>JAGFNQ010002083.1:75022-360824 GCA_024364735.1 Boesenbergia rotunda | reverse complement strand
TAAGTTTCCCTTTTATACTTATGGAAAAATTTAACTAACTTTACCTTATCCATATTTCCCTCTAATTTATTTCAATGAAAATAGATTAGTCCACTTGGTTAGTCTATTCTCTTCTCATGGTACAGGTTTAGGGTTCAAATCCCACGCATTCTATTTTTATTCATTTTTGCCTTATTTGTCAATGGAAAAATTCTATAAAAATATCCATAAATTCAGAATTACTTCTAGGATATTTCTAAAATTAGGTTTGAGAATTTTCGGGCGTTACAGGGCGCCCTGGAAGCAGTTTTCCAACCATCTTATGTTTGCTTGATTGGTTTGCCTCCAACTCTAGGTACCTGCAAGGTACACAAACACAAGACAAACATGCAAATAATCTTAGCCTTAAAGATTGATTCTGACTTTGGATTTCTGCCGAAACCTTAGGTCGAACCGACGTCTAGTGCTCCCTTCCTGGGAATGCACCCTCGCCTACTCCTCTCAGGAGAAGTTGCCAACCGACTCCTCCGGTTGGACTTTTGCCCGATCTTCCGGATCAGGACTTTGGTACCCAGTCCACGACCAGGACTTATTGCCCAATTCCACTAACCAGGACTTCGTGCCCAACCCTCGGTTAGGTCTTAGGTGTCCAACCCTCGGCCAGGACTTATTGCCCAATTCCACGAACCAGGACTTCGTGCCTAATCCTCGGTCAGGTCTTAGGTGCCCAGCCCTCGGCCAGAACTTAGTGCCCAATTCCTCGAACCATGACTTATTGCCTAGGTTAACTAAGACTTTTCTTTACCTTGATAAGGATTTCTTTTGCTAGTCATATTAATCCTACTAGACTTCTCTTTTGCCAAACATCAAGTCTTGTTTGGCTCACTCGTTGGTCTAACTGACCAACCCTGGGTTTTCTGCTAAACATTAGATCTTATTTAGCTAACCCTTGTTCTAACTGATTAAACCTTAGTATGTTAATCAGATTAAATCTAAGTTTGATCACCTTGCCAAATATAAGGTCCTGTTTAGCTAAACCTTTGGTCACCTTAACCAACCCTAGGTTCTGGTTTATTCTGCCAAACATCAGATCCTGTTTGGCTAAACCTTTGTCAACCTAATCAACCTGGGTCTGGGTTTTCCCTACCAAACATAAGGTCCTGTTTGGTTTAACCCTTGATCACTTCGACTAACCCTTACCTTGTCTAACATATATTACTAACTTAAGTATATTGTTAAACATTGAAACATTAGAAGAAGACATTATTGATGCATCTTGCACCAACAAAATTCTCAACCTAATTTTAGAAATATCCTAGAAGTAATTCTGAATTTATGGATATTTTTATAGAATTTTTCCATTGACAAATAAGGCAAAAATGAATAAAAATAGAATGCGTGGGATTTGAACCCTAAACCTGTACCATGAGAAGAGAATAGACTAACCAAGTGGACTAATCTATTTTCATTGAAATAAATTAGAGGGAAATATGGATAAGGTAAAGTTAGTTAAATTTTTCCATAAGTATAAAAGGGAAACTTAGGGTTTTTATATTCATTCTTTTCCCTCACATCTTCTCACCGCCGACTCCCCCTCGCGATTTTTCTTCCTCTTCTCCTCTTCTCTTGCCGCCCAAGACAAAGGAGAAGCAAAGGGAAGGTCTCAAGAGGCCCTATTCTCTACGGGGACCCTCGTAGACGCGAGGAGAACGCTAAGAAGCAAGAAGAACGTTGTAGTTCGACGTTCCCTCAAGAATTTTAGATTTTTATTCGTAAGAAAACCTAGCGCAGGATGTAAGTACCCCTCACCTGCAGTATAAGTAGTTTCGGTCGATTTTCCGTATGCTTTATCTCCTTATATGTATGTTCTACGATTAGAAATCGTAAATTATGAACAAGCACGCACGTTAGGTGTTTGTTAAAATGTTCAGTTCAGTTAATGCTATAGAAAGCATTAAAGAATAGAAATTCTTGCTTCAGTTTATGATTGGGACCAAGGTCCAACGGGATGGGCTCCTAGTTGCCCCTAGGTTTAGATAACCTAGTAAAAGCAAGAATCAGAAAAGGAAAGAAAAGTATAAAGGACTATTTTATTTTCAGTTGCATTGTACCGGACTTCGGTCCAGGGATAGGCTCCAAGTTGCCTCTAGGTTTAGATAACCTAGTATGGGATGGGCTCCTAGTTGCCCCTAGGTTTAGATAACCTAGTAGAACCCTAATGGATTCGGGATTTGCTACCTCGGGTTTATTAGGGATGCGCGCACAGTTGGTACATTGCCGGGCCCACAGCAGTTGATTATTATTTTCACCTACTATATGTATTTAGTTTTTAGAAATTCATATTAGCATGTGGTGAATTTAATAATTAGTTTTATGCTAGTTGGTTTCAGTTTCAGTTCAGATATGTATGTCATGCTATAGCGTAGTTTTCAGCTTCAGTTCAGTATATGTCATGTCTCAGTTATTTGCCATGACATTTTATGACATGTATTTTAGCATGAGCATAACATGATTGTTTATGAACATGAGCGTGTATTTGCATAGCATGTTTTGAAAAGCATAATCCGAGATTTTATAGTTTTGTGAGGCTAGATGGTACTTACTAAGCTTTATGCTTATTAGTTTGCATTTCCTTATACTGCAGATACAGGTAAAGGAAAGCACTAGTAGCGGAGGCGGCGGGCTTGATGCAAAGTGTGTGTGATGGTGGAGTTGGAATAAAAGTCTTCGGAACTTGCAAAGCATAGAAATAATCCTTTTTATGCTTCTTTAGTTATTCCGCAATATATTATGTGAACCATGTATGAACTTAATTAGACTTGTATTCGTGGTGCCTAGTATGCTTGAAGTAGTTTACTTACCTGACTTAATATTGGTTTGTGAATGCTTGAATGTCATGAGTCATTTATTTGTGATAGGGTAATTTAGACCCATGTTTACGCTTTGGGAGTAAGAATTGATACTTTTGATCTACATGCTAAATGCTTAAGATATGCTTGTTCTAAGATTAATGCACCATATGGAATGACATGTAGTAGCTAAGGATGCCCTTAGATAGGAATACTGAATAGTTTCAATAAGAAGTTGATACGAACTTGGCACATTCATGTTATGCTTCTACATGTCGTTTTTGTGATTTCTAAGTTGCTATACATGCTAGAAACCCTCCAAAAACATGTAATAAATGCCCTAGAATAGTTGTGGAACTTTATTTATGTCATTCTTCTTGCTAGATATGATTTTGGTACATTGTGGCTCAAGTTTGATAAATTCTGGAAATTTGAAAGCTGGAATTTCAGAACTACCAGTCAACTGGGAAAACACCAGTCGACTGGTATCGGGCACAGAAACATTCTGTGGCTCGACCAGTCGACTGGCATATAACAGTCGACTGGTACTATGTAAAACAAAACTGGTATAGAGCAGTTGGTTAGTGCTTTAGCCATGCAATGTAGAGCTTGTGGGATCAAGTCCTGCCAAGATAATAAAATAAAAGTTTTGCTTTATTTTGGGCTAGTTAGTACTTTCGACATGATTATGAATTGTTAGTTCAGTAAATAGCGAAATAAGAATTTTTGAAATTCTTCCAGTTGGTTTAGCATTATCAGAAATCACTAATTAGTCAACCAGCCAGTTAGTTAGTAGCGATCCGCCTTACAGCTTAGTACCAGAAGGTGGGTCGTTACAGAGTGGTATCAGAGCAAGTTCCATCTTTCCTCCTCACACACATCAGCATCAGACCTGCAGCTTCCAAGTAAGAGTATCTCTCACATTACTATTTTTTCTTGCTTTCAGATTTATAGTATTTACATGTTATTCATGCTATCTGTATCTAGTCAGTTCTTCTTTACATTTAACGGAAGCATGTTTAATACCTTAGTTATATCTGATAGCATGTTTTTAGAATTAGAATATGAACTGTATGTCCTCTGTCATTTAGATAATGGCTAGAGGACGCCCAACTAGAAGGGCACCAGCTACTGAGCCTCCATAGGAGGCAACTGACATAGTGACTCCACCTAATCTCGTGGAGATAGTGGCTCAGCTCTGGAGACAGATAGTTGAGCAGCGGCAAAAGATAGCCACTTTAAGGGCTAATCAACAGAGCACACCTACTGCTACACCAGGACCAAATGTGGAAACCCCAATAGTGATAGAGGTTCCACCTTGAGCACCAATCCCACCAATAGTACCAGAAGCCCCAGCAGTAGGAGCTAGAAGAGAAGCATATCTGGTTCAATGGCAGAAACTCAAACCAGAGACCTTTTTAGGCACTAGTGAACCATGGGATGCACAAGCCTGGTTCAAAATCCTGGAGAGTACCATGGAGCTTCTGGACTGGCTAGAACATGAGAAAGTGAAGTGCGCCTCCTTCTGCCTAGCAGGAGATGCTAGAATGTGGTGGGAAAGGGTGAAGGCCAAGTGAGACATAAATCAGATGACGTGGGCCAACTTCGAAGCTGAGTTCTTCGAAGAATTCTTTCATATGCGGGTTACTAACTGGCATTATGATGAATCCACTGAATTTCGTCAAGGTAACCTATCAGTAGAGGAAGCCGTGAAGAGATTCAACAGACGGGCTCGCCTGTGCCCTGAACTAGTCAGCACTGAACGAGAGCGAGTCAGGCTAATGCTCAAGATGCTAAGGCCAGAAATAGCATTGAATGTGGCCAGCGGCGTCCATAGGCCGCAAACCTCAGAAGAACTAGTTAGCAGTGCTCTGATCACCGAGCACTACCTGAACAGCATGCAACAGCAGAAGTCAGTCATGATAGAAGTAAAGGCCAAGGTAGTTCAGGAACTCAGAAACCCCAGGGCGTTCGCAGAGAAGTTAACTATACCTCCAGATGTACTCAGTGGCCAATTCTTAACCACCCTACCTTCAGGAGAGATTATGGCATCCACGCACTGGCTCCGTGCAGTGCCAGTCAGTATAGCAAGCAGAGAGCTTTATGGTGATCTGATAGTACTAGATATGACAGATTATGATGTCATTTTTGGAATGGACTTCCTAATCAAGTACGGTGCCTCCATAGAATGCCGTAAAAGGAAAGTCATATTCCAACCTGAAGAAGGAGTGCAGTTTGAATACATCGGAGAACCCAAGAGAAAAGCCAAGAAATTTCTCTCAGCTTTAAAAGCACAGAAACTGCTGGATTCAGGATGTACCGGATTTCTAGCACATGTAGTCAATACCGAACAAGAGAAAGACCAAAAGCTAGAAGAGGTCCCAGTGGTATGTGACTACCCAGCAGTCTTCCCTGACGAGTTACCAGGCTTAGCGCCAGACAGGGAGATAGAGTTTGAGATAGATCTCATTCCAGGTACCAATCCCATTTCAAAAGCACCATACCGTATGGCTCCAGCAGAATTAAGAGAACTTCAGGAGCAACTACAGGAGCTACTCGACAAGGGCTTCATACGCCCTAGTAATTCACCTTGGGGAGCTCCAGTGTTGTTCGTGAAGAAGAAAGACGGGTCCATGCGCCTGTGTATAGATTACCGAGCTTTGAATCAAGTCACCATTAAGAACCGGTACCCTCTACCCAGGATCGATGATTTGTTCGATCAGCTAAAGGGATCCACAGTCTTCTCAAAGATAGATTTGAGATCCGGCTATCACCAGGTCAAAGTCAGAGAGGGTGATATCCCCAAGACAGCTTTCAGAACCAGATATGGGCACTACGAGTTTGTAGTCATGCCTTTTGGGGTCACAAATGCTCCAGCGACATTTATGGACCTCATGAATAGAGTATTCAGGGAGTACTTAGATAAGTTTGTCATCGTCTTCATTGATGACATTCTTATCTACTCAGGAACTCAGGAGGAACATGCTGAACATCTCAGGACAGTGTTGCAGATTCTTCAGCAGAGCCAGCTGTATGCAAAATTCTCAAAGTGTGAGTTTTGGCTCGATCAGGTGTCTTTTCTAGGTCACATCATCTCCAAGGAAGGGGTGATGGTAGACCCCAGCAAAATAGAAACAGTAAGTAACTGGATCAGACCGAAGAATGCCAGTGAGATCAGAAGTTTTCTGGGTCTAGCCGGTTACTACAGGAAGTTCGTAGAGAATTTCTCCAGAATAGCCTCCCCACTGACAGCTCTTACCAGAAAGAACAGAAAGTTTCAGTGGACAGAGGACTGCGAGAACAGTTTTACAGAATTAAAGAGAAGATTGACTAGTGCTCCCATCTTGACTCTTCCAGAGACCACTGACAGCTTTGACATATATAGTGATGCGTCTAAATTAGGACTTGGAGCAGTGCTGATGCAGAATGGCAAGGTTATTGCCTATGCCTCTAGACAACTCAAGGATTATGAGAAGAATTACCCTACCCATGACCTTGAGCTAGCTGCAGTAGTGTTCGCTCTCAAGATTTGGAGGCATTACTTATACGGAGCTCAGTGTAGGATTTTCACAGATCATCAGAGTCTAAAGTATTTCTTTACTCAGAAGGATCTGAACATGAGACAACGCAGGTGGCTTGAGCTAGTCAAGGATTATGACATTGACATCCTCTACCATCCAGGTAAAGCTAATAAGGTGGCAGATGCACTTAGCAGAAAATCTAGTGCCACCCTACTAGCTTTGTCCACGATGTCACAGCCCCTTCGGAAAGAGTTATCAGAGTTCGGACTGGAAATTTTAGTTGGGCAGCTCTCCACTTTGACATTAGTGTCAACCCTGATTGAAGACATCCAGACAGCACAGGATCAAGATCCTGACCTTCAGAAAATCAAGCAGGGAATAGCGGAAACGAAAATGGGGAGTTTCGCCTATCAGATAATGGGACACTGTACTACGGTGACCGCTTATGTGTTCCGAACCAAGAAGAGCTCCGAAGGAAGATCCTAGAGGACGCACATAGATCTCCTTATGCAATGCATCCTGGTTCCACCAAAATGCACCAAGACCTCAGGGGACGTTTTTGGTGGCCTGGGATGAAGAGAGACATCGCCAGATATGTCAGTACCTGTCTGACATGCCAAAGAGTCAAGGCAGAACATCAGAGACCAGGTGGAGTTCTGCAGCCTATTCAGATTCCAGAATGGAAATGGGAAGATATTTCCATGGATTTTATAGTGGGACTACCCAGAACAACGAATGGATATGATGCAATCTGGGTAATAGTAGACAGATTGACTAAGTCTGCCCACTTCCTAGCTATCAGGATCTCCTATTCCATGGAACAGCTAGCTCAGTTATACCTCAAGGAGATCGTCAGACTACATGGAGTCCCTAGGACTATCATTTCAGATAGGGACAGTAGGTTCACTTCGCACTTCTGGGAGTGCGTACAGACAGCACTAGGCACCAAACTGAAGTTTAGCACAGCTTTCCATCCTCAGACAGATGGTCAGATAGAGAGAGTTAATCAAGTACTAGAAGATATGCTCAGAGCTTGTGCTCTAGATTTCAAGGGCAGTTGGTGCAGATACCTGTGCTTAGCAGAATTCGCCTACAACAATAGTTATCAGGCCACTATCGGCATGGCACCCTATGAGGCTTTATATGGGCGGAGGTGTAGATCTCCTATCTGCTGGTACGAGGGTGGTGAGAGGCAAGAGTTAGGCCTACAACAGATCTTATAGATGATACCACCGTAGCCATACAGCAGATCCGCCAGAGAATAGAAACAGCTCAAAGCCGCCAGAAGAGCTATGCTGATACACGGCGCAGACCATTAGAGTTTGAAGTTGGGGATTCAGTGTTCCTCAGAGTGGCTCCCATGAAGGGAGTAATGCGTTTTGGGAAGAAGGGCAAGCTAAGTCCCAGATATGTAGGACCATACCCCATAACTAGAAGAGTTGGCAAAGTGCTTATGAGTTAGAGCTACCTCAGGAGATGTCAGCTATCCACAATGTATTTCATGTTTCCATGCTGAAGAAGCATATCCCAGATGCCACCAGGTGATAGAGCCACAGACGGTACAAGTTCGCGAAGATCTCAGTTATGATAGTCGGCCTATTCAGATAATAGACCGAGCAGTTAAGAAATTGCGAAACAAGGAGGTACCATTAGTGAAAGTCATATGGCAAAATCACAGAGTAGAAGAGGCAACATGGGAACCAGAGGACAGCATGAGGCAGAAATACCCAGAGTTGTTTTAAGTTCGAGGATGAACTTTTTATAAGGTATGGGGGATTGTAACGCCCGAAAATTCTCAAACCTAATTTTAGAAATATCCTAGAATTAATTCTGAATTTATGGATATTTTTATAGAATTTTTCCATGGACAAATAAGGCAAAAATGAATAAAAATAGAATGCGCAGTAAAAGGATTTAAATGGGATTTGAACCCTAGACCTGTACCATGAGAAGAGAATAAACTTACTAAGTGGGCTAATCTGTTTTCATTAGAATAAACTAGAGGGAAATATAGATAAGGTAAAGTTAGTTAAATTTTTCCATAAGTATAAAAGGGAAACTTAGGGTTTTTATATTCATTCTTTTCCCTCACATCTTCTCACCGCCGACTCCCTCTCCCTCTCGCGATTTTTCTTCCTCTTCTCCTCTTCTCTTGCCGCCCAAGACAAAGGGGAAGCAAAGGGAAGGTCTCAAGAGGCCCTATTCTCTACGGGGACCCTCGTAGACGCGAGGAGAACGCCAAGAAGCAAGAAGAACGTTGTAGTTCGACGTTCCCTCAGGAATTTCAGATTTTTATTCGTAAGAAAACCTAGCGCAGGATGTAAGTACCCCTCACCTGCAGTATAAGTAGTTTCGGTCGATTTTCCGTATGCTTTATCTCCTTATATGTATGTTCTACGATTAGAAATCGTAAATTATGAACAAGCACGCACGTTAGGTGTTTGTTAAAATGTTCAGTTCAGTTAATGCTATAGAAAGCATTAAAGAATAGAAATTCTTGCTTCAGTTTATGATTGGGACCAAGGTCCAACGGGATGGGCTCCTAGTTGCCCCTAGGTTTAGATAACCTAGTAAAAGCAAGAATCAGAAAAGGAAAGAAAAGTATAAAGGACTATTTTATTTTCAGTTGGCATTGTACCGGACTTCGGTCCAGGGATAGGCTCCAAGTTGCCTCTAGGTTTAGATAACCTAGTATGGGATGGGCTCCTAGTTGCCCCTAGGTTTAGATAACCTAGTAGAACCCTAATGGATTCGGGATTTGCTACCTCGGGTTTATTAGGGATACGCGCACAGTTGGTACATTGCCGGGCCCACAGCAGTTGATTATTATTTTCACCTACTATATGTATTTAGTTTTCAGAAATTCATATTAGCATGTGATGAATTTAATAATTAGTTTTATGCTAGTTGGTTTCAGTTTCAGTTCAGATATGTATGTCATGCTATAGCGTAGTTTTCAGCTTCAGTTCAGTATATGTCATGTCTCAGTTATTTGCCATGACATTTTATGACATGTATTTTAGCATGAGCATAACATGATTGTTTATGAACATGAGGTGTATTTGCATAGCATGTTTTGAAAAGCATAATCCGAGATTTTATAGTTTTGTGAGGCTAGATGGTACTTACTAAGCTTTATGCTTATTAGTTTGCATTTCCTTATACTGCAGATACAGGTAAAGGAAAGCACTAGTAGCGGAGGCGGCAGGCTTGATGCAAAGTGTGTGTGATGGTGGAGTTGGAATAAAAGTCTTCGGAACTTGCAAAGCATAGAAATAATCCTTCTTTATGGTTCTTTAGTTATTCCGTAATATATTATGTGAACCATGTATGAACTTAATTAGACTTGTATTCGTGGTGCCTAGTATGCTTGAAGTAGTTTACTTACCTGACTTAATATTGGTTTGTGAATGCTTGAATGTCATGAGTCATTTATTTGTGATAGGGTAATTTAGACCCATGTTTACGCCTTGGGAGTAAAGATTGATACTTTTGATCTACATGCTAAATGCTTAAGATATGTTTGTTCTAAGAGTAATGCACTATATGGAATGACATGTAGTAGCTAAGGATGCCCTTAGATAGGAATACTGAATAGTTTCAATAAGAAGTTGATACGAACTTGGCACATTCATGTTATGCTTCTACATGTCGTTTTTGTGATTTCTAAGTTGCTATACATGCTAGAAACCCTCCAAAAACATGTAATAAATGCCCTAGAATAGTTGTGGAACTTTATTTATGTCATTCTGCTTGTTAGATATGATTTTGGTACATTGTGGCTCAAATTTGATAAATTCTGGAAATCTGAAAGCTGGAATTTCAGAACTACCAGTCAACTGGAAAAACACCAGTCGACTGGTATCGGGCACAGAAACATTCTGTGGCTCGACCAGTCGACTGGCATATATCAGTCGACTGGTACTGTATAAAACAAAATTGGTGTAGAGCAGTTGTTTAGTGCTTTAGGCATGTACTGTAGAGGTTGTGGGATCATGTCCTGCCAAGATAATAAAATAAAAGTTTTGCTTTATTTTGGGCTAGTTAGTACTTTCGACATGATTATGAATTGTTAGTTCAGTAAATAGCGAAATAAGAATTTTCAAAATTCTTCCAGTTGGTTTAACATTATCAGAAATCACTAATTAGTCAGCCAGCCAGTTAGTTAGTAGCTATCCGCCTTACAGCTTAGTACCAGAAGGTGGGTCGTTACATGCCCCCATGCTTCTAGGTGCCTGGATGGTTCCAGGCGCCTTGGAAGGTCTAGGGCGCCCTGGACTGCCTTCTTATTAGCATCGCGAAGTTCGCGATTTCGGATGATTTTTTGACCGCCTATAGGGCGCCTCAGAGGCTCTAAGGCTCTCGAGAAGATGCTATAAAAGGGGCTCGACCCCTCAACTCATAACAACATTTGCTACAACATTCTAAGCATTCTGAGCGAAGAAGAAGTGCTAGAGACGAAGCTCTGCAACCAAGGAGACTCTAGGAGGAAGTGCGCTGCACTTCGAACTTTCAGATTAGTCGTGTCTTCGACGTTTGTTTGGTTTGCTTTTCATTTTCAAGTTAATGTTATTTACTATTGTTTTGCTTGTAACTCTGATCTGTAAGATGGGATTTTCCGCCTCCGGATAGTTCAGAAAGGAGGCCACTAGTGGGCGGGCGCTACCCGTAATTAGGCCTTGGACATATTGACCCTGGGGGTTGGGAACCAAGTAAAAACCCGCTTGTCTGCTGTGTTGTACTTTTTTCGTTTGATTTATTTTTTCGCTGTGTTACTAACTCTCTGACTAGAACAAACGAACGAACACCGAAGTTTTCGACGAGTTTTACAAAGATTATTTTTCAAGTCGATATTCACCCCCCCCCTCTATCGACGGCACCGGTTCTGCACGGTGCTTCCTCATTTGATTTGGGGTAGGACGGGTGTGACCTCCGCCAGCATCCTGTCCACTCGATCACTCAGGAGCAATGACAGCAGAGTGCGTACAATTGTCATAGCCCTACCCACTTAACCTCACCCATGACTTGTGACGGTGGTTGACTGGCGTCAGGGGTGGCCATGTTATTGCATCATGTGCACAATTGCATAAATTTCATTGTCTGTGTTTGCTGCACTTGTTTGAGTTATGCTTGTTTGAGATAATGCTTGTTTCATTATCGAAAACTTTCTGATCTGTCGACTGAACATGCTTTTCTGTCGAAGGAACTAGAGTTTCCCTCTCCGTCTGAATAGTATTTACTTGCAAAATTAAGTTAGAATAGATATGAATATGCATATGATAGACAGATAGGTCTGTCATGATCTCGACTTTGAAGTCTTCATTAGTTTCTTCGGTCGGATCATCGCCTAAGATTTTATCTCAAATTGGGACATGACCTCACTCTCTCTCTCAATGAGCTTACAATAGTAGTAATGTAAAATTGTACTTGAGTTCATCAAAGTCCGTTGGTCCGGTCGACCGGAAACCCTTCGAACAATCTTATTTGGAGTTCACTCCTCCAAGACCTAAGGCTTTTTCTTTGCTTATAGTCCACTCCTCCAAGACTTTTCATCGCCTAAGGTTCAGTCCCCTAAGGTTTTCTCCTTGTTTAGAGTTCACTCCTCCAAGTCTTACCATCAACTAAGGTTAACTCCCCTAGGGTTTTCCATTTGCTTAGAGTTCATTCCCTTAAGACTTTTCATCACCTAACATTTACACTACAACAAATATGACTTTCCGCAGCGCGTTATCAACAGCGCATATTTATAGTGTGCTGTTAATAATTATTTTCGTAGCGTGCTAAATAAAGCGCGCTGCGGATACTATTATATTTTTATAAGTAACAGCTTGTAAAAATAGTATGCTGTTAAATATAATTTTAACAGCTTACAACATGCGCTATTAATATTAATTAATAATAGAACAGCTGCAGCGTATCGAATGCGCTGTTAAAAATTAATTTTAACAGTACATTCGCAGCATGCTGCGGATGCGCTGTTAAAAATATGATTCCATAACAAAACAAACCTTTATACTCTTCCACTCCGCCCCTTTTCGCAAAAACTATCTTCACTCAAGGGCAAGGGCAAGGGCAAGCCACCCCTTTCTGCGAAAACCTTTATACTCTTCCACTCCGCCACCGCTCATCTTCTTTGTGCAAGGGCAAGCCGCCACAACCCTATCAACACCACCCCCTTCCCTCCCTCTTCAAGCTCTCGGCCCCCTCCCTCTTTGAACCCCTTTCCCTCCCTCTTTTGTTGTCGCGACCCCCCTCTCTCCGGCTCTTCGAACCGCCGCACCCCCTTTCTCTCCCTCTTCTGCCGCCCTCCCTGTTCGAACTCTATCAACAAATCAGATTTGCCTCTACCCCCTCCCTCGTCGAGCATCTCTATGACACCCCCGCTTTTCGATCTCTGTCAGCGACAGAGGCGCAGCACCCCGTCCCTCTTCGAGCTCCTTCAACAGCAGAGGCGCAACACCCCGTCCCTCTTCAAGTTCCTTCAACAGCAGAGGCGCAACATCGACAGAGGCCCCCCCTATAGAACTATCAGTGGCAGAGGCACAACACCAATAGAGGCCTGGCAAGGTTTATAATAGTATATTTCAACTACTCATTGTAGGAGTTAATCTACCATGTCATAAGGTTGATGCTATATATTAGGATGTATCAAATGTCCTTGCATCATGTTTATCTATGGGCTTTAATACGATGTTTATTTTCTTTTCTTCTACAGACAACAGTAATAGTTGGCATGTTCCAAATGTGGGTGTTTCTCTTTACTTGTCCCGTGAATGTTTTGCTTTGGCATTATATTTTTTTTAATCTTTAACTTGTTGCCATTCGTATTTTCCAGATGAAAATTTTGTTCTAAACCGATGGTCCTGGTCTTCTATCAATGGCAAATGTTGGTCGCGATGCCAATGGTTTCCAGTTTTTTTATCACTTTCAATTTTGCTCCTCAACTTGATAGGTTAGTTTTGAGTTCTTTCTTTATTCTGGTTTCTATTATAGTTTCATCTTTAAATGTGGATTATATTGAGGAAAGTTTGGAATATGAAAGTTATTCTAGTAGTGGGTGATATAAATTGAATTAATCATTTATTTTATAGTTCGTTGATTATGACGCACCATAATGCTTGAAATGATTTTTTAATAGAAACTGAGCATTCAATTTGCACCTCCACTTGATCGTCTTTTTGTGTGTAGTTGATTCTATGAGGTGATTGCAAGGTTTGCCAGGTTTGCCAAGGACTTGCTTCTTTTAGATGATTTGGCAACTGAGGAGACCTTACAGGTTATCTTGCTTGACTCTTGTATCTTCAGAGATTTTTTGTTACTCTTATAGTCAATAAATATCTTCAAAATTCCTCATTTTTTTTGAAGCTTCAAAGACTGATCCAAATCACAATTGAGAAACTTTCCTCTTTGTTGGAGTCACTTATCATTGATTTAGTTGAAAAATAAATTTTTTTTTAATGAAACTACATGGACTCATTTAGATGAGAAGATTCCATCTTTACCTAAATTCTGCAAGCTTGGAAGTAATCAATTAGACTGAAAGTGGTCAGAAGTTCCTTTACATGCCCATGTGTTGTATTTATTTAATGTGTGGTGTGCAGAACCTTTTTATAGAATGTTCTCATTTATTAACTCGTGTGATTTACCTTGCTAGACTTGTTTGATATGCCTCTAAATCAATTACATTGACTTGCGAAAGCGGAGAGCTTCGTAGTTGTGGTTTTACGTCATGTGAGGTACACTAATCATCCTGTAGTTCCTATTGCTGGTAGTAAATATGTGTATTGCATCTTGAAGACATTGCCTATATATTTGTCATGTTTATTTGGCATTTATATTCTTTTGTTGTGTACTTGTATGAGGTACTTTATATAATTGTATTGCTCCATTTGTTATTTACATTCAACAGTTATCTGCTCTGAGCAGATCATTTTCGCTTTGATACAAGTGGGAAGGCCTAAATGATTTGTCATTATCTTATGTTATGATATGTTCATTTGATAAATTTTCACATGAAGAGTTGAACCTATTTGATGCATCATAGGTCGATGCTTCTGATGATGTGGTTCTTATTATAATATTTTTCTTCATGAACTATTCTATCATATGCTCATATTCTATTTCTACTAATACTGATTGTACCACATTTCATTTATTTTGATCAATGGAATATAAAAACATAGATGCATGCTAGTATTAGAGATTTTTGGAGTAATGGTGCAGAGAGTTAGATCTCCTAATAGGAGAATGGAGTTTGTATTTGCAAAATCTTGATGCTTTATATAATAGGTTAATTTTTATCGTGGAAATATCATTGCTATAACTTATAGATTTATTTGGTTATACAGTTACAACTAAAGACCTTGTGTCGTGGAGATATCATTGATAGTACTAAATGTAAGCTGCTTCATTGGAGTATTGATGGAGTTGTTGCAAAAGGCCGAATTGCATCCACAGATCCGAAAGTAAAAGTGCATCACGTTCCTCTTGGTGGAGCTTGTTGGAAAGTTTGGATTGATAGAGTATTTGTGAATAGGAAGCACAGTCGCTTGGTTATCTAAATTTATAATTTTGTAAGTCTGATAGATTCTACTGAATTAAAAGTCATATTTTTTTCTATAAGAAACAATTATGTTACTAAGTGAATTTTTTGATACTAGTTTGTGTTTTGTTTTACCAAGTAAATTATTGTTACAAAGTGAATTATTGTCTTACTTAAGTGTGGTGTTTACAGTTGTATGTGGTTTTATAATTGTTTGAGTTTTAATTTTATAATTATGTGAATGTGGTATAATTGTATATGCTATGTATGTGGTATTTTAATTTGTATGGTATTTGATTTATTGTAACAATAACGCTAACCGTAGCGTGCGGCTACACGCTACAATTGTAATCAATCGCAGCGTGCAGTCGCGCGCTGCGATTGCAATTAACCGCAACACGCAGTTGTGCGCTGCGAATGCTTTTAACCGCAGCGCGCGGATGTGCGCTGCGAATGCTTTTAATCGCAGCGTGCGATCACGTGCTATCAATGTTTTAAGACTTTTAACAGCTTTGAGTTGTGCAGCATGCGATGCGCGCTGCAGATAAAGTAATTGCGCGCTGCGGAAAGTCACATTTGTTGTAGTGTTACTCTTCTAGAATTTTTCCTTTACTTAACATTCACTCCTCTAAGACTTTTTACTCTTGTTACTCATTTGGTCAACCTTGACCTAACTGTAGTCCTTTAAACATATTGTCAAATAAATATCAAAACTCTAGAGGTCGATTGCACCAACAAGCTTTACCCCTTCAAACGTTCTCTTTTCCTTTTATATGAATGTCGGAGTCAAAATCTTTATTTCAGACATCAGTCGATTGTTACATACCATTAGTTGACTTATTTGGTCTCCAATAACTATTCTTGTCGTTGAATTGCCACCGACACTTCTGAAACCTTTCTGGTTTTGTCTCTAATTTGAACACCAGTCGACTGATGTTCCACATCAATCGACTGATTCCAGTAGTCAAATAGAGCACTCAAATCCCACTCACTTCTGTACTCTTCAATTTGATATCAGTCAACTGATGTATAATATCAGTCCAGTCAACTGATAACATCGGTCGAATGAAGCATATGAGTCTCACTCACTTTGTTCTTTTCCATTCGACATCAATCGATTGATATCCGACATCAGTCAACTGATACAATCAGTCGATTGATATCCGACATCAGTCGACTGATACACGAGTCCCACTCACTTTTGTGCTCTTCCATTTGTCATCAGTTGACTGATATGTCCCGAATCAGTTGACTGATCACATCAGTCGAATGAAGCACACGAGTCTCACTCACTTCTATCCTTATCAATTCGACATCAGTTGATTGATGAAGATGATCAATCGACTAATATTATGATCTGAATAGATATTTGAGAGTATCAGTAGATCGATATCGGGATCAATCGACTGATGCTCTTTCTAATCTTACTGAACTATTACCTCATACCAACTGAGCCTCTCATTCACTAGACTTTCATGCCTAGAGTCTCCTCATCATCTCTTAGATTTTGCTTATTTTACTTTCGGTCTTCAACCTATAAGAAAATTTCCTGTATACTTATTGGAAGTAAGATCTCATTTTATTATCATAATCTTAAATAGATTATTAAATATCAAAATTATATTTTTTTTAGACATGATTATATTAATATTTAATTTTTAGAATTGAAGATTTGGATTATGGCAGTGAAGCTAAAGAAATTATAAAAAAACTTTAAAAAAAAAAAGTAAACATGCTGCTCAAGATGATGAAGTTCGTTATACGGAATAACACGTTACCTGATCGGGGCACTGACATCTCAAAATGAATACACTCAAGAGTGTCCGGATCATTTTCCGACGTCCCAACCAAAGAATCGCCATGAACGTCGTGCACAACACGTCGCTCAGATAAAGAAACTCAGGTAGAGTCCACTTATATAATTAGATCCTTTACCAAAGCAAAGCTGTTAAAGTTGTCATAACATGATCAACTTTGCATATACCCGAAGCTTGTAAAGTTTGGCTCCTACTTTGTCCTCTGCGCAAGTAAGGAACTCATCTTCTACACTGAGTGCCGGAGTGAAACCCGTCGTTCTTAGAAATTGGCTTGGCAATTTCCGTTTATCGATAATTGTTCGTCAATACTGACGGCAGTCACTTTAGAGGAGTAAACAGTTGGCTCGATGGCCCGCTTCAGCCTCTAATATATTGGTTCATGTCCCTTAGGCGCCTCAGGCCTACTCATGGAAATTGAGAAGAAGCCTCCACTGAGAAGCAAGGTAGTCGGTTCGCTTGATCTTTATTCTTCCTGTTCCTTGCTTTAATTTGTTCAGTTTTATCTCTAGATCTTCTTCTTCTTTGACGCCGTTTGTGTGTGTATATATATATCTCTTGATAGCCTTTGGATAATTCGCACACTGGAAGCTGACAAGTTTTTGCTCTCTTAGATCGACTGCCATACAGAAATTAATGGCGACGACGACGGCGGCCGCGGCAGCGACGAAGTTGCACTTGATAAAGAGCGACCGCCACCTCTTTTCGGCCTCGGACGACAGCGCCGTGATCAAGCAGATAGTCGCCACCCACTCCCCTGACGGCCGTGACGTCGACACGAGGCCGCTGATGCAGCTCATCGAGGACATTCTGCAAAGGGCCACTCCCACTGTCGTCGTGGTATATATGTATAGGAGGTTAATTAATTTATGCGATCGAACCATTTTGTGCTTGATTTAATGTCGCCGAGCTGGTATACTCTGCAGAATCCGCAGCAGGCTCAGCTGGAGCTTGTGGAAGATCAGAGGGTGAATCGCACTGAAGTGATCGGAATGCTCGAAGCATTGGCTTACACCATTCATAGGATTTCTTGCGAAGTATATATATATATATAAACTTTTGAGATAACTGATAATTACTAGATTCTCCTGTTCCTCTGTACGATGGATGTCGATTTCTGTAGATCACCTGCAAGTGTTCCGGCGGAGTCGACTCGCACACGACGACGTTCGCAGTGTTCAACTCACTGTCGCACTACACTTGGGACGCGAAGGTGGTGCTAGCGCTGGCGGCCTTCGCGGTGAGCTACGGCGAGTTCTGGCTCACCGCGCAGTTGCACACCGTGAACCCTTTGGCCAAGTCGGTGGCGCTGCTCAAGCAGACGCCGGACATCCTGGAGCACACCGCGGCGCTCAAGCCACGCTTCGACGCCCTCAACAACCTCACCAAGGCAATGCTGGACGTCGCCAAGTGCATCATCCAATTCAAGGAGCTCCCCTCCGAGTACATGTCGCCGGACACCCCCGACGTGGCGTTGGCCATGGCGCACATCCCCACGGCCGTCTACTGGACCATCCGAAGCGTCGTGGCTTGCTCTGCCCAGATCGTGGGTCTCATCGGCCTCAGCCATGAGTAAACACTGTCTCTATAAATCTCCATGTCTCGTTCGTAGAACGCTATTACTAGCTCAACTCTTTCGATCCCCACGTTACCAGGAACATCAGCTCGGCCACCGAAGTGTGGGAGCTCGCGAGCTTAGCACACAAAGTTAGCAGCATATTTGGGCATCTCACCAAGCAACTAGAATTGTGTTATCGACACATTGGTACATTCGAGATCGGTTAATAAGTGTACATCCGTTGTTGAAGAAGCAAAGTAGTTGAACATTATAGTTTGTTTCAGGTGAGAAGAAGCACATCGAAGCATATCAAATGCTAGTGAAGCTCTTTGAGAGCGTGCATTTCGACAATTTGAAGATTCTCAGATCGTTGATCCATTCCAAGGACGACCTGCCGCTCGTCGAGGGATCCACGAAGAGGAGAGTGAGCGTGGACGTGCTGCGGAGGAAGATCGTGGTGCTGCTCATCTCCGACCTCGACATCATCCGCGAGGAGCTCCTCACCCTGATACAGATATACAGCGACACGAACAGGATGAAGGAGGAGCGGCAGTACGAGATCGTGTGGCTGCCGATGACCGACAGGCACGTCCCCTGGTCGGCGGCCAAGGAGGAGGCCTTCAACCGGCTGGCCTCCACCATGCCGTGGTACTCGCTTTACCACCCGTCGTTGATGGAGCCGGCGGTGGTCAAGTACATCCGCGAGGTGTGGCAGTTCGACAAGAAGCCGATTCTGGTGGTGTTGGACGGGCAGGGGAAGGTGGTCTGCCCCAACGCCCTCCACATGATGTGGATTTGGGGCAGACTCGCCTTCCCGTTCACCAGCAACAAGGAGGAGGCTCTGTGGAGGGATGAAACTTGGCGACTCGAGCTCCTCGTCGACGAAATCGATACCGCCATTCTTGCCTGGGTAATTTTACGACTTGTTCTTCTTTACATGAAGTTTAAATTCACAGGGGTAAATTTGGCCTGAATTCAGGCGAGCGAAGGGCGGCATGTGTGCTTGTATGGAGGCGAGAACATTGAGTGGATACGGCGGTTCACGGCGGCGATGAGACGGGTATCGCAGGAGGCGCGGGTGCCGGTGGAGATGGTGTACGTGGGGAAGAGCAACCCGCGGGACAGAGTGAAGAAGGCGACGGCGGTGATCGCGGAGGAGAAGCTGAGCGGGTACTGGAAGGACCCGGTGATGGTGTGGTTCTTCTGGGTGCGGCTGGAGAGCATGTGGCACTCCAAGATGCAGCTCGGGCTGACGATCGACAACGACCCCATCATGAAGGAGGTGATGACGATGCTGAGCTTCGACGGGAGTGACGAGGGGTGGGCGTTGCTCAGCCGAGGGTCACTGGAGATGGTGGAGGCGCACGGGGGGAAGATGGTGGACTGCCTGGGCCAGTTCGATAACTGGAAGAGAGACGTGGAGGCGGAGGGGCTGGTGCCGGCGCTGAGAAAAGCTCTGGAACCTTTCCACACGGTGGAGCACTGCACGCGCCTCATCCTGCCCGGCGACTCCGTCAGCATCAAGGAGCAGGTGGTGTGCGCCGAGTGCGGGCGCCCCATGGACAAGTTCGTGCTCTACCGCTGCTGCAACGAGTGAGGAAGAAGCCGATCGTTCTGCTCTCAGCACTGCTACTTCGTGTTTTGTCCTGCATTGTCAGTTGATCCAATTTAGTAGGTTATTATGTTTCTGGCTTGGTTATCGTAAACTGTGTTGAAACTGTAATATTATCTGCTCTTTCTTTATATGTACCATAGAATGTGTTGACCAAGAAAATAGAGTATCTATCAGACATTTAGTTCAGTATATCATAACAAGCAAACAGATGAGTTCACAAACACAAGCGATAGATAGCCACAACATAGTATCTGAATTTGTACCAGCATTGGAGATCAGCCAGAAATTTTATTTCTACTTGACTAAATCTCTCACTATGGTGACTGTTGAGAAGATTTTAAGCCGATTTTGTGTAGAATCTGATGCCCACAGCAAAACCCAAGATAAGGAGAGGAACCAAAAACTGGAGGATCTTGACAACGAACTCAGATGTCTTGTCCTGGTTATAGTGCGGCTGTTTGGGAGCAGTGTATGCTACTTTCTTAGGGATTGTTGTGGCATCAATTTCTCCAACAAAATACTCGTCCATCATCGCCCTTGCAGTGGTGCTATGGCCAACATCTTCAAAATCATCAGTTGCATCTTTCCCTAGCAAAACGAAAAGAAAAGGGCAAAAACCAAACGCTTATCATAAGGTACCTGATTGATTAACCATTCAAAAAGTATGGAATTCTGAAATCATTCGACGTAGGTATACCGGTGGATGAGAGCAACACCTCATCGCCTCCAGGGTGATCTTCTAAGAACTTAGTAACATCATAAACCTGGAAAATAGTGCATTAGGAAAAACGAAAACCAACACTATGATCAACTTCCGGAATATATATAAATTGATTAGGCTCAATCAAAATTAGCTCATTTGTATTCCTTTTCTTTTCTGTCGTGTCTCACTATCTGATTCAGTTTTAGTATAAGCAAAAAATGAGATTTTTATGCATTTTTTACCCAATTGATAACATAGCATAATCAGATTTATTAAGTATGAGTGGAAATTGAAACAATTAGATACCACAGTCAATGTCCAAATATTCACACACAGAAAGGTAAATTTCAATGAAGGTTGATCAATGACCAGTGTATATACTTGTGAAAAACTAGATAACCATAGTCAACATTAGGGTTTATGGTACACCACAAACCTTTAGCTGAAGGATTTATTAAACTTTATCAAGTGAAATAGCGATAATTACAAAAAAAAAACAGTTTTTAAATTGGATGGCCACCTGTACAGAAAATTTGGGTCATTAAAAAAACTGTAAATTTATAGATTCAACATTCAATTCACAATACAGTACGACTAAGCTTGAACTTTGTTGGGTGATTGACCACTTATCCGAATGGTTAGTTGTCAGGAAAGAATAAAATTTATGTTTTTATGGGCAAGCAGTAACTTATACGAGTTGGTGACGTTTAGAAAGAACAATACTATGCAGCAAAGAAAGAGTGAATAAGTTTTGTAAAATTTTATGAATCTATGATAACATATGTAAGCATCAAAATTTTATAGAAAAGATGTATTGATAGGCCAAACAAACATGAGTTATAGAGAATAACTCCAAATTAATAACACAGTAATCCAAATTAGAATCAGTCTTGAAGTAGACTAATAGAAAAGTTGAATTGATTAGAGTAGAAGCTGAAAGGAGGGAAACCAAAGAAGGCTAGTTAATATGTTAAAACAACTTTTAAATTGATATTATTACTATTTGTGGCGTAGCCTTGCATGAATAAGATCAATGTAGCCACCAATAGTTGGGAAAAATAGAGCTTGATGATAATGGTGGCGGGCATTTTAAAGGAAAAAAAGGTTGTCAAACCATAAAAAGGTTATTGCAAAGACTTCAAACATATAGTATGTTTTATTTTCTGATACATGCATAATATCCTTGAAAGAAGTAAAGGTGTGTGCATCCAAGTTAAATTCGATTATTGTTAATTGAGTGTAAATGTAAAAAATTCCTAACCATATACAAATGAGAATGGTTTTTATTATAACAACATCTGATTAGAAAAGAAAAGTTTGATTTCTATAGTTTCAACATTTTAATAATTATGTTTGCCAATGTGCAATCTTCATACTTCTTTTATCATACTCTATATTCCAAATCTTAATCTTCACTGTTGCTGGGCATGAGAAAACAATAATTTAAGAAAAGCAGATCATGATCAAATTACTTGAATGACCTCAAGTGTTTCTTGGCGATCTGCTTGATTATCATTAAGAATTTCTCTTAGGAATCACTGGGAAGAATCTTATTCCATCAAACTTAACAAACCAATATAAAAAAGTTCACACTGTTTAACATAACAGGAACAAAAAGTGAAAAGACTTTTATCGCCTAATTCTTTGGGTAGAAAACATAATAAAATCAGAGATCATGCTTTTACTAGATGCTCCACTTGATTTAGACTACCCTCAATACCAATAGATCATAAAATGAAATATGTTAGGATGATATAGTCATTTTCAAAGTCAACCACTAAATTCTATAGTTGGATGAGTTTAAGCAATTACATGGAAGATGAAAGGGAACAGGGAGATCAAAATAAACAATAGAAAATGTAACATTAATTGAATTAAATTATTTGAAAAATTCTAGTGATACAACCTTGCATATTGCTAAATCGAGGGTAAGATTTATATAGCAGACGCTAACAATAACTATCCTCACCACTGTTCAAGTTGGCCTTCCCCAGTATTATATTCTTGAAAAAAAAAATTACCATCTGATAAGCACCATGACATTTAGATTTTTTAGCATGAGCTGTTGTCCACCAAAAACTATTCTTATTTCGTGACTATTTATTAGGGCTTTTCCAATTAAAGATGCTGGTCAGTTTTCTTCAAACAGTACAATGTCCATTTATCCTTTCTTGAAATGTTCAAAGAGAAAGAACATTGACAAAAGAATAGCTATAGACTAACCCGAGGAGACATCTTCAGTTTAGAAACATGGCAACATTCAATCAAGTTAACAAGGAAATTAAAAGTTCAGATGCTTCACATAACGTATAATTTTTCAGATGGTAGAAATGTAGAAATTTAGGTGAAAAATTATGGCAAGCATGGAAATTATTGCATCGACTATATATATATATATTTTTGTCTCCCTCTACCTATAGTACCTTCAACCTGAATCAATTGGACTTATCTAATTATATATCTTCATAAAATCTGAGGAAGACGTAATCAATAGTCTGATTATTGTTAGAAACCTAGATTAAAACTGATTTTTTTCCGACATCTCATCTTACGAGGTCAAAGCAATCTACTTTGCCTTGCATCATTCAACAATCTAATTTCTCCGAGCAAAGCATGTGTATCGTAAAATAGGGTGCAGCTTAATAACCCAGAATATGCAGTCTAAAACGGCAACAAAAGTATCATGCTTGCAAGCCTCGAAAATAAATCCAACAAAATTTACACGGAAAGTTCACCAATTGACAAGATCCAAAATGTCGAAATCGTGGAAATAGATCGGATCACGGACCATGGAATCCGAGAGAGAAAGGGCGTATAAAAGTTAAAAGATCCCCGAAAAACAAAAGACGACCATACGGATCAAAGAAAACTAAAAAAAGCGAAGCCAACACGGACCTTGCCGCCAATGATGAGCCAGCAGTCCTTGGAGGAGTTGTGCGTCGATACCTCGGCAAGGGTGTAGACCTTCGCGTTGCCGGCCATCTCCTTCGACCGCTCTCGAATCGATAGATCCAAAGCAGGCGAAGGGGAAGAGGGGGAGAGTGTGGGTGAAAGAATTGCCACGTGAGGGTAACCATTTATGGCAATAAAGTACCAGATCGATAACTGGCCAAAAAAAAAACAGAGCCAAAATAAATTTCCAACAAATCACATTTTTTTTCATTTTCTATTTTTCTAAAAAATAAATTTATCATAAAAGGCCAAAACTACGACCTTATAAAATTTTAATATATAAAACTAAATTTAAAAAAATAAACCTAGAATAATATAAATTTATTTATTTTTAATTATTAGTAATTTCTGAATAAGAGTGCTGGATAAAATAATAATTTTTTTTAATTCAATTCAATTTATTGAGTAAAAAACGATTAATTGTTTACTTCGATTGGAAGCTGAATGAGTTGAAATGCATTTTGAAAAAATAAATGCAGCTTAATATGATGTGTAATTTAAAATTTTCAAAAGTCTAAATGTCTCTTTGATAAATTGCCCAAATAATGTTTAATTAGTATCTCTACGAAATAGATTGATGATTAAAACGTAAATATTATCAACTTAAAGTCTGACGATCAAAATTTGACAAAATTTATCTATTTTCCTCACGTACTAGCCAGCGTGAAAAAGGTAAGTCACATGGTCTATTAGTCCAGATATTATGTTATAATGAATATATAAATTCATTTGTTTGATCAATTAATATAACTTATGCTTACAAATCACTATTAAAATTTAACCTATTTTAATTCCTGTTCGTTTTTAATCAATAACGAAATTATTGGCGTTAAATGCTCCAATTAAAATTTATTTATGTTTAAAGAGAAATGACTTTAATAACTTTTTTAAAGCTCAATTTTCAAATACATTAATTTAAATTTAATTTTTTTACTTTATATTCAAATACACAATACTCACATATGTACTTATTTATTGATCATCTCTATTATTTTTTATTTTTGATATTTTAAAATTTTCATATATTTTATAATATGCTAAAAATATATATATTTATTAAATAACATATTAATTAGATTGAAAGAATAACAATAATACATTTTGCTGAACTTTCATAATATTCAAATCGCCAACCCATTCACGTTATTCATCTCTTCTATTTACTGCTCTCAATCCACTTAAAAATAGAACATAAATACATTATAATAATTTTCAAAAATATATTAATTTTAATTTAAAATGAATTAAAATTATCTAATTCTATTAATCAATTTCGTCCCCAACTAATTGATAAACCTTTACTATTTACAAATTTAATAATTTTTAAATCATGAAAGTTATAAAAATCAATTAGTATCATTATCATCTGAGCTTTAACCAATTTTATCAAGCCTTACGGTTTAAAAATTCACAATTCAAAATTGAGAAGATATATACATAAGATGCTTTTGGAAGTATTGATTTTAATTCAAATGATTTAAATTTTTTTAATTCCATCCATCTATCTGTTTTGAACGAAAAAGACATATAGATTTATACTATTTAAAAACTCTAATATTTTTCGGAGTTAGTAAATAAATATCATTATCTTATTAATTTTATCAAAATTTTCTAAATTACTATTTAAGTTATTGAATTCAGATTTGAAAATATACCTACATTAATGAGGCTCTCAAAATTACATTGATTTTAATTTAAAATAATTCAAAATATTTTACATCCATCAATCAAGTTTATTTGAAACAGACTAATAGATTAAAAAAATCTAAATCATTTCTAATTAAAATCAATATAATCCTAAAAACCTTTTTATACGTATACTTTCATATTTGAATCCTACACGGTAAATTGAAAAAAAAAAAAAAGAATAGATAATAATAATAAACTTTATTTAAATATAAATTATGATATAATAAAAGATAGAATTTAATCACATAGAAAGAATTCATATAATCCATCTCATCTATTGGATAATAGTTGACTGTTATGCTTGTTATTTAAGCAACAATTCAAAGAATAGAGATAAACTCCTAAGAGCAGTGAAAGGAAGAGTGGTATATCGGGAATGGGCGGCTTGATTTGGATATTACGAAAGTTAAGAACACGAAATGAAAAATCCCGAAAGCTGCATATGCGATTCAGTAGGTTCAGTAAAATGCCGATAATACTTCTAACTGAGCCCAATAAAAGCTCCGTAATTTTTAAACAATGCATATACAAACTCTCGGTGGCCTAAAGAATTCCTCAATGCAATGCTAAGTTCTCTCATTTGCAAAGGCCAAAGGGTGCAATTTTGCACTGCTCAACATACAAAGCCATACAAAGTGTCAGACTAAAGCAACAATGGAAATCTTTCTAATGTTTAAGTTCAAGTGAGGAGAAGAATATCGTAAATGAACTTGTAGCTTGTGATACTATCTATCATTAAGGGCAGCAAAAGCTCATTAAAGTTCCGAGTATCAGAAACAATGAAAAGTCCATATATATAATCAATCATCAGTGCATTAGGTGAGAAGTGATTAGGTAATTCTACTGCTTGCTATCTAGAATTACAATTTGTCACTACTTGGCAAAAAGAGAAGTTCAAGGGCAATTTGGTTAAACAGGCATTTCAAAACTTTATGTTTATACACTTTAAACATGATCCATCGAGGCAAAACAAGTACATACAAACTAATAGTTATCCAAGTGCGAGAACATTTGAATTACATGACAAGATCGCAATGAGTTCATAAAAGAGCTAGCCATATGAACACAGAGACAGACAGAGCATTGCAGCAAAAAAGAAGAAGAAGAAATTCCCAGGAAGCAAGAAGGAGCAGATCAGACAAAGCATGGGCAAGGGTTTCTCGGATAGCAACCTAAGCTCGTGTTTAATCTAAGATTTGCAGAAGTTACTATGTAAAAGATAGCAATTCATGGATAGTTCATGCAAACTGAGAGAGAACCAAATAATCTTACATGCATAATTTACTGAATGATTGACTGGATGACGCCGGCGCCGACAGTCTTTCCGCCCTCCCTTATAGCGAACCGCATTCCCTGCTCGCATGCCACAGGCACGATGAGTTCAACCTCCATCTGAACACGGTCTCCGGGCATCACCATCTTTGCCTCCTCATCCTTGTCGTTCTTGATGGTTGTGACCTTGCCTGTGACGTCGGTGGTCCTCATGTAGAACTGCGGTCTGTACCCTGAAAAGAAGGGAGAGTGCCTCCCACCCTCTTCTTTCTTGAGGATGTAGACGATGGAGGAAAATTTAGTGTGGGGAGTGATGGTGCCAGGCTTGGCAAGCACCATCCCTCGCTGGATGTCCGCCTTCTGGATACCACGGAGAAGCAACCCGACATTGTCTCCGGCCATCGCGTCGTCGAGAATTTTTTGGAACATCTCGACGCCTGTGACAGTGGTTGTCCGCGTCTCCCGAAGGCCGACGATCTCGACAGTGTCACCGACCTTTACCGTGCCACGCTCGATTCGGCCGGTGGCGACTGTCCCACGTCCTGTAATGGAGAATACATCTTCTATGGCGAGGAGGAAAGGGAGGTCGGTCTGTCGCTGCGGAATGGGGATGTAGTTGTCTACCGCGTCCATGAGTTCAAAGATCTTGTCGACCCAGTTGTTCTCCCCCCGCTTGATATTGGGGTTGGCCATGAGGGCCTCTAGGGCGAGGAGTGCGGAACCGGAGACGATTGGAATTTCATCGCCTGGGAACTCATAGGAGGAGAGCAGCTCGCGAACCTCGAGCTCCACGAGCTGGAGTAGCTCCTCGTCGTCCACCTGGTCCTGTTTATTGAGAAAGACCACCATATTGGGAACGCCGACCTGCTTAGCCAGGAGGATGTGCTCCTTGGTCTGAGGCATGGGGCCATCGGCGCCGGAGACAACAAGGATGGCGCCGTCCATCTGTGCGGCCCCGGTGATCATGTTCTTGACGTAATCAGCGTGGCCGGGGCAATCGACGTGGGCGTAGTGGCGGGAGTCGGTCTCATACTCGACGGTCGCGGTGTTAATGGTAATACCGCGGGCACGCTCCTCGGGCGCGGCGTCGATCTCGTCGTACTTTTTTGGGGCGGAGCCTCCAACGGCAGCGAGGGCCATGGTGAGGGCGGCGGTGAGGGTGGTCTTGCCGTGGTCGACGTGGCCGATGGTGCCGATGTTGACATGGGGCTTGGTGCGCTCGTACTTGCCGCGAGCGGCACGGACGACGAGGCGGCTGGCGCGCCGGCGGATGCTGAGGCGGGAGGCGGCGGCGCAGCTGAGGCTGGAGGCGGAGAAGGAGGAAGAAGAGGCGAGGAACCCGGTGAGCGAGGGGAACTTGGGCTTGGAGGCGGAGGAGGAGGATGTAGCCGGAAGGAGAGCTTTTTGGGCGCCAACAATGGTGGAGATGGAAGCCATGGCGACGAGATTGGTGGGTTGGGGGAGGAGCGTCGACGAGGAGATTGGGAACGGATGCCCTTTCTTATCCCTATCTCTCGAACTGGAGAATAACGGAGGGGGGCCTCTTATAGTATAAACCACAAGAACACACTGACATGGGTTGGTAACGTTCGGATAGCTGTTACATGCCCCATCGTAACACCGAGGTCTGAATTCTGAAAGGCTTGGATGTCTGTTACATGCGCCATTGTAACCGATACGTGATGAAACGGTAACAGGATGCGTCGTGGCTCATTCTTGTCTCGACCAGATCGGCTCGACCCGACCGGGCTGGAATTTAGTGGCGGTCGAAGACCTCAAGGTGGCTATCGCAGTGTCAGTGGCGCCAAAAACTTGTGGAAAAAACAGGGAAAATCGTGGCCAATTTATTGTCCTTAAAATTGATTTTAATATTAATCGCACATTTGTAGTTCTCAGTGTTCGTGTTCTTCTTGATTCAAATTACAGTTCCATCAGCCTCATAACCAAATACATGTCAAGGATTAAAGTTTTAATCAACTACCTTTGAGGTAGATTTCAACAATAGCATTGCAAGAAGGTAATCAAATTGTTTTGATTTTTCTTTGATAAAGCCGCATGAGATTCCTAAAAATCGAACCACAAGAAAAGAGATCATCGCCGAGTGGTGGCCTTCTCGCAGAAGTCACTCTCGGCGAGGCTGCTGCCTTCTGCAAGCCATTGTTACTGGATTTGGTGGGTCTGAAAAGGCGCCATCCACAATATGATCGAACACCCATTTGTTGGCTGCCTCTGAGTAGTGATATCCATCCCAGCATATCCTCTTTGAAGGATCCTCGCATGTGTCTGAGATAATAACCTTGGTGTTGTTAACTTTCTTTGTAGCTCCACAACTGTACCGCACATCGAAATTGTACTTCCCTCCGTGCCCACAGCAAGCCACAAAAGGTTGTTCAAACCCTGCAATTCGTTGTATTCAAACCAAAATTAGAATCCTAAACTAATGTAATTAAGCTAACTATTTTGATTTAGTAATGTTCATGGAACTCACCGAGCCTTTCCGCTTGGCTTATGAGCGAGTACTTGACGGTGTAGACATCAACATAGGTGAACACGGCACTAGGAAATAACTTTCTGAGTCGCACTACAAGTTTCTTAAGTTTAGCATTGAATCGTTGAGCCACTTCATTGAATGGAGCTCCACAACCAACAGAGTCAACCTCAGGAGCTCTAAGAGGGTATCGAGCTAGAACATAAGTTAGACAGCCAAATGGTCCTGTATTATGGATCCAAAAGTATCGCCCACCGAGTTGATAAACATTCTGCACCAGCTCAATTCTAAGGTATCATCATTATCTAGAGTCGGTAGATACAAAGTAAGTGTTTCTAATTTGTATCCTTTCCTCATACCTTGACAGCGTCAGCAAATTTGCTAAGGATAACAGGGATGGTTTCTTTAACTTGCTCAGTTGTCAGGTTGCTGACATACCCTGAAGTAAGGTCATTTTGGCCAATATCGAAGGTGTACAAAGCCTGCGAGAAGTAATTTTCTGGAGGTAACAAATCTTTGTAGATAGCTCCTGCACTAAACCAAGCTAGAATTACCCAGAAGTTCTAAAAGAAGGTTCAGAATAATTGTTGGTTTGAGTTCTTAGATCAAATAAAAGTATATAGATGTGTAGTACTTGCCTTTGGTGTGAGCTAGTAGGGCTCTAGTTTTGAACTGCTCGAACTGGTGGAACTGCACATCCAAAGAGAAGGGGCTGTAACCGGTCTGGAAGAAAGTTGTGTTCTGTCTTAGGATGGTTGATCCAGCCGTAGCAAAATTGGCACCATGGGAGAAATTTGTCCCCATTGAATCAAGGTAAGCGCTGATAAAAGGAAGTCCAAGTGCCTGAGCTGCAAGTTCAAAATTTCATTAGAAGATACGTCCAAAAGAATTGTTTTGTTTCCTATAAATTCTTCTACTAAGAATCCGACTCTCCTAGTCAAAAACATCACTTTGTATGCACTTGTAAGTGTCATATTTCAAGGACACAAAATGTTTCTGATCATGCAAAGGATTTGTGCTATTCAAACAATGATATAGACACATGTTACATTGCTATGTGTGTATAGGACAATAGGAGGAAATGAAGATAGAATAGAAGACAATAAATGACCATTTCATTTCAGATGTTTTGGCCAAAGAATTCAGAAGGATTTCAGCTTCTATATCCAACTATTTGAGTCATTACTTGTTGATTAAGGTGGCAAGATGCCACCATTTCAAGTTAATGCAAGGTGTTGGACATCCAACTAACCAAGTTGGAAGAGCAAATAGACATCCATAAAGCATGGGTTAGGGACAAAGTTGAATCAGTGGAGTTACCACAATCCTTGAAAAATAAATGTAATGGTTGACGGGACCAGAATCTGTCGGTGTGCAGACCAATCCACATGATGCCAATAAATGCAACTTCGATTGTATAAAAGAGGGCCAATAATTGAACTTCTGGACAATCTACCACGCACGCTTGTGAATCACATGCAACCATACGAGACAATAAGTTGTTTTGGTCATCCTCCAATTCCTTCTCATCAGTTGACAGTTCAACAGATAAAATTCCCCCAGGGAAAGCCGCTAACACAGCAAGTGAGACTACATTGATGAAGCTGTTGTATCAAGTTGTAATGGTTCATTTTCGTAAGTTCATCTACTATCTTCAAGGAACACATGATAGACTAACCAATAGCACAGTAAGATAAACAAAGACAGTAATCAAGGTAGCCCTGCCCTAGTAAATCCTCACCACTTACAATGCTGTCGGAGCAAGTAAATATTGCTCTAGTAGTCAATAGCCCTGTCTTAGGTTTTCGGAACTAGGGTTATGCAATCAAATTGTTAACAGCAAATCAACGCAAAAGGGAATCTGAGCAGTTAAATCTTGCTTTATAAAGACTCGAATTTGTGTTACTCGACCATCAAACAAGCACGATTTAAGCATAACACTGTGATAATCCGGATGCGTTCAGTAAATCACCCCCAATTCCATCGGTTCGATCCAGCTAAATCAGATGAAAGCGAGAAGAAGCCGGAGTGGAGATCGGTAAATGCTATGCTCACCGATGAAATCGATGACGAGGCGACCGTCGCAGTATCTCCCAGCCGGCGCTCCGAAGAAGGTCTCGCCGTTGGGCGGAGAGACGGTGGAGAAGGCCGCCGACATGCCGCCGGTGTCGGAGTTGGAATCGCCGAAGTTGAAAATGGCCGGAAAAGAGCACGGCGACGACGAGGAAGAGGAGGAGATGGCTGGTAGAGAGAGTGAGGTGAGCACTAGAAGCAGCGGAAGAAGGGAGGGGGCAGCCATGGAGATGGGAGACTGGAGAAGGAGAGCAAGCAAAAGAAGCGTGAAAGCGAGGAGTTTATTAAATATTTATAGAAATAAAAAATGGTTACAACAGGAGTCAATCGAAGGTTAATTATAGGCATTAAGTGGCGGGATCGACAGCTAACCGGTAAGGTTCGTAGAATCGCGATCCTACACAGGATCGATTTGGGGTCAGGATCGGATCGGTCAGGATCGGATCGTAAAATCGTACGATCCTATCAAAAACCCTTAAAATGAAAAAAATATACAATTTTTATTAACACTATAATGAAAATAATCACGTTTAATTTCAAGAATATTCTATTTATTACAAGATGATCCAATTTAATTGTCAACATATTAGATAATAGACATCTAAAGACTCATCATTTTAGAAAAAAGATATAACATAATATTATTAATCAAAAACTATCTAAAAAATAATTAAATAGATATTTAAATAATCTTAAAACACTAACACTAACGATGTAAAAGATAAAAAAATAATAAAAAAGATTAATAATCTTCTGGGCCTCTGAAAAGGCTTTAAACAATATTTTTTGAGATTCAATCTTAAAACTAACTTGTAGATCTTTGAACGAGTTTCAATTTGATATATTATAGGTCACGTGGTTCAATCCGAGTCAAAAGTTATGACCTCTTAAAGCTTTCATCGATCCTGTTCCGATTCTGTTTCGATCCTGTCCGATCCTATACGATTCTGTCCGATCCTACCGATCCTACTGCGATCCTGCTACAAAAAACGATTCTGCGCGATTCTGGATCGTTTTCTGGCGTAGGATCGTAGGATCGTACGATCCTACGATCCAGGATCGCGATTCTGCAAACTATGCTAACCGGTCGTAGTTGTGCAGTACCCCACGAAATTTTTTATTCGGTATTTTACTTAAACCACCTAGGTAGTTTCGATATTACCCAAATTACTTATTCAATTTGCATATTATTTAAATCGCATATTATATTTCGGAAATATTTCTTCTCTTTTTCTACGGGTCTATGAGTGTTCGGTTCAAAATTAATCGATGAATGTAAACAACTCTAAATTATTTTAAATCACGACTACCACACTCATAAAAACCTCTTTAATATATTTATACCAATTCGATAACGTAAATTAAAAATAATAAAATTTTAAATTTACAAAGATACGTATCACAAGTTCTCTATAAGATTCAAGACGATAATACATATTAATCAACACTATCAAGAGAGTCCTAAAACTCTTCAATAAAATTTTCATGAGATATACTGATAGTTAATGTATAGACAAAAGGCGAAATCGCTCATCCCCAGCACCCCCGCCGCATCCGTCCCAAGGCCATCATGAGGGAGGTGATAGTTAGTATATGAGTGTTACTATCAAGAGATTTAGGATCAGAACTTGATAAAGCTAGTATGTCCGTTCTCCTCACGTACTAGCCACAACATCCCGACTAATAGTCCCGTAATTTACCTTTGTGTTGTCCCTGAGATGGGTTAACGGGGGTGCTAGGACGAGCGAATCATTTTATACCACCTAGAACCCTTCAATTAAAAAAAATTAAAATTTTTAATGGTGCAGGTTCATTAATCAATTTATGATTAAAATTGACTAATGTAGTTATAAAACTTCAATTCACTTCAAATCAAAATCAATATACATTTGAAAACCTCTTTAATATATTTATGTTCTCGTATTTAAATTTGATTACGTGAATTGATAATAATCATTTTTAAATTATTAGAATAAAAATTTAAAGATGTTTTTTAAATTTAATTTATTATTCTCAATTTATGCTATCAAAATTAGATTTGATGGTATAAATATATTAAACAGATTTCAATAATATATTAATTTTGGTTTAAAGTGATTTAAATTTTTTTTAAATATTAGAAAGTGTTCTTGGTACGAAGTAATTTTGAAGTATTTTAAATTCGGACAAAACAAGTTCATGGAATTATAGGGAAAGAGGATGAATATTTTGGAAATAGGTTAGTGATTTGGTATTATAAAAGTTGAGTATTTAATTTGGATAATATCGAACTTTACTTATGAAATTATTTATTTATTTATTTAAAATTTTTATTATTTACTAATATAAAATTATAATAAATAAAAATAATTTTGAATCTTTCATATCATTTATTCATTTTGGACCGACATGAGTAAAGTGCCTAGCGAAAGCAGAAAGATACTTTAACTTTAAAGACGAAAATAAATAAATAAAGTTTCTACTATTTAAAAAATAATTTTCAATGGAAATCTTAATATATAGATAAATTATTAATTGGATTCTCTGAGTGTTCATGACGTACGAATTTGGCAATAGCGTCGGTGTTCATGAAGTATCCACATGGAGCTGCCAAATTGATTCCATGGTCTTGTCACAATGGATTCCATCAGATCCAAACATTAGATCTTCTTCCCGAAAGATTTTATAAATTATTGCGAGGAAAAAAAAAACTGCGGAATATGGTACGGGAAACCGATCCATGAAGCCGACAGTTTTTCTCAACCTTGTTAAAATAAAATAATTATTATAACCCTAAATTATCTTTAAACCCCATTTAAATTTTAAACTTTATTATCAGTCCCTATGTCAAAAAAAAAAATTATTTTCACACTTTATATATAAAATTTTATTTATTTTAACTCTCTAATATATATCGATTTATTTGTCCTCATTTCTTTTAGGTATAAAATATTTAAAATGAAGTATTATTCTTTCTTAAATTCAGTATCATTTAATTAGAATTTAATGTATTTTCTATTAAATGGAGTATGATTCTTTTTTAAACCCTATTGATCAAAAATTAATTCTTTTTCAAACTCAATTGATCGAGAATCGATCAAAACTAGTTATACTCCAATCAATTAAGGAATTCTGATGGATTAGAAATTCATCAATAATCAATTAGTTGTATTTGTCATTAGAGGAAATCATCTTTATTTTTATATGTACAAAAAGTTTAAAAGTAAGTATAATTTTTTCTAAATTCAGCATATTTAAATTAGAATTTAGTATATTTTCTATCAAATTGAGTATAATTATTTTTCCATTTAATCAATTGATTATAAGTTCATACCAATCAATTGACTTAGGATGAATAAACTGGATTGTACTCAATTTGATAAAAAAAATATATTAAATTCTAGTTAAATGATGCTAAATTTAGGAGGAATTATACCTTATTTTAAACTATTTGTATCAAAAAAATTGATGATAATTAGGTAAATTGGTAGTTGAAACAAATAAAATTTTATATGGGAGTTAAAATAAATTTTTTCTGACACATAGACTGAGGAAAGAGTTAAATTTATATGGAGAGAGTTTAGGATAATTTTTTCTTATTATAATATATGGGGTAAAAATCAGAAGGATCGTGGAGTATTTTAGGAATCTAGGACTGTTTTTTTGTTTATTATAAAAAGATCTTCCATCTGTAACTACAAGATTATAATTACTATCCAATTATAAATAATTGTTATCTTAGAATTACAGTATAATTAAAGGATATTAAATTATCACTTAATTATCTACATTTCGATCCTCAATTAAGATATATTTTTTAAAAAAAATCCTCTAAAATAGAACGTAATTAAGCTATACTAGACTTTTGAATTTTCCGTTATTGATAAAAAAAAATTTTGAAACTAAAACGGTGGTCTCAATATTATCTGTGTCATTATTTATTATTTTTTTAAAGTCTAAATACTATTATAATATAATACATAATAGAGATAAGTGTGTTTCTATTATAAAGTTAAAATTCATAGTTATTTTAATATATTCATTAGTATTAATAAAAATGATATATATATATATATATATAATATTTTAATAATCTACCTATCATGTTTGAGCGTCTAGCTTGGCGCCACTGTTGCATCGTCCAGATTGGGTGTCCAAAGTAGCTAAAAATTATATATATATATATAAACCATTATTGCTACAATTAGATTACAAATAATAATTTCTAAAAATTATAATTATAATGATGAAATAGAGTGTTTTTTGTATTATTTTTTAAAAAAAACACGCTCACTGTTTCAATATAAAGTTATAGCAATTAATCCTATCGCAAAATGAAATGAATTCCAAAGAAAGATGTGGACTCAAGAATTGCTCCTGCTAACTCCGAGAACTACAAAGAAGATGACCATTAGTAGCCTGCCGGGAGAATTTTCCAACAAGACCCTCCGACGATTAAGTCAGTATCCGGTGGAGAAAACGAAAACTGAAGAAGAAGAACTGTAGCAAGAAAGGTCTCGCGCGTATCTACGGACGAAGGGAGGAGAGCTTTATATAGCCGAGGGAGCCGACAATCTCTGCCCCACTTCTGTCACATTTTGTCTCATTCGGGGACAGGATCAGAGGTCACTGTCAGCTCATCGACCGGCGCCGCCCATTCTGACATGGGTAGGGGTATCGTGATACGGGTTGCCAGAATTTGTCAGACAAATACTATGTTATAGCGAAATATCCGTGATTCGGACGTGAGCGATGTCAGGCCGGAGCCGACCTGCGCCGACTCTCGTACTAAAAGAGAATAAATTATTGACCGAGTAAAATATTTTTAGATATTTTTCTTAGTAATATATTAATTGATAGTTTCTTAATGAATCTCTTAATTAACAGTTTCCTTATTAAATTTATATTATTATATTAAATATTTTTCTTATTAATCTGTTAATTAACAGTTTCTTTAAGAATATATTAATTAATAATTTCCTTATTAATTTTTCATTAGATTAAGCATCTCAATATCTCTATAAATTTTATATCTCATGGACAAGTTTTTTTAATTAATAAAGTTATTTTGTTAACTCTTCTCTCTCTACCTCTATTCTCTCTCTCTACTTCTCTTACTCTATTATGATATCAAAGCGATAGTTCTTCTTATCTTATGCGCCGCTTCTTCTTATACGACCTCTTTCTTCTTCTTCATGTGACGTTTGATGTTATCGTTTTTATTTTTATTTTTATTTGAAAAAAGGGTTAGCAACTTTGAAAGTGTTTTGTCTTTTCCTCCTCTATTTTTTGCTCGTCATCCTCCTTCCTCATTTCTATCACCCGCCCACTCACGACGGGATAGTAGGGGAGAAGAGGAATAACCTCTGTGCCTTTTTGCCCAAGCTATAACAACTTTTGGTTCTTTGTTGTTGTTTTTTTAATTTTTTGATGTCAAATATTCAGAGATGTCAAATTTGTCTCCAAATTGGATATAGTGGTATTCAATGTTCTAAAAGACTCGACAGAACCTTCATCGATGGTCCTTCAGCTTTAAGAAGATGTCAAATTTGTCTCCAAATTTGACATACTTGTATTCAATGTCCTAAAAGACTCGACAGAACTTTCATCGCTGGTCCTTCAGCTTTAAGAAGATCTTTAAGATACGCAACTACTTCACAAGTCCATCCTAAAGTTCTCTCATCTGTGTCTACTCATAACAAACCTTCAAAATTTTTATCTACTCAATGATATATTGACACTGAAGCAACTTATCATGTCACATCAGACTATAATATCTTTACAGAAGTACTACCATACACTGATTCGTCTACGATACAAGTAGGTGATGACTTAAGTTTGCATATTACTAATCTTGGAAACACATACATTCATTTATTCAATCGTACTTTTCACATGCGCAGCATATTTCATGTTCCATCCATTACTAAAAATTTACTCTCCATTACTAACAATGTCTTTTTTGAATTTCATCATAATCATTATCTTATAAAAGATAGAGGGATAAATACTACAGTGTTTCTTGGAGAAATACAAAATGATCTCTACTATCTTCAAAATTCTTCAATCAAAGCTTTTATTGGTGAACGAACAAATAAACCAACCTGGCATGCTCGACTTGGTCATCCTTCCCCTCGTATTGTTCAGTCGATCATAAATAGGTATGATTTACCTACTTCTTTTACTTCATCTCCATCTCATTCATGTCAGGCATGCATAGAATCTAAAACTCATAAGTTACTTTTTTCTCCATCTGAACGCATTTCCGATTTTCCACTTGAAATAATTCATTCTGATATTTGTGGTCCTACGCCTATCTTGTTTAACCAATGTTTCTTATATTATGTTACTTTCATTGATCATTTTAATAAATACACTTAGTTTTATCCTACGAAAAGAAAATCTGATTTATTTGATATATTATATAATTTTCAAAAATAAGTTGAACGATATTTTAATCGCAAAATACTCTCTCTTCATTTTGATTGGGGAGGAGAATATCAAGCCCTTCATCGTCATTTTGTCTCTTATAGAATTGTTCATCGAGTCTCTTGCCCTCACACTGCAGAACAAAATGACTCTGCTGAGAGAAATATAGGCATATAGTTGAAAATGCCTTAGCTCTTCTTCATCATGCATCGGTTCCGCGTAAATTTTGGGATGAAGATGTTTGTACTACAGTATATCTCATAAATCAACTTCTTACCCCATTGCTCAATCATAAGTGCCCTTTGGAAAAAACTTTATAATCAAACTCCTGAATACACCTTTCTTCGAATCTTTGGTTACGCATGTTATCCATGGTTACACCCCTACTCTAAACACAAACTTGACTCTCGTTCATTATTATGTGTTTTCTTTGGTTATAGTAATATTTTGCATCATAGGTATCATTGCTTACATATACCAACTGGACGGATATATACATCACGACATATTACTTTTGATGAATCTCTATTCCCTTTTTCGGTAGTCTCTTCAATCTCTCCTCCAGATACAGGTGGTACTTTCTTGATGTTACCCAACATTATCAGAAGAGATGACATCCTAGGTCCTACTCCGAAGCTCCCTAATAACTCTCCTATACCATCAGAATTGCCTCAAGTTGCTACTCCAATCTAAGAAGTCTCACCAGCTGATGATAGTATGCTCTCTAGTTCTGGATCCTTGAATAATACAAGTTCGGCAACAAACTCACAATGCCGACCCACTTCCTCATCACCATCAACAAGTGATTCAGATGATAATGTTCCTTATCGCATGCTTCCCTTAAGTGACATATATGCACGATGCCCACCAATGACTACTCGATATCATCTTCCTCGAGCTCTAGTGGCTTCCTCAAAACCTATTGAATCAACTTGCTCTACACAGGCAAACAAGGATCCAAATTGGTGTAATGCAATGACTACCGAATTTGATGCACTTCTTCGTAATAGAACATGGAGCCTAGTTCCACACACTCCATCCATGAATGTTATGGGCTCAAAATGGATATTCTGTCTTAAGCATCGAGCTGATGGTTCTCTAGAACGGTATAAATCTCGACTTGTAGCCAAAGGATTTAGTCAACAACCAGGTATTGACTTCAATGACACATTCAGCCTTGTCATCAAAATTACATTTGTCATATTATTGTTATCAATAGCTATTAGTTCTAATTGGTCTATCCGACAATTAGACGTTTCTAATGCATTTCTTCATGGTATTCTTGAGGAAACGATATTCATGGAGCAACCACTTGGGTTTATTTATCTATAATTTCCATCTTATATTTGTCACCTCAAGAAATCTTTATATGGTCAGGGTCGTCTCGAGGATACTTAAGGCCCTAGGCAAAAAATTTTTAATCCTTTAAAGTTTTTTTTTAAAACATTTCTCTCGTCTTTGTACTGTAGGGCTTGAGATTGATATTTAATTTTTTTGAAAAAAATAAAATATTAATTTTAAAAATAGATTGTTAAATAAAATTTAATTTTTTAACTTTATGAGATATAAAATTATTAATTAAAATTTTATTTTCAAATGTTAATAATAATTTTGTCCACCATGATCAGCACTATTTTTTCAAAATAAATTATCATTTTGTCCAAATATTAGGTAGGAAATCACTTATATTTTTTCTAACTATATTTGAATTCATTCATGATTTATCATTTACGTATAACATTTGGTGTTTATAATTCTCCTATATCCCAAGGAAATATTTTTATTTAGAATTTCGACAAATAAATATTTTTCATCATAAGAAAAATGAAAAAAATATATTATTTAAAAAGATTAGTATTTTACTTTGTATTGTATGAATAAAAAATCCCTAATTCATGTTGTTATCGAGGAAGAACAAGAAAGAGCGAAAAAAACATTATCGACGAGGGAAGAGAAGGGCATCTTCTAAGAGTATCATCAGCGAAAGAGTAGATATAAAATTGTTGGTGAGAAAAAAAACTACGTGAATCACTAATGAGAGAGAGAAAAATTATGATATAATTAGTAAAGGTTTTTGAGAGATATTAAAAAGAAGAGTTAGATTGAGTTTTATAAGATATATAATTAAATGGGTTACTTAATTATAAAACGTCATGGGAAGAATAAAATAATAATAATAGTAAATAAGTAAAATGAATAGTACATATATAAAATTAGGATTGTATTTAACGGGAAATAAAAATAATGTGAGATGTAAATGGTAAGTGGAATCGAATATGATAAATTTAATATAAAATTAATGAATATAATTAACGAGGAAATAAATGAGGAAATAAGGATAAATGTTTAAATGACACGTAGAATTGGAAATAACATGTCATTTATTATCATGAGTTGTCATCTATAGGATTCATTAATTAATATTAATAATAGACCCTAATTTTATTGAGGTCCTAGGCATAGGCCTTAATTGCCTATGCCTTGAGCCGGGCCTGCATATGGTCTTCGGTAAGCTCCTCGTGCATGGTTTCGTCGATTATCTAAATGGTTACAGGCTCAAGGATTTTCTAGATCAAAAACTGACTCCTCTCTATTCTACAAACATAATGATGAATCTATGATATTTTTTTCTTATTTATGTGGATGACATTCTATTAACTGGCAATGATCAAAAGGGCATCACAAATTTATTAAGTCTTCTCAATCAAGAATTTCCTATTCGAGATTTAGGAAATGCTCATTTTTTCGTGGTATTGAACTTATTCCACATGATGAAGGTTATATCATCTCTCAGAGTAAATATATTACTGGGCTTCTTTAAAGAGCTAAAATGGATGGAGCACATCCGGTCTCTACACCAATTGCTCCAAATAATGTCTCTACACCTTCTTCCTCTTCGGTGATGACTGATCCTCAGGTTTATCAAAGTATTATTGGAGCTTTACAGTATGTTACTATCACCCGCCCTGATATTACGTTTGCAGTAAATTGTGCTTGTCAGTTTATGCATACTCCCACTGAACAGAATTGAGAAGGTGTGAAAAAAATTCTTCGTTATCTCAAAGATACTATTCTACATGGTCTTCTTTTATATCAACACTCATCTCGAGATTTACATGCCTATAGCGATGCGGATTGGGCAAGTTCTCCTGAAGATAGATGCTCTATTAGTGGATATGCAATATTTCTTGGACAAAATCTTATCTCTTGGAATTCGAAAAAGCAACCTATAATATCTCGTTCAAGCACTGAAGCTGAATATAAAGTTATAGTCAATGCAACGTCAGAAATTATTTGACTTCAATATCTTCTTTCGGAATTTCATCTTGCATCACATATTGAAACAAAAATTTGGTGTGATAATATTGGAGCAACATATCTTACATCAAATCTAATATTTCATGCTCGTACAAAACATGTTGAAATTGATTTTCATTTTGTTCGAGAGCGCATGACAAGCAAATAATTATATATTTTTTATATCTCTACGGAAGATTAAATTGCTGATATCTTTACCAAGCCATTATCCAGACAATGTTTTAGCATATTATCATGCAAACTTAACGTCAGAGATCTTCCGTTAAGTTTGTTGAGGGTAAAAGAGAATAAATTATTGGTCGAGTCAAATATTTTCCTTAGTAATTGTTAATTGACAGTTTCTTAATGAATCGGTTAATTAATAGTTTTCATATTAAATTTATATTATTATATTAAATATCTTTCTTATTAATTTGTTAATTGACAGTTTCTTTATGAATCTATTAATTAATAATTTCTTTATTAATTTTTTATTAGACTAAGCATCCCAAGACCTTTATAAATTGTGTACGCCATGGTTTGTCACCTCTTCTCTCTCTACCTCTATTCTCTCTCTACTTCTCTTACTCTATTACGTACCACCTTTATCAATAGGGTATCAAGCGGTATGTACTTCCTCGGATAATGACAACTCCCGAGTCGGAGTGTCGATCGGCTACCCTCGAGTGAGATCCCGCAATGCAACCAATGTCATACGGATTAGAATAGGCGGCACACCGAGTCTTGGGGTACTCGGACTCGGCCAGCCCGATTCATCCTTCGACGGATACGACTGTAACACAGGGAGGACACCGACCAGGTGCCGACCGTGTGTTAACCTGACGGCCTTAAGCCAAGCACTCGGTATCTCTCGCTAAAACTAATTTAGACTATATTTGGTTTACCTTCCGATTGGGTGTCCCAACCCGAGTGGCACTTGTTTCGTGCCCTACCATGCTCGACTGTCGAAGCCTCCTGGCAATGACCTATCTCCATGGAACGTCATGTAGATCGACCAAGCTACACCTAGACTCGATCGGGATCAGCGATAGAATGTGTATATGATCTCTTACATATTTACATATTTACCGTTTAATTCTCAATTATACCGTTCTCCATAATATTTTTTTTATATAGAATGGTAAATATAGGATATTGAATTATTGAGCTACTGTTGTAAGTTCCTTCGATTTTTCTTTTAAATAGGACACGAATCTACATTAAACTTCTGATCGTTTATATATGAATATTTTCTAATTTATCCTGATAATCGAAGATAAAATTTTTTTATAAGATAATATCGATCGTCCCAAATTTGTAAGTCATTTGATTTTTTTTTTTTTCAAATTTATTGATAGGTAAAATTTTTTTATGGAATTAGATAGGTAGAATATTTTCTTTGATGATGATAAAATATTAAATTATTTAATCTCTTATTATGAATATTTTTGAATTTATTCGGAAAGTTAATAGAAAAAATTTATAAAATCGAATTAGTCCTATTTAAAATTAATCGTGACGAAGGACGGGATATTCATACCAGGTTAATAATAATAATAATAATAATAATAATAATAATAAATATTGTATATTTATTAGAGTGAAAATTAGTGAGAGAGAAAACAGTCGTTAGCTTGGGGAGCAAGCAAGAAGTCAACGCCGGGTCTCGCCTCTGTTCGCGTACTAAATCCGGACGCACGTTCGGTTACCTTCACTACAACCGCTGAATTATCATCCTTCACCGCGGGACCCTTTTACGCAGTACTCGGGATTCGGGTAACTATTCGAGTCGGTTTGTGCGGCTCCTTCCCGCGCAAGTTGTTGCTTCTCGTTGTGCAAAAGCGAGTCGACCGCCGGGCCATTTCCTTCCTTCCCTTCTCCTCTCCCTATTTATGCTGCTCAGTCGCTCCCTCTCCCAGCTGCGCAGACTGATGGCAAGGTACGCTGAAAATTGGGTTGAGAAAAGGAACAAAAAAATTCCTCCGAAAACTCATGATCGATCTTCGACGTTTAATTCGTGTGCGCAGGGCGTGGCTTGTCACCGGCAGGGGAATTGCAAGGAAAATAAAAAGCAACGGCGGCGGCGGCGGCTTCGATGGCCTCAACAGGGAGTGCCCTAACTGCAAGCAGCTTATTGACAACGGCGATGCGAGTTCTTCTCCTAGCTAGCTAGCTAGCGTTGCATTTTTCTCTCCGTTTTGATTTCGAATTGTTTTCTTCTCAACGCGATTGCTTCTTGCGCGACTTAATTAGGTTGCGTCGGATTGGCCTGGCTTTCCCACCGGCGTTAAGTTCGACCCTTCGGACGTCGAGTTGTTGGAGCATTTAGCGGCGCGGATCGGGCTCGGCAACTCGAAGCCCCACGCCCTCATCGACGAGTTCATTCCGACGCTGGAGGACGACGCAGGAATCTGCTACACTCATCCTCAGAATCTCCCCGGTAATTATCGTATAAATGACTAATTAAAGAAACTAAGCGTCGTCCCTGATTCACCCAGCTACCTCTAAAACCCTAAACCCCAAAGCAGGCGCCGAGAAAGATGGAAGCGGCAGTGCCCATTTCTTCCACAGGATATCGAGCGCATACGCGAAAGGCCCGCGCAAGAGGCGGAGGATAAGCCGATGCGGCGTGAGGTGGCACAAGACAGGTAGGACCAAGCGCGTGCTCGACAACGGCGTCCACAAAGGCTGGAAGAAGATCATGGTTCTCTACGAGAGCTCCAAGGGAGTGGCCAAACCCGACAGAGCTAAGTGGGTCATGCATCAGTACCACATCGGGGCCGGGGAAGACGAATCGGAAGGTCAACTCGTGGTTTCAAAAGTTTTCTACCAACGGGCACAATCAACGGCTCGAAGTGACGAGAACGAGTCGAGAAACCCGAGCACAAGTAGCCCGCAGCCATTGCGGCGTCACGAGATCGCAAGTGAGTCGGCTCCCCGAATCGAGCACGCCTTCAACTCCGAAGTCGACGGTACTGATCATGCTCGTGGATTCGCTGACCTCGACGAGATACTGGTCGACACGCCGCCGGATTTTCAACTCGAGGTGAGAGAGCATCTGGTTCGATCTTGTCCTTTTGATTAACGATTTGAAGTTGGGCGATGCTTATGCAGGACTTGCAATTTGGTTCTCAAGAAAGCGCGAGTAGTTGGTTGGGGCAGTACTAGCTAGCTTGAAAGAGGGATGGATGGCTGGCTTACTCCATGGGAACTGGGAAGGATCGTTCTTCTCTCATGGCCATCAACTTAATGTGGATTGTATATATATATATATATATCGTACTGTTTAAGGGGGTGCAGAATCCAACTTTCGATTGTTTTTAACATTTCGAACACACTGTCGGAGTAGGAAATTTACTAAGCCCGTTTGAACTGGGAAATTTTCTAGTAATTGATTGGTTGGTTTGTTTGTTTTCGTATCAAGTATCCTAGTTGTGTCGCCTACCAGGCAACCTCATGCATGCATTGGCCTTCTCAGTTTATATATGTGCCCCACGGGATGATAAAGGATTGATAAGTTGTCATTAAATGTCTTAGATTTCAGTCACAATATTGATGACATGTAAATTTTTAGATTCGAGTCACAATATTAGTGGGATGTAAATTTTTATACCCTATGTAAAAATTTTTTCCTCCTCCCCAACCTCTTGCTTTTTTCCTATTGATCTTGGTACGGATTAACGGAGACGTTGGGTGATTGTTTCACTTTTTGTCACTTCTCAATTTATGAGTATATAATTTATTATTTTCTTTCCTGTTTAATTTTTTTATAATCTAATATTTAACTATTTGAATTAATCCATCCTAAAGATGACTGTCCTGGCGATACAACACCAGCTATAAAATCAGTTGATTTACCTGAATAATTTTTTATAATCTATTGATTCACAAAAATATTAAGAATTAAAAAAAATTAATGACGTTTTCATAAAAGAGTAGTAATAATCAAAATGGTGGAAAAGGACATTTATTATCGAGTGAAAAAATATCAAAATTATGAAAATTACAAAATAATAATAATATATTCAGAAACTCCATAAAAAAATGTTTGATGATGTTTTTGGATTTGCAAATTGGCCAAGGTTTCACCCAATTCAAAAATTATGATTTTTAAAAATTTTCTCTATCGAGCCGCATCAAAAATTTCCGCAGACCAGCAAAATAAATCTAAAAGTTCAAACTGCTTGTGGCTCCGTTATCAACATTCCAAATTATCTTTTGAAGAAATTAATTCCACAACATATCATCATTTGAAATTGACCCATGCATATCTGATTAACCTAGCCTTAGGGCTGCATTCCCCTTATTTGTGATAAATCCAAATGGCATACTTCTAAAATATTTATTACTATTGAAATTTAAACACTCATCTTCTTATTTATTCCCTGAGTATTTTATCATGATTCACATAGTCTTATCCATGGAACAAGTATATAACATTCTATATTAGCATACGGTGGTCTTGCTCCGGAACCAAAAACAATATGAGCTACACTCACTGTAACAAAAGTTGCTTATCATAAATATTAAATTGATTGAAAAATAATATTAGATTGACTATGGTGTACCTGGATTGAATAACAGAATGATGAAACATATATACAATCGATGGGGATTGCTCCAAAGCTCATATTTTTGTATCATTTTTTTTAATGATCTTTCGATCTGAGAAGTGACCGATTTAGTCCCGCAAAAAATTTTCAACTAACCTAACGATCTTAATGGTTCAAATGTCTTCTTCAACTAACCTAACGATCTTAATGGTTCAAATGCAAAAGACAAATTTCTTTCGCTCTCTGTATTTTAAACCATGAGTGAATAAGAATTTTTAAAATATTCTTACCACGGTACCATAGCCTAAGGATCATCCTTTTATATCATTGCATATAAAAATAACATTTTACCCTAACACAGCAATATAAAAATAAAATTATCATCTTTCAAGCTAAATTTTAAACATCAAGTATTAAAAAAATATATATAACAGGGTCAGTTCAACTGCTTAAGCAAACAATCATTGATCACGTCTGATCGATAGAAAAATATAATTTAGCTGTATGAACCCAAAAAAAAAAAAAAGATACGTAGGCATATATTCTCTCATTCTCCAATCCCTCCATTAGTTTGAAGACCTCAAATCCTCAAGCAGGGTTGGAAATAGCTTCGCAGCACCAAAAACCCAAATGTAGAGGTACTTCATGTTCAGCTCATGTATTGTTTACATGTTTATAATCACCAGTGAAATGATCGATAAATCAAGAGAAAGAAACAAAGATGTTATTTCCAGAGTCCTCGATCTCATTAAATTCACTGCTTCCAGAGGAATTCGCAATGGGCACATTTCAAGGTCTCTCACATCAGAAGGCTGATCCTTCCAGGATTAAGCCAGACGTCCGGTCTATGATCAGTTCAAGGATTAAGCTCAACAGCCATGGCCTGCTCCATTTAGAGTTTGATCAAACAATTGGCATCTGAACTTTAACAGGATAGCCCAATTCCAGGCCAATGGCCATTATGAGGAATAAATGTGATAACTAACCTTCATTTTGAAGTGTAAAAACAAAAAAAAAATAGATGAAGGGAAAAACAAAGCCTTTTTTCAGCATGAAAATTTTCTCCTCATGGGCAAAATCTCTTGCACTGCGGCAAAACACGGAATCTAGCTGAACAACAATATTGTTCTCTTACAACTCACATCAATTTACTTGTACAATCAAACGTTAAAACCTTTGGAAACCAACTGTTGGGCATGTTTGTGCAGGTTGGACATGGTTCTGCGCCAGTGGGATGCCACCTTGGTTGGTTTGAACCACAATTCTAACAGGAAGATGCAAGAAAAGTTATAGTCTTGACATAGCTTTAAATACAACAAATTGATGGACTTCATTAACAGAATAGAATGTCAACCGTAGACATAGCATTACATATGCACTAATTTAAACAAGATGCTGTTTTGTTAACCATATATCTACTGTTCAAAACCTGAACAACTCGCAATGAACTTGGCACACAAATATAGCCAAGTACTAGGAAAAAAAAGGGACAGATAAGCCAGGAAGAAGTTCCATAGGCTTGTGTGACTAAATGAGGCAAAGAAAGAATTTATTTACCTTTGTTGATTTGGACATTGAACGAAATCCTTAACATCGTGATCCAAGACAACTTAGATAGCTGGGATTTCACTTGATGCAAGAATCTTAATGCGAAAAACTATCTTAGCTAGCTGGTACCAAATTTCCCTAGAAATTACAACATTAATAGGTTAACTTTTGGTGCTATTACTCCCGTGTGACAAGATAATTGTACAACATGGATTAGTAATGTAATACATTCTCACAGAGTAGTTAAAAACATTTTTTTTTAAATGTTTCTTACAGTATTGGTTGTGCAAAAATAATCCTAGGCTTCCCTTTTGTAATTGAAGGCCAGAATTGTAGGTCTTGAGAGTTGCTCAAACAAATTATCTGCTGCTTAAACCACGGGTGATGTTCATGCATTGTTTATTGTTCAAATTTAATCATGTAGCACTCTGGTATCTATTATTAAACTAGGACCTCTTTTTTTTGTGAGCTAATCTAATCGTATCACACTTTATCGTTACCATGTAAACATGCTCATGTTCTTTTGTTCCCATTAGCTAGATATTAACTTTTGTTCAGATATAGACATAATGCTATTTGTTATATTATTTCTAGTTTCATGCTTCTTTTATAGTAATTGTTTCGTGATGCTAGATAGAACTCTAGATCACTTATAGTATGTGGTAGGGCAATCTTGCAGGTTGTTGTGTTCATGAGGACCATTCACTGATTAAAAATTTGAGGTAAAAGTAACATCTTTAGCCTTCAGTTTTCCATTTTCTTCATTGTTCAGTGCAATTGGATAAGAGTTAGGTAAAATAATTTCAGTTGCTAGTAAAGAATTTTCATTATACAACGGCACATTACTATTATATGCTTTCATTATCTCATTATGTAAGCTCTATTTTTTTGTTGTCCTGCATTATTTGTGCAGGCAGTTCACCTAATATATGTATAAAAGTAACAACATAAGTTATAGATAACTATGTGTCAGAGGTAAGATGGAAGAACTCTCCTCACACCTGATTGTTCTTAAGAATTACTTTTAAAAATGTCATAAAATGGGCAGGTGCCCTTTTGAGTTTTTACCAAACAATATAGCCACATAGCTGTAAAATTTTAGGGGGCGGGAGCACTGTAGTACTAACTAAGACATCAACTATATATATATATATATATATATATATATATATATATTTAATGGCATACCTTAGAAGGAGGGAGGTAAAAGAGCATCATACATATTTTCTCAAACTTCTGTAGTTTTTCGGATTTCCTGTAATTGGCATAGATTGTAAGTCTCCTTGTCCTTCTTTTCTACTGAAAAGTTTAGCTTTTCTCTTCCTTCTTGAATCACTTTTAGCTTTTTCCTCAGGAGTTCAACTTCATTTTCAAGTTTAGATCTTTCATTATTGATTGCAGGCATAGAAATCCGCCTCATGTCCAACCGTAGAACTCTATTGCTTGCAACATCAACTGATTCGCCCACTGTTATCACATCGGAGTTACTTCTGTGTATGTTTGTATCTAATGGTTTTGGACAAGTGTTTAAATTTTCAATCAAGCATTGAGCTTTGATTTCTGAAGATGATTCTTTTGGCACACCATATCTGTGTGATCTGCTCAATGCCATCCGAGGAAGATTTAATTGTCTTATATCGCCCTGTCTATTCGTGTCTATTTCATCATCAATTACATGCACATCAAATATACTTGCTTCGGTATTGACCTGAGATGAGACGGATCCTGCTTCATCTGTATGTAGGCTTTGCCTCGTGCATAAATCATCTGATGGAACTTCAACCTCGAATTTCATATCTACTGCATTATCTTCTTTATCACTTAGATACACAAAAGGAGCATGGAGATCATTATGTTGTGTCCCAATTAACCTAGGTGAGCTAGAACCATTTGCATAGACAGCTCCATTGCTCTCTATGGAACATGGAACTCTTTCCATTGTTAACATGCATTTTTCCTGCACGTGACACTCATTCCTATCATTTAGCAAATTGGAATGTTCCTCCTCGGTATTATGCTGGTCGCCTGCATTGCTCAAAAGTTGCAACTCTTGAGACATGGTTAATTCATTCGCAAATTCTGTACAGGATTTCTGTACAGAAGCCACCAGAGGCGCTGTTGCATCAACATGTTGTACCTCATCCCTAAGCCTTTCGTTCATTTTGATGGATTCATAGACCGTTTTTAGGATGAGTTCAGTGTCATCAAATGAAGCACCAATGTTGTCTTCAATTAACTCTGCTTCAGTAGACAGATTGCTCCCTGATATCTGCTTAGCACCATCAACACCAGTAATCATTTGCTGATATGCCTCAACTTCTTGCTGCAATACATGCTTCTCTCTTTCCCGCCGGACAATGATTTCCTTAAGAATCTCCTTTTCTTCTTCATCATATGCAGATTTCACTTCTGCCATTCTCTGGTATTGCCGAGCTTCCATTTGAACTGCTGATTTCTCCTCCTGGAGTCTAAATATCATGGCCATTGCTTCATCAGCAGCACTTGCAGCAGCGTTCCTCTCTTTTTCCAGCTCCAAACAAAGAGCAGCACGAGCAGACTTCTCTTCTTCCAACGCTTGTTTCAGTTCTCTTGTTACATCACATTTATTTTTCTCTTCATCACAAACTCTCCCAATGCCATTATATATGGTCTTTTCCATAGTTTGTAACGAATTAGTCGAATTTATTTCTTCAACAATAGACTTCTGATCACCTACAAATCAGTTTACATAAACATTGAAATTTAAGCATAAATAGGTAGAGAAGTTGGGGCTTAAGTAGAATCGTGTGAATTTGATGGAAGGAAGTGAGAACAAACTTCCGCACCTGAAAGACGAAAACTAGTTCCAGGAATCACATTTGAGGTGCTCTCTACCTGCGAAACAGGGTCGTTGACGCTCAAAGGAGTGGCAGTAGCTACTTCCCCTTTCCGACCCACCTCCACCAGGGAAGAAGGTGAGGCAGACACAGAAGCAATTTTGATAGAAATATTCTTCTTCTGTCGTTTCCGTCGTTTAAGTACATTCGGTGGCCTCTCTTGTCGGACGATCGCCTTTCCCTTGGCATCAACAAGATCCTTATCTCGGCAGTTTGAAGACTCTCCTCTATCGACCAAAAGATTATTCATAAGACTGAGATTCTTGGAATCTCGCGGAGGGTCCGGTTGCGACACCGAGCCGCACGACTCCTCGCCTCGATCCAGATCCAATTTCCCGAAGGCGGCGCTGCCTCCCCTATCCCCGTCAGCATGATTGATGAATCGGACGTCATCGCGCCTTCCAATACGGGAGTCTCTACAATCGCCCACGCAAAGGGAATCGAAGACGCCTCCAATCTTTCCAGCCGTGCAGTCAAGGAGGAACCGCTGGAGGCAGCCGACACTACGATGCTGCTGCTGCTGGCGGCGATCGATGAGGTCGAGGCCGCAGGAGCAGGGGACAGAGATTCCGACGAGCGACAGGGCCTTGGAAACGAAGAAGGCGAAGGAGGCTGCGCAGAGGAAGAGATATGCGAAGGCGAGGTCGAAGTAGGAGGCAACGAGCCCCCGGAGCGTCCATCGGCGGTGGATCGCCCGACACGCCTCCATCGGCCTCCAGATTCTCTGCGACGAGGATCGACAGCTCCGTCGAACAGGTCGAGGTCGCTACTTCCCTTGTTTTGTCGCTGCAATAGCAATCCCGTGTAAAGACAGATGAGCAAGAGAGAGAAGTCGCAGAGGCGGCGAAAAACGGCCACGCGAGTGGACACGTATCGTGCTTCTAAAATCAACATTGTATTCCATGAGAAATTTGGCCCCACCTGCCTTTTCATTGGGGGAGACTTCGGGACCCAACGCATTGTCCAATCGAAAGATCATGTATTTGACACAAGAAACGTAAGCTTCTCAACATGCTCCGCTGGGCCTGAAAATTGGGCAGCGTTAAGGCCCAACAAAGAAAAGCTTGGTTGATTTGACATCGCTATTCCATGTTATATACCAAACAGGATGATACGTCATCGCAACGATGCTTCCAAAAGAAATGAAAGTCTGTTGTATGCTTTCAGCATTAGACAAGAGGATAAGGATCTGTTTGTAGGCCAACTCAATCATGTTTTTTGACGTTTCTGTTGTGCCAGTGCTTCAGCAGATATAAGTTGTGGGCTCCTTAATTGGAGTAGTCACCCCAAGTAAACGCAAAGATATTCAACACTCGGAAAGAGGCATGCACGGGATCCACCGTGCTTTTGGATGCCGGCGATGCTTGAAAATCTAGTGCGCTGGTTGCCGGATTGCAGGTTGATTCATTTTCCGAATTTACTGGAGTGAAATATGAGATCTATCAAATGTCTATGTGCCTGAATTTGATTTAGGCACTGATTTTGTTTTAAAAGTTAATATTTCTTTAAATTTAAAATCCTAAATATATATATTATATACTATGAAGGTCTAAAGTTTTTCAATTTTATTTTTTTTAACGGTAAATTTGCTTTAAATCCCTAATGGCAAGTCAAACTTTGCATTTAGTCCCCATTTGAGTTTTTCTTTGTGTTAACTCCTAATGGATTGAGTATAAAAGAGTAAAAATTGAGTATACATCAGTGAAAAATGAGTATAAAAGAGTGAAAAGTGAGTATAAAAGAGTAAAAATTGAGTATGCAGTTTCTTGATGTGGTGGTTGCAACCTTATATACTCAATTTTCTAACTTTTATACTTAACTTTCTTCAAATAATACTCACAAAGCTGTCTTGTCAATCCCATCAAGGACTGCATGCAAATAAAAATTTGGGTAGGGATTACATGCAAATGTAAGTTTGGAAGTGGGGAGTTTAAGAAAATTTACCCTTTTTTTAACTTTAGCATTATAGCGCAACCACTAAACCCTAAATATAAAATACAATTAGCTCAACCCCGGAACTAAAAATAAAAATAAAAATAATATAAAATACTATTAGGTATCTTAAATATATACCCCATAAACACTTAATTTTTTTTTTAAAATCTGAACACTATACCTCAACCTCTAAATTCTAAAAGCAAAATCTAATTAACTTAATCCCAAAGCTAACAAAAATAAATTTAAAAAACTATTGTAATGAATCCAAACGCTTATATGATTTCAGGGGCTTAGATCTTGATCACGCACGAGTTCACAACGAAAGGTTTGCAACATATCAAAACTATAAACTATTGACCTCCATAAGTAAATGTTGGGGCCCAAGGATATACATATATCTCTACAATGTCATGATATTGTCCACTTTGGGCATATATATCGCGGAGCTAACTTACCTCGCAGACCGAATCTTTTCACCCCTTTCGTGGGTGAAACTCGTAGAAACACGTGGTCGACCACGAAGAACTTCAAAGGTTTCCGTCTTCGATCAACATAGCTCTTCTGGCGGTCCTACGCCTCGGACATCCTCCATTTGATAGTGTGAGCTAACTCTGCCTTATGCTGAACTCTCTGAGATCCAACCAGTTGACGTTCCCCAACCTCCTCCTAGGGGATGGGTGCTCAATAAGCCCTATCATACAATGCTTCAAACAGTGTCATCTGGATAGTTGAATGATAGATGTTGTTGTAGGCGTACTCAACTAAGTGCAGGTGATTTCCCTAGTTGGCTTCAAAGTTTATCTTGCATGCTCAAAATAAGTCCTCCAATTAGTGAATGGTGCACTCCGTATGTCTATCTGAAGCTCTATACAGAAATGTAGTTCTACACATGACCCATTAGAAACTCCGCAAAGTAATCCTAAGGGGTCAGTCTAGCAAGTCAATAGTAAATATACGAACTTGGTTACTCGATCGATGATCCTCCGAATCGAATCCTCTACCATTGTTCTACTTTGGTATAAAATCTTCCAAAGTACATTTGTTGGCTTCTATTGTTTTCTATGGGTTATATGTATGTACGGTTCCACTGCGTCAATCTAACAACACACCAATAGTTGAGATACAAAATACTCAATGTCTTTTTCTATATCGTTCTGTCAATAGGAACGCTTCAAATTACTATACACTTTGGGTACATCCTGGGTGAATAGCGGACTGCGAGCGACGTACCTCCTGAAGTAGCTTCTCCAAAATCGAATGTGACTCAGAAGCCAACAAATTCTCAATCCGCAACAGGGAATATTTATTCTTAACGGTTACTGCATTCAACTGCCGGTAGTTGATGGACAACCTCATAGATCCGTCATTTCCTTCACAAGGGCTCTTCACAAAGAAACGCCGGGACGAATAAATCCCCTATTTAACAACTCCTATAGTTGGATCTTTAGCTCGTCCAATTCTTAAGGTATCACACGATACGGAGCCTTTGACGCTGGCGTTATTCCCGAAATCAACTCGATCGTGAACTCCTCTTGCCTCTTCAGAGGCAATTCCAGAAAACTCTTCCAGAAATATATTCGGTAGGAACATCCAAGAGCGGAGAGCTACTACTATCATCAGCTCCGATTAGTGACAACCGAAACCCTGGAAACCGTGCGATGGAAGTCTCTAAGCTTAAAATGCAGAGATAACCAAAGATCTCAGCATCCCAGGTGCCAATGAATCCCCACACGGACTAGTTCGGGGCCAAAATGTGAACACCCTCGCTTGATAATCGACGGTCTGTCACACGAAGATCCTCTACTATGACTTCCACCATTCATGGTCGACTCTCATAGGTGTTAGGTAGCTAACACTAAATTCTCCGCCTCCTAGTGAGTCATATGTCTTGATGTACCATCAAAAACATCTAACACGCATGGCCGGTCTATGAGTCAAATCCCCTCATAGAATACCATTAGGCGAGTTGACTAACCATCGCTTCGTAACCCAATATGCTCTAATTCCTTCGCCTACGGTTCAAGAACCCATATGATCAAACTCTACCGATAGGAGACAGTGAAATGTTATCTCTTAGAGATATCCAAAAATCATCATGTGATTTTTTTTTGGAAGATCATCTTCCGGAGGTAGCCTAGTCTCGAAAGTGATTCGCATCAGTACAAATCATGAATCCGAAAATACCTCCTTGATTTTTCTAACTAAGTACAGGTCGTAACCCATAAGTGTCAAGCAATTAGCTTTACACTTTTCCTTCTTAATATAAGTCATTTATCCGAATATACTATTGAAGTTATCCTACCAGGTATGGTGATCCATGCTCAAAATGCTCACAGAATAGGATCCATCTATCCTCCACCAACTGTAATAATATGTAGCTAATGATACCCTTCTGCATCATTATAAATCAGGTACTTGATCGTGCCTGCTAGGTCACTTAACTAGGCATGAGCAACCCAAAGGACTGAAACTCTTTGAACTAGAGTAAGTCGATCATACACTGATCAAGCCAACTACGGCATACAACCCTAGTCCTCACCCAGCTGATAGGAGTTGGTACTAGTACTATGACTAGTAAGGTCCTGAAAAATCATAATCCTTGATCTCCAATAGCTTGTTGACAGGTTCGGTCCTCGCCTTCCGACTCATACGCCGGTGTGATAAGAGAATCAATATTCTTCTCATCGTAGACGAGTCTGCAACATGTTAACTAGTCATCTTCATGGTTGATTCTGACTATGATTACAATAAACAGAATGGCTTTAACTCATCAGGCCTAACCAAGTCCAAAAAATACTTAATAGACGGGTACAAGCACAAATACATGATACAATAAAATAGAAAAAAATCTCTAATCATACCTAAATAAGATACAAGAGACTAGAGGAAATACCTGCCGCCTGGAGAAGTTCCGTCACACCAAGTTCCAACAATGATCACATCGAGAAAATGACTACAAAAAATCCGAAAACATAGCAAATTGTATCTGATAAACTCCGAAAAAATCCATAAATACCCAGATTGACTCGCAAACCTCGCTTTAATACCAAATAAATTGTCACGCTCTGAAGGGTTGCTTGTCCGATAAAATCAGACAGCAGCTCCCCTATATAGTGAACAATATGAATTCTCTGTACAAGACCTATATAGTCATCTCATCATCTTCAATCAACACGGCTGAAAATTAACACATAATAAGCAATTGTTGGGACCGGGTGCATGTTGACAAGGATACGAGTTTGTAAATTTTAAAATATTTACGTGCAGCGGAAGAATTAGCATAAATAATTTCTTAAATTATTTTTAACCACGTATCTAGCATGCGACCTTATGATGTGTGGACATGATCATAAATTAAAATTTAGCAGAAAGTAAACTAATTTACTCGTTACCTCGCGTAACTCGAAGTAAGGGACGAGATCCAACCGTAGCGTCCCTTGGAAGCTCCGCCTCTATTTGCGTCCACGCCGAGTTCTCTTCGGGATGACTTCGCAAAGCCACGAGTTTTGTGCCGACGAGAACTACTAGATTCTCCAAAGACACAACTAGAATATCAAGAGAGAAAAGATAGAAACTAACCACCGAATAACGGAATCAAGATTCCGTGAAGGGAAGAAGGAGTTGCGACCCTCTTCGTCTTAGTGGTGGCTCACGGCAAGGGAGGTGGCGCCGGCCCTAGGGGGGGTGCGCCGGCCCTAGAGAGAGAGAGGGGGGTGCGCCGGCCCTAGAGAGAGAGAGGGGGATGCGCCGGCCCTAGAGAGAGAGAGAGAATAAGGGAGAGAGAGAGCTTCTTAATCTCTTGATTAATTGTTGGAATTCAAGGCTTGCCTTTGGTTCCTTTATATAGTAGCCTCTCTATTGCCAAGTCTCCCTTTTAACGGAATTAACGGAATAAATTTTCATAAGAAATTTATCTCATAAATTCTCTTATGAATTATTCCGTTATGCCAAGTTTTATTATAACTAATTTTATAATAAAACAAATACATCTCTCATTTTAATTATGGAATAAAATTTGTATATCATGGAAAAATCAATTCATAATTGATTTTATAAATTAAAATTAAACCAATTCATGGTTCATTTTAATTTCCAGAAAAAGAATAAATTTCTACAATTTTCTTTATATAAATTTCTTTATATAAATTAATTTATTTATCCATAATTTTATAAAACAAATCGCGCTTGATTTATTTTATAATTTAAACCAATTAAATTGGTTTCTCTCTTTTATTGTGGCCGGCCAAACCAAAGAGGGTGGGCCTTCAAAAGACTTAGCCATTTAATTCGCCCAATAAGCCTTCAAAAGACTTAGCCATTTTAAACTTCCGTTGCGCCTCTGATTAATTCAGATTCGACTTATTTCTCTTGATCGGAAAATCCAATTTTCAACTCGTTTTAAATCCCTCGGATTACTCGTAGTGCGTGTGACTAAATAGGCTTTCGATTTATGTTGGCCGTCTATAATCAACCAATTATAGAACGATCATGAGTGACACCTAGTAGTACATCATGACCCCCAATTAATCGAAAGATCAACGGTTGACCTCAGAAATAATTCTGAAACCCTTCAGCAGCTCTAATGAATCGTGCCTCATTCTCTTCACCATCTTATACCCACTTGGTTCAGGACATGGTCTGTGTGTGTCAGTCCCCACTAGGCTGACTACGTCACACCTAGCCCAAGTAACGTTCTCTCGTCCTTTGGATTTCTAATTACTCTCATGTATTTAAGAGACTCATACTCTAAACATGACATGCTCTGGCCAGAGGCTTTGAGTAACAATCCGACGATAGGCCTGAGTATACATCTCCTCGCAAGGAGTGGTGAATCCTTTGTAGGCTGTTCAAACATCTTCGGGCACTTCGACTTATACCCAACCATCCTGGGTTCACACCTCCTTGGAGATACTTGCTTAAGATGTTAAAGTATAAGTCTCCATGACCAAGATGACTTGAACACCGCAAGTCAAAGGATCATCGCACTTAAGCTGCAGTAAGAACTTCACTGACATGTCTATATATAGACTACCATGTGAAGTTTTACAGTCAGTCACTCCAATGAACTAGTTCCCTTAACTAGCATTCATGTTTATCTCCGGACATCCCAATGTCACCAGCCAGTGAGAATCAGCTGATTAGAGAATAACCCATGCTAGTCTCAACAGAATTGAAAGTGTCCGTATTTATCAATTCATCGACTAGGGATATTTTCAATACTTCACAATTGCACATGTAGAGATAATCACTAGTTGTGAATTCATCACAAATTCTCTCATGCTGTGAATTGTATTGCGGACATTCAGTAAATGAGTTTAAGATCCCAATCAAATACACAAACATGTATACTCAAATAGTGAATTTTCATTTATTAAAATAAATGTTTACAATCATAAGGTGATTGCCTTAGGACACTTCTCTCATATTACTAACAGAAATAAAATGCAACCTAGAAATGAAAGACTATATCTAATAATAATAAAAACTCCAAAAGCTCGTCTGGGGCACACCAATAATACAAAACACAAATTCATGTCCATAGAAATAGAATCAATGTAAATAAAACTCCCAAATATCAATATCAAACGAAGTCAACTCGATAGGAAGTGGGATTGACTATTGGGCTCTCTCCTTACGACTCCAAATACATCAGCCTAGAAATAGAAAACATAATAATTGTCGGTGAGTCTAGGGGGGTTCCGCGGATATATAATCAGATAGATATGCATGACTGTAAAAAAAGATCATACAACAACAGCAGATACAGTCTCAAAGGAAAAAATCAGAATACATGATCGATACACTACATGCAAGCATATATTCATATCAATCTCACCTACAGGATATGAAGGTCGTAAATCCTCGAACCTGAATGGTCACTAGACCATAAGTAAATAAAATACCTTTTGTATATGCATGTCATCCAAATGCAACAATCATAGCTTAAACAAGTGCAGCAAACACAAACAAATACAATCTATGCAATCATGCATATGATACAATGACATCGTCACCCTTGACGCTAGTCAACCACCGTCATCGGTCATGGGTGAGGTCGAGTGGTAGGGTTATGACAACTGTACACACTATGTCATCACTACTCCTGAGTGACTAAGTTAACAAGATGCTGGCGGAGAACACCCCCATCCTACCGCAAATCATATGGAGGAGTACCGCTCTCATCTCCTCGTATCATGAGAAAGAGGTGGGATCCCTGTCTGCTACCATACTACGAATATCACTACCCATGAGCGACCAAGTGGAGCCTTGATAGGGCAGCTGTACACACCCTCCTGATAGTACCACTAACACATGAATGACAATGTGTGCAAATCCTGATATGACTAACGACCCATCTCAATCACAAGGGTACCAAGGGTTGACAGTTATGCAATAATGCAAAGATAGTGCATGACGCTAACATACGCAACACCCATCAAGCAAACCTCTAAATGATATGTACAGGTCAGAAGCATAAATCATGACATATAAATAACATACTAGGCATGCAATAATATTAGGTATCAATAAATGTGTGTGCTCTCTAGAATCAAAGTATCAAGCATGGAAACTGTATTGAAAATAAATTTGAGTATGTTAAAGGGTCATGCAGTAAGTATCAAGCAGGATAAACAAAAAACAGATAAAGGTACATTCTACTACTATCCATAAAAGAAATCATGCATAAAAATATGAAATATCTATAAAGATAAGTCAGAAGATACCCGCCTCCAAAGTTTAGTCTATAAACGACGAGAACTCCCCATCCAGAAATAGTATCAACAGCAAAATATCTCGGTCAATATCCTACGTCATATGCATTACTTAGCTATTTACACATCAATAAGTAGTGAATCAACTACTAATTCATATTAATAATAATCTTAATTATCGAAATCATCTAATTAATTCTAATTAAATGATTATCTCTAATTAACCAAATTATTGTGATTAGATTAATCTTAGTCTTCAACCCCAAATCTTAATCGAGGTTACACCTAAGTTAACATAGGTTGGATTAGTCCAACAACCAACCTAATAACACAAACTAACCTAATTCTCATTGATGGCTCATGGCCTGGTAAGGTGTACCCATCAAGTTCCTAAGTGCCACATGGCATAAAGCTTCAAGGGAAGCTATCGACAGCAAGAAAGATCAAACACAACACTAAGGATCTCCAAATTAGGCCTAGTACCAAATTTTCAAGAAATCAAAACACCAAATCGAACCCCATCCAACTAGTGCTCATGGCAGGGAAAAGAAACCCCAGAAAAATTGAAAAATCAAAACCTAAACTGATCTAATAGCTTCCACAAAATCAACTCAGTAACATGAAATCAAAATGGAAGATAGAACTCCCCCAACCTCTGAATCTGATCAATCCCAAAAACATGCTCAGACCCAACACACTCTCTATGGTTGCTTACGATTGAAAAAAAAACATTCACCAAGGGCTCACGACAGCCTTCAAAATTCCCACCGAATAGCATAGATTTCTTGTAGCTATCTACACAACGCTCAAATCCAAAATTCGAATGATAGAACCAGAATCAAACTCTAAAAATAATCCAAAACTAGAATTCATTTCCTCTCCACCTAAACATATCATGCACATCTTCTTCAAGATCGAAAACATGTATCAACTCTTACATGATCCGGTGTTGGCATTCTCAGATCTGATGAAGCCGGCCATTGAGGAATAGGTGCTCCATGGCTCCGTTTCCAATCCTCCTCAACCTCGGACAAGCCCCGATCTACTCCCGATGCGTGCAACAGATCGTCGCCAAAAGATCGAACCTAGATTGGGACCAGAATTGGCGATACCAGAGTGAATCCCAAAGAGATCGAGGATGGAAGTAATAGGAGGGACCAAAAGAACTTACCCAAGCTTAGATCGTCATCGATGATTCTCACAGAAGGGTCGAGCACCGTCAACTAGCTCGACGATGGTGACAAAGGGCGCTCCAATCAACTGAGCCCACAAGAAGAGGGATCACGATCACAAGTGTCACTAGGATCTCGTAGGACAAGGAAGAGAACGAAGAAGGAGCAGTAGAGGAGGAAGATGAAGGAGGCACACATAGAGAAACAGTAAGAAGAGGAAGGGATCGTTGGCCTGATACTTAGATCAGTGTTGTGGGGTGAGGGGCGCCGACTTCAATCGGCTTGCTTGCGCTAGGAAGGGAACTGCATGGGAGATAGGTTGGCATCGGCTAGCTCTGTGTTGCGTGGAGAGGAACTATAAAGAAACTACGCGATGATGGGTCGACACGGGTTTTGCAGAAAGAAAAAGGAGAACAAAAATATGTATAAATGGCATTTTTTCATAACGCCACTCCTAACAAAACTAATTCTGATTCCATCCTTACCTTAGGATTTTATGCATTAAAACCCTTAATTTTCTATATTTAATAGTAAACACATGATAGTAATCACAACTATGGCATATTGTAATGGATTTTTTCCTCAGTGAGAAGTGAGCCTAAGAATGTTGATCATCCGGATGACCCTCTATAGGCACTTCCTAATTTACCCTGATAGTTAGTGGAAAACTTTTGTGAGACCAGACTATTCACCTCCAAGATTAGTAGGTTCGAAGAGTTAGATACCTGGATTGTCAAAAAAAATAAAGAGTTATCAGATGTCTTGCCCCCCATGGAAATAGTATATTAATGGTTAGGCCAACAAATAACCAATGGATCTAAAGTTCGAGCCTTAACTGCAGTGTGAAAATAATACCAATATAATCTAAAAACAATGCAAAGAGAAGGAGAGAGAGACAAGAGAAAAAAAATAAATGATGGTTAAATAATTATATTCATAAAATTTTGGATTTACATAGGAAAAGAAGATATAAATAGACAAGTAATAACAAATTTAAAAGATTAACTCTACCCTAGACAAATTCTACCCTTATATAAATAATTTTTTATTATATACTAATATCCCCTCTGAAACTCATGAAACTCATGATGCTTTAATAGAAAACATTGAGTGTTTGTTAACTAGAAACTGAAATTGTGCAGTGGAATGCGCCTTGGTGAGCAAGTCTGCAATTTGCATGGAAGATGAGATAAATGAAAAAATAATGGTGTCATTCTGATAGTGATGTCGAGTGAGATGATAATTAATCTCGATATGCTTGGTGCATTCATGAAAAATAGAATTATGAGCAATTTGAATGACACCTGAGTTATTACAATGCATAGAAGTAGGGTTCGAGAGAAAAACACTCATATCAGCAAGTAACCAACGTAACTAAACAATTTCATTAATAGTAGAGGTCATAGCATGATATTCTGCTTGGGTAGAAGAATAAAAGATAATATTTTACTTTTTACTCTTCCAAGATATAAGAGAAACTTCTAAGAAAATACAAAATTCTATGGTAGACCTATGATCTGTCCACCCCAATCTACATTTGAATAGGCACGTAGCTCTAATGTAGAAATGGAAGGATAAAGAAGACTATGAAACTATATACCTCGAAGATATCGAAGGATGCGAAGCACAACTTCCCAATGTACTGAAGTAGGAGAAACAACAAGCTAGCTGACAATGTATACATCATAAGCAATGTCAGTTCTAGTGATGGTTAGATACACTAAACTACCTACTAAAGTGTGATATAAAGAAAGATCTGACAAGGGAACACCATCAGTCGAAGTGTACCGAGCATTAATCTCAAGCGGAGTATCCACAATGCAAGTGTGAGATACATGAGCTTGCTCTGTAATATCACCAATATATTTGGATTGTGAGAGAAGATAACCACGAGGTGAATAAGCAACTTCAAATCCCAAAAAATAATGTAAAATACCCAAATCTTTTATTTCAAACTCACGAGCCAAATGCAATTTCAAGTCTTCTATTCCACTTATATCATCCCTTGTAATAATCATGTCATCAATATAAAGAGAGAGTAACGTGCGACTTGATGAAGTACAACAAAAAAAAAAGAGCAGAGTTATGCTAACTAGGAAGAAAACCAAGAGATCCAATAACAATAGAGAACTTGTCAAACCAAACTCGAGGAGCTTGTTTAATGCCAAGAGTCTTTTTTAGTCTGCAAACCTCACCAAGATTGTGAGTGACACCTGGTGGAGGTATCATATAAATTTCTTCTTGAAGATCTCCATTTAAAAAAATATTTTTAACATCCATCTAAAAAATAGACCACTGACGAACATATGCAACTGCAATAAAAGTATGGATAGTAATAAGCTTGGAAACTAGAGCAAATGTTTACTCATAATCCATGTCATATTGTTAGGAAAATCCTTTACCAACCAAACAAGGTTTATACCGCTCAACTGACCCATTAGATTTAGTTTTGATCTTATACACCCATCAAAAACCAATCGCGTGCTTCCCCAAAGGAAGAGAAACAAGATCCCAAGTACCTATTTGATATAAAGCAGAAAATTCTTCCGCCATAGTCTGCTGCCAAAGAGGGTCAAGAGCAGCCTCTCTATAAAGGAGGGCTCAGACAATTGGTGAATAGAAGCTAAAAAGGAAGAAAAAGAACTAGAAATAAGTATAATTCTTAAAATCAGGTAATTGAGTAGACTTATAGATCGTTGAGGGTAACGAGGAGGAGGATCCACTATCACAAGAACATTATGGGAAGCAGTAGGAGCAGAGGGATCATTGGACAGTTGATGACCAAAATCTGTATAAGTGTCAATCCTGCAAATATCATTAGAAGAAGAGATACTAGGGTGGTCTAATTGTGGGGAAACATAAGACAGTATATCATCGAAGTCTATGTAAAAAAGATCAATATGAGTGAGATCAGATTTTCTAAGATTAGGAGGGTTAGAGGGAATGAAATAGAATGGAATGTGTTTAAGAAAAATAACATAACGTTAGACATAGAGTTTTTTACTAATTGGATTATTACATCGATATCCTTTTTAACCCTCGCCATAGCCAAGGAAAACACAAAGAGTAGACGAGAACTAAGCTTACTACTTTTAACATGAGGACGGAGGACAAAATATGTGGATCCAAAAACTCTTAAGATAAAATAATCAGGAATATAACCATATAGTTTTTCAAAAGGAGACAAACCAAATGTAATAGAAGATGGAATTATATTGATAGAATAGACTGCAATAATAGCTTCCCTCCAGAACTCGCTATCAGCATATGCAGATAACAAGATAGAATGTGTAGTTTCAACAATATGTCTATGCTTTCTTTTAGCAATACCGTTTTATTCAGGAGTATCAGTACAAGAACTTTGATGAACTGTACCATCTGAGGCAAGTAGTTTAGAAAAAAAATTAGATGTTTATTCACCACCCAAATCAGATCGAAAACATTTAATAACAACATTATGTTGAGTTTTTACCATGACACAAAACATATGATAGATACCAAGGAAATCAAAACGATATTTCATAAGATAGACCAAGTATAACGAGTACAATCATTAAAAAAGAAAACATAGTAACGGGATCCACCAGGTATACAAATCGAAGATGGATCCCACACATCAAAATGAACTAATTCAAACGGTGCAAGAGAAACAGAGATACTTTTATAGAAAAGTAAGGCAGAGAATTTTGTTAATTTGCAACCACAACAATCTGAAATATCATGAGTTTGTAATTTTTCTAAATTTCCTTTAGAGAATAAGTATTTTAAACGAGAATAAGAAACATGTCCAAGACGAGAATGCCACAAATAAAAATCAAAAGAAGCAGAGTTTAACCGAAAGGATGACAAATCAACACTGGATGTTGTAATATCTGAAACTTTTAGTTGTTCTAATATATATAGTCCCCTCTGTCTATGGCCTATCGCAATATGCTTTTGAGATCGCGGATCCTGCACATAACAAGAAGATAAAGTAAAAGAAACTTAGAAACCAGAATCACATAATTGACCAACCAAGACAAGATTCAAGGTAAGATTAGAAATATGATATATATTAGACAGAGACAAATTAGATGTAGAAATAGTTGCGATCGTGACCGACACAGAAGAAGAAGAATTTAATGATACAAAAAATTGATATTGGGCGACATATGATGCGAAGTTTCAAAATCAAGGATCCAGATAGTGGATGGTATACCTGAGATACCATTAAACGACAAACCTTTGTAAGAAGAAACAAACATGATATGTGGATGAAATGCCACAAACTTTTGAAACTGTTCAGCATGAGCTGTAATTATGACATTGGATGATTGAGCCCCTACAGAGTCTGTAGGAGGAACTACTGTTGCATATTGAATGCTCTAAATTTAAAGAATCATCGTTGTAATTAACTATCAAATTTTCAAGAAGAAGACAAATTCAATAGTCATACTTTTCAGTCGTCAGATGAATTTAAAGAACTTAAAATCCGATCTCCACTGTTCAAAATGTAGCTCTAGGCACAAAGAACATTCCCTCAAAGCTTTAAGGTGATCTAATAGTTAAAACTTAATAAAATATAATTCTTCTACAGTGGTCGATTTTTTTTTTAAACCAACAATGGCATAGAAAACACTGAAGAACCCTTATAATGATCTGGATCACAAATCTCGATGATGACATTAAAATCCTTCCAAATTCAAACTTTTCGGTTCGACAAAACCTCACTCTACTGCCATGAAAATAATATCAATATAATTTAAAAATGATGCAAAGACGAGGAGAGAGAGATAAGAGAAAGGAGAAAATAAACGATGACTAGATAATTGTATTCATAAAACTTCAAGTTTACATAGAAAAAGGAGATATAGATAGACAAGTAATAACAAATTTCAAAGACTAATTCTATCGTAGACAAATTCTACCCTTATATAAATAATTTTTTATTATATACTAACACAGTGCATGTATGAGATTTTTTTCTCCGATAAGAAGCAAGCCTAAGAATGTTGGCTACTTAAATGAGCCTGAATGAGCGCTTCCTGATTTCCTTCATTTTTATAGGTCCAAAATAGACAATATCATACTATTATAGAGATATCTAAATTCATTCAGTCTTAACAATACCATCCACAAGACAAATCTTGAAGTGTGAGTGGCTCCTCGCACAACAGCCAACATTCCAGATTTTTCATTTCATCGTAGGAAAATGTTGCACCATAACTGAGATTTGAACCGCGAGTGCTTAGTAAACTGTTTAGGTCATCCCTAATGGTGGACTAAATTGTTATGTTTATTAATTTTTTTGGGTCCATTAATATCTAACAACCATGTGTGACTATATATAGTGAGAATTGCTATGTTAAGAATGGTGCATTGCGCGCTCGTTTGCGCCAGACTCGAGGCACCTCCCATGCATGGAAGGCGTCTCGAATCAATTTTTTTTAAAAAAATAGTGATTAAGGTTCTCCAATCATTTTTAGTTTTTTTTTCTTTTTTAAAAATCAACATTTCATTAAATAAATCTAAATACATATAATATACCCCGTGAGTATTAAAATTTATTATCTTGAATACTATAATCCAAGAAAAAAGACTGAACCTTAGAGAAAAAATCTTATTAACGTAAACTCATTATAACTCAACTCCTAGATTCTAAAATCTTAAATGTTAAACACTTGTAATATACCTAGTGAGCATCTAAAAATTGTTATCTTCAACATTATAACCCAAGAGAGAAGACTGAACCTTAGAGGGAAAATCTTATTAGCTTAAACTCACTATGACCCAACCCTTAAATCTTTAAATCTTAAATCCTAAATATATCCCAAAATTTTTTTTAAAAAATCTCATTCTATTTAAGGGACTCACGGCACATATATATAAAATAGTTGTCTAATAAATTTACTTTTAGGTTTATCAATGAGAATATCCTTGTGAGTTTATAATTTTATATGACAGATAATATGGTAAAAATAAACCTACATTTTAGGTTATCATTGGGATGTCTTGAGTGTTTGCCAAAACCCTCGTTTATTATTAGTTTTAGTTGACACAAGATATCGAATTCTTCGAACCGATTAATCCTAGAATGACATATCTGACTCCACTAAATATTTTTTTCTTATAAATTTCTGATTTTTTTAATGTATTTTTAATATAAAACTTTATTTATAATTTTACAAGCCCAATAGATATGAAGGTGGGAGTTATCATAATTGGGATTAATTGGACTGCAAGGTTAAATGCTAGATTATCAAAATAAATAAATGAGGAGCCTCCATGAGCCATGACAAAGTAATTATAAAAATTTCAATCTTAGGATAAAGAATATTTTAATTTTAATAAGAAAAAAAAATATTTTAAAAATCGACCTTTAAAATATGCCGGAATTGTATTCTATATTTATTTTATAGGTGACAAAGAAAAAAATCATCTATTTTCAAAATTAATGAAGACAAATTTGATAACCTGAAATAAATTATTAGTAAAAACATAGCAAAGTGAAGGTCAGTTGTTCAGATCAGGATGTCAAAAATACAATGCAGTGACAAGTAACAAAAATATAATGTAGTGAAAAGTAGAGCTGTGCAATCGGTTCAAATCGAACCGACCGAATCGACTGAACCGATTAAATTTAAAATCGAATTGACCGAACTTTTTTCGAATCAACCAAATTGAATCTAACTTTTCAAAAAATCGAACCGACACAGATAAAACATCAGTTTATTCAATTTTCGACCGAAACAACCGAATTTTTTGATTCGATTTGATTTGGTTCCGATTTAATTTGGTTTGATTCTAATTTGATTTGGTTTAATTCATAATATCGATTTGATTTGTTCCCATTTGATTTATTTCAACTCATAATATCAATTTAGTTTGATTTCGATTTAGTTTGATTTCAATTTGGTTTTATTTGATTTAATTCTTATTTGATTCAGTTATAATTTTGTTCGATACTATTCAAAATATCGATTTAATCGAATTTCGATTTTCAAAACCTAAACCGAATCGATTAAACCGATAAAACTGATATTTTCGAAAAAAATCGAACTTTTGAATTAACCGAACCGCACTTTTAAGTTCGGTCGATTAATTCGGTTTAATCGATCGTTTGCACAGGCCTAGTGAAAAGTAAATTGCAATGGTTTGATATCAAACCTAAGTAATGTCTTCATGAAATAAACAATTTTTTACAGTTTTAATTCCATTAGTCCGATTTTAGAAAAGTTTTTCATCGACAGTCCAAATGACGGCATTTAATTTTTTTTTCTACAGTATATAATTGAGAATATTTTCAGAAAAAAATGTCTTTTAGAGAGTGTGTTTTTTAGTGAATTATTTTTAATATATTTATTTAATTTAGCGAAGAAATTGTTTCATGATCAGTGCATCGAACCTGGACGCTTTTCTGTATGTTCGACGCACCTAGCTGATAATTTTAAATAGTAATTATTTTATTTTTTTCTATCTATTTAATCATGTCGAAGCTAATTATATTATTGCTAATCCATATCATATTTTCCTAAAAATATCTCATAATTGATACTTAATTGACATAAAAATTTGTAGCTAAAAAACATGGCTTTTACTAAATTTTATATAAGAATCTCCTGTATATATATTGTAATACAGATGTATAATATCAATTTCATTATGAGATCTGTTAAATTTAGTTCATAAATTATTTAAATAATAATAATAATAAACTTTAATACGTGTGAAATTTAGAAAAAAAAAAAAAACTACAAACATGAAACTACGAGCATCATGCTTGTGCTGGAGAATATACCATCACAGTACGGCATACAGATTGCATCCGGACTGGAACATTAGCATATCCTTCCTGTGGGTCTGTAATTCCACTAAAATTTAAAATTTATATATGAATCGAATTTAACTTTATTTTAAGTTTGGTACAAAATTAAAAAATGAAAAAAGAAAAACAGCATTAATCCTCGAATATTCTTCTTTTTGCACCATTTATCCTTCTTATCTTCGTAATTTTAATTATTATATCTTAAATGCATTAGTTAACAGTGACGACTTGCCTTCTATTTAGCACCTTCGTGAACTCTTCCTTCGATCCCAAATCAAAAGCTCCGGTCATGGCGGTTCTCGTCCGGCCCAAGCGCGCCACCGCCGCCCTCGACGAAGACGCCAAGGCCCGCCTCATCGCCGGATGCGCCTGCAGTAGCAGCAGGAGCGGCAGCGAGCACGACGCCGCCTTCTCCTCGCTCGTTCACGCCTTCTTCGACTGCGACTCCCATGGCCATGACGACGGTGACTCCGACTCCTCTTCGCCGTTGGATGAAGGCGGCGACCCAGTTGAGAACGCATCCGACCACCGAGATCGCTCGTACCTCCGCGCAGCCGCTGAGGTGGCGGATCTCGTCCGTGGGTGGACTAACGGGGATGACCCGCTCCGCCTCCGCCTCCTCTGCGACGTCTCTGTTTCCGCGGGGGAACTGGCCGCTTTCCGCCCACGCGGAGCCGCCTTCCGACGCGCCGTGATGGCCCGGCTGAGAGTGATGGGCTACAATGCTGGCGTCTGCAAGGTGCGGTGGGAGAGCTCCAGGAATCTCGCCGCCGGAAGTTACGAGTACGTCGATGTGGTGACAGAGGAGGATCACCGGCGTTACATAGTGGAATTGAACTTCGCGGAGGAGTTCGAGGTGGCGCGGGCGGAGAAGGGGGACTACAAGGAGGTGATCGCGGCGCTTCCGGAGGTGGCGGTGGCGCAGCCGGAGGAGTTTCGGCAGGTCGTTCGGTTGGTGGGGAAGGCAGCGCGGCGATCCCTCAAGGCGCAGGGCCTTCACGTGCCGCCGTGGCGGAAGGAGCGGTACATGGTAGCCAAGTGGCTGGGAACTTACTGGAGGACTACGAACGACACCGCTCGAAACTCCAGTGGACCTTCGGTGGTGGACGTTGGCGAGGCGAAGTGCCGGGCGGTCGGATTCGCGGCCGCCGCTACGAGCGTGACCATTTGGTAGCGACGAGGGGGCTAGGGATAGAATACGCGGCGGACAGGCGACAGCGTGTAGCTATCAGTGAAGTGCAAGACAGCAACGTGGCACATTCTGTGTGGTTACTGTGATGTTTTGTAGCATGACCTGTTATTTGACTGTAACATTATCGATCAGATAAGAGTTCTTTTGTAGTTTTGTCTAATGAAATATATTTTTTTTCAATAATTATTTTATTTGGTTCGGTGATAATCAACTAAATTCGGAGCATTTTTCTAAAAAAATAAATTGTAAATCAATATAATACTACTATTAGAAAAATATTTAACTTATTTACTTCCGTTAGATTATGTCATAGTCAAGGATAAAAAAATTAGCTTCTTGCAAAAATAAAAAAATGGTAAAAGTAAATTTATATATTCACGAAGACATTCTCGTTTTCAATTTTATCATATTTTGCACAAAATACTATTCCTGCAAAAAATTATTAAAAAAATGTAAGGATAAGAGTTTCGTGAGAATGAAGTAGATTGATTTAGATTGCCAAAAATAATATATATATATATATATATATATATATATATATATATATATATATATATATATATATTATATGTTACTTAAAACAAAATATATCTATCTATCTATCTATTAATATCTATAAAACACAGTTTTACATATATACATAGCATTCACACGGAGCTTAGAATTTAAATAAAAAATTTATAATTAAAAATACAGATTAAAAAAAAATATAATTACAAATCCTAAAATGAAAAATTCAAATCTTGATCCAAAATTAAAATTTAAAAAAATAATTTATCAAATTCAAAAAAGATAATTTATAAAATAATTTTGATGTAAGAAAAATGATAGTCTCATATCTGAAGTTACAAAGGCGAATTACACAGAGTAATTATAAAAATGGATAAAGAATGGTAAAGTAACTCATACCTTTCTCGATTATTTGGCTAAGATCAAGTGTAGTATCTGTTCTTATCAGTTTAATATCTGATATGTGGGTCATTGGTCCACTATGATATTAAATTAATTTTTATATGGGGGATGACCCATCACAGTAGCTTGCTATTAGGGTTTTCATGTCTCGCCTATGTGTTGCACTATAGCACAGAAATGACATACCTCTATCAAAGCAAAGTAAACTTAGATCGCATCCATATCCATCACCCTTATAAAACTTATGATCACCATTACTATCTTATATTATAAAAAATAATACTATACCTTATATTGACATAAATTAATGATGAAATAAAATTACTTTTCATTTTAATTTTTTATTTAATAATAAAAATTGACATATATATATATTATCACTAAACATGTTATTTGAATTGTGTAAGATTTCCGTGCATCGCATGGGTATTATACTAGTTAATATCTATAAAATACAATTTTTATTACAGTACGCATGCAGACGTAGCATTCACAAGGAACATATGGTTTTAGATTTTTTTTAATAGATTAGTTTTTTTATTTCTCTTTTTTCCCTCTATTGACTTCCCTCCCCTAACCCTAAACAATTCTTTTTCTGCTCTGCCACCGCCACCTTTGCTGTCGTCTCCTAGATTCTGCCACCATCTCCTTCGATCCGATCATTTATGTTGTCACCCTCTCCTATGCCACATTCTCCTTCAATTCTGCAAAAGTCTCCTTCGATCCGGTTGTATACTGTTCCGCCCTCTCCTGTGCCGCCATCTCCTTCAATTCTGCAGAGGTTTCCTTCGATCCGGTCGTCTACAATGCCACCCTCTCCTTTGTCGCCGTCTCCTTTGATCCTTCAATGGAGTCGTCTTTTTATCCTCGCCTCAACCCCGGTCTTCCTTATTGTTGTTGTTTTTTACACAATAAAAGAAGACAAATTGAAAGGGTTGCTACATGTGAAGACTTAATATTACAAATCGGAATCTAATGTTTTGACGATAGATCGAAATCCAATTCTAAATACGACAAATGATAGATAAATGTAATAGATATAATTAGGTGCTAGAATTACCTGGAGCGAAAGACACCATCGAATCCATGATTTCTTATGAGAGAAAACAAACGGCAGAGAGTAACTCCTCCTATCACCCCGTCAATCACAAAAGAAAAAAAAAATCGTGTCGTCTCAATGGGGCAACGACCACTTTATATTAGGGTTAGGAGTAGGGGCCTCTGCATATTAGGAAAATTGGGCCAAGCCTGCCCATTATAGCTAAGCCCAATAAAATTAACCAAACAACACCATATCCACATAATTTGGCATCTAATTAATCTTGAATATAATTAAAATTATAACTAAATTATTTATGCTAGTCCACGACATAAAATATCCAACATTCTCCCACTTGGACAGCATAAATAAGTTCATTATGATATACCAGATTAATCAACAATATGTGGCCACAACAAGATACCAAAATAAGCTAACACAACCACGAAAGAAAAGGTCCAAAATGGAACTATAAGCATCCCAACAATGCAGAAAATCACACTCGAAGGAATAATGATATCATGCATCGCACGACACTTGTATCCAGTGACCCAACAACTAAGTGGAATATGAATAAATGAGAAAACACAACAAAATGACATGTCAAATTTGAACAAAAGTGCTATTCCCAACAAACGACCCAAGCATCTGCCCAAGATGCCATATGATAACAACAAGATTGAGACTAGGTCCAAAATGTCTCCATAATATGCCATCACAATATATATATGTATATATATACACACACACACAACAATAATTATAATATTAAAGAACTGTACAGAATAATCATATGACAAATAAAAAATAGCAACAATAGCTATTTATTTGAACAATGTCTCAAATATTACGAGTATGAAGTCATAACAAAATATAAACATAAACTCCCACTAATCCAAAATATCAAAAGACCTCACTACACCCATACGGGTCACATGGTCAACAAAGGCTTTAACAGTTATGCCTTTTGTTAGGGGATCAGCAACATTTAGCTCTGTAGGGATATGCTTGACAATAGTTTTAAACTCTTGGATCTTCTCTCTTACAAACATAAACTTTGTCTCAAAGTGTTTTGTCCTCTTTGAGCTCTTATTATTATGAGAGAAACTCACCACAGCAGAGTTATCACAATATATAGTAAGAGGTCTAGAGATACTCTCCACAAAATCAAACTCAGCAATAAAGTTTCTCAACCATATCGCTTGACGTGTGGCCTCATAACAAGCTATATACTCTGCTTCCATGGTTGATGTAGCTGTAAGAGTCTGTTTGACACTCTTCCAAGAAATAGCTCCTCCAGCTAACATGAATACATAACCTGATGTGGACTTATGATCATCTGGGCAACCACCATAATCAGAATCAGAATAACCTGTTACCTCAAGATGATTTGATCTCCTATATGTGATCATGTAAGTTTTGGTACCTTTTAGATACCTCAAAACACGTTTTACGGCCTGCCAATGTGCCACACCAGGTTTACTTAAATATCTCCCAAGTACACCAACAACAAAAGCAATATCAGGACGTGTACAAACTTGAGCATACATAAGGCTGCCAACAGCGGAAGAATATGGAATTTTCTTCATATTTGCCATTTCGCTTTCAGTTTGAGGACACTGATCATTAGACAACTTCTCACCCTTTTGAATTGGTGCAACACAGTGCTTACAAGATTGCATATTGAACCGGTTCAGGATTCTATCAATATATACTTGTTGAGACAAACCAAGGATACCACGACATCTATCACGATGAATCTCAATACCCAAAACAAAAAATGCATCACCAAGGTCTTTCATATCAAAATGAGTCGTAAGCATCTGTTTAGTCTCATTCAGAAAACTCATATCATTACTAGCCAAAAGGATGTCATCAACATAAAGAACAAGAATAATAAATTTTCTCCCACTCTTTTTTAGATAAATGCACTGATCAACTGTATTTTCTTCAACCAAGAGAACTTATAATATGATCAAACTTTAAGTACCACTGTCTAGAAGCTTGTTTTAAACCATAAATAGATCTTTTCAATTTGCAAACCATGTGCTCCTTACCACTTTCAACAAAACCATCAGGTTGATCCATATAGACATCCTCAAATAAATCACCATTCAAGAATGCTGTTTTAACATCCATTTGATGAAGCTCTAAATCAAAATGAGCAACTAAGGTCATCACAACACGAAAAGAGTCTTTAATAGAGATAGGAGAAAATGTCTCTTTATAATCTATGCCCTCTCTTTGGTTATACCCTTTAGCAACAAGTCTGGCCTTGTACCTCTCTATCTCTCCTTTGGCATCACGTTTGGTCTTAAAAACTCATTTACAACCAACAGATTTGCAACCTTCGGGCAATACCACCAAATCCCAAACATCATTCTTTCGCATAGAAGCCAATTCATCTTCCATAGCAACCAGCCACTATGAACTGTGAGAATCAGAAATGGCTTCATGGAAAGTAATAGGGTCAGAATCTCCAACATAAGTAAACTCATGTTCCTGCAAATAAACAACATAATCCTTGAATCTAGTAGACCCAGTAGATGTGGGAACACGTTGAGATCGCCTCAATTGAGGCATAATAACATCAGGATTCTGAACATCAGGATTCTGAACATCATAGTCAACATGCATATCAACATTAGCATCAACAATGAGATCAGTGACTTCATCATGAGTGGTAATGACTGGCATAGATTCGGGCAAAGGAGCAATAGGTACAAGAATATTGACATACTCTTCTCTAAAGTTAACTACACGTGGCTCCTGAGTTGCAACATGTTCTAAATCGCTTTCAAAATAGATAGCACGATCAGATTCAACAACTCTAGTGGTATGAGTTGGACAATAAAATCTAGAACCCCTAGATCCAACACAATATCCTACAAAAAAAACCCACTAATCGTCTTAGGATCAAGCTTCTTTATTTTTGGATTGTAGACCTTGACTTCTGTCTTACAATCCCAGACACAAAAATGCTTCAAAGTAGGCCTTCTCCCTGTTATAAGTTCATATGGGGTCCTTGGAACTGACTGACTTGGCACATGATTTAAAATATAAGCTGCAGTCTTTAAAGCTTCTCCCCATAGAAAGTCAGGAAGACTTGAATGACTAAGCATACATCTAACCATCTCCATGAGAGTACGATTTCGCCTTTCAGCAACACCATTTTGTTGCGGAGTGCCAGGCATAGTATACTGTGCCTCAATACCACAATCCTGTAAAAACCTTGCAAAAGGACCAGGATTCCTGCTAGTTTCATCATACCTTCCATAAAATTCGCCACCTCTATCAGATCTAACACTCTTAACCTGTCTGCCAAATTTCAACTCAGCGGCAGCTTTAAAAGTCTTAAAAGCATCTAAAGAGTCTGATTTTTCACGCAACAAATCAAATCTTGAAAAATCATCAATAAAAGTAATGAAATATCTATATCCTCCCAAAGCAATGGGAGTAATTGGCCCACATATATCTGTAGAAATCAACTGCAGTATCCCATCACTTCTAACAACTCTATTCTTTCTAACTCCAGCAGCAAGCTTCCCTTTCACACAATCAACACAAGTGTCAAAATCTGAGAAGTCCACACTATGAAGAATATTCTCCTTGATCAATCTCTCCATCCGTTCTCGAGATATATGCCCCAATCTCTTATGCCACAACATAGAAGAGTTCTCAATAACTTTTCCACGTTTTTGCCCAACAACATTGTTAACATTGGTATGACATGTTTCAATAGAAGGAGGATCAAGATTCAACATATACATGTCATTCAACTTGACACCATAACCAACAATAGTAGATTTATAATATAAAATAACTTTATTAGATCCAAAATGGAAAGAATAACCACAATCATCCAAAACAGAAATTGAAATAAAACTCCTTCTCATATAAGGTACACAAATAGTGTCTTGCAAAACCAACTCATGTCCACCACTTAATTTTAAAGCAACTACTCCTATGTGCTCTACTTTGACATTCATTCCATTTCCAACTGCAACAGACACCTCCCCTTCATTTGGTCTTCTCCTGGTTTTGAGCTCCTGCACAGATTTTGTAATATGAATTGTCATACCAGAGTCTAACCACCAAGTATGAGAAGGTACATCTACAAGATTAGATTCAAAGCACACTAGAGCACGATGAATACCTTGCTTTTGGTTTTGCTTTTGCTTTTGCTTCATCTCTAACCACTTCTTAAACTTAAAACAGTCAGATTGTTTGTGCCCGAATACATCACAAAACTTGCAAATGCCATTAAACCTCTTTTTAATACCAGATGAGTCACCGTCTTCATGAACTGAGGAAAGTCCTGATTTATCACTCCACTTCTTCTTGAATTGAGGCTTGTTACTCTTCCCCTTAAAATATTTTTTCTTTTTCTCATGACTCTTATGAGAAACCAACTGAACAATTTGTCCCTTACCCTTTCTCATATTTTGCTCCTCCTGACTAAGAATGGCTACAAGCTCATCAATGGACCACTCCTCCTTTTGTGCATTATAGGAAGTTTTAAGAACATCAAATTCAGAAGGAAGAGATTCTAATACTTGCCAGACCAAAAAATCACTTCCCAATTTCACTTTCATGGATTTCAACTTGTTGTACCAATTGGTGAGCTTCATGGCATGCTCGCGCACACCCGATACACCATCATATCTAGTTTTTGTCAGCAATGAAAGATAGGAGGCTTTTTCTGTCTTGTCAAATTTCTTAAATTTCTTGCCCACAGACACAAGAAACTCTTTAGCACTGTTTGTCTCAGGAATATTATCTTTGATGGTCTTGTCCATAGTGAACTTCATAGTCATCAGACACACTTTATTAGAATGAGCCCACTTATCATGTTTGGTTATAACAGCCGCGGAAGACTCAGGTGTGAGAACTTCAGGCTCATTCTCAGTAAGGGCAGCATCAACGTTAGAAATAGCAAGGAACAACTTAACAGAGTCAACCCAGTCCTCATAATTAGTTCCATTCAACTTTGGTAAAGAGTTCATGTTAAATACCGAATTTTGAGGCGTTGAAAAGTTGAATTTTGAAAGTTAGGGGCCTAGTTGCAATTTTCCAAACTATTGGGTATATGTGCAAAATGTCAAAACAAATATAAAAAGGCTAAAAATCCTCTTCCCAAATCAGTTCCACCCACGCCCGCCCGATTCCTCTCTGCCCTAGCCGAAACCGCTCGACGCCGCCGCCGTTCATGAGCAAGCAACGTCGCTGTGCGGTTCCTCTCCCTCGCAACCACCGACCGCCATCAGCCCTAGCTTCTCCACTTCCCTTCTTCTTCTTCTGCCTTCTCCGACGCGCAAGAACAGGGCACCACACGCCCTTGCGCTGACTGCCGGCAGTCCCTGTTGACGAGCGAAGCCGACGATCCTTCTCCTCCTGCGCCAAGTGGTCAGAAGTGGAGAGATATCAAGGGTTCGGTTGATGCTTGTGAAGAGTTTAGGCAGGATCAGAGTTTGGGCGAGATCCTTTGAAAGGGTTTCGGCTGTGAGCAACCAAGGGATTCAAATTAGAGTTATGTGTGTTGGTGTGAACAATTGCTAAAGTATGAGGAAAAGTCGTGCTCCACAGATCACTAGAGGAAGGAAGAAATGTGAGGTAATTAAGTTTCCTTTTTCTTCCTAATTCTTGTTCACAGAAACTTCATATGGATTGTTCGGTGTATGAAGTTAAAATTTGTTAATTAATGTAAAGAAGCAAGCTGCGATCTTGGGTAAGTTTAAAATGGTCGGTGAATTAAGAGTATGTTTATTTTCCAAGTGACCATGTTGTGGAGCTAGGTATAACTTGATGTATGTTGATTAATCCTGGTGATTTGGTGGTATTTCGACTGGATTAACATTTAGTTAGTTAATGAATTGATTAACTAATTGATTTAATCGGTGGTTGAATAATAGGTGGAAGGAGTTGGATTAATTAGGTTTAGGTTTGATAATAAGATTAATCCTAATACTGTTTAATTGTTATTTTAGCTACTTGATTAGTTGTATCAATAGCTTAACTCTAATCCTTAATACAGGATCCTGATTTGATACGTATTGTTGGTCGTGTGGGAGGTTCTCTTCACATATACGTTCTACATGAAAGGCGGGTATTTCTCCTTTGTACTCGAGTAGTCTTCTTTACCTTAAAAGCATGGCTTGTTATGTCTGATAGGTTGCTTGACCTTGTTCTTTGTCGTTTGTATTTAAACATCGCCGTTGAGACTTACTCTTCGTTGATCTTCGAGTATTCCAAATTCGTTTCTGTACAGTCCACTATTGGTTTTCTATTCTGTAACGTGCCGTTTGTACGCGAGCACTTAGAAGTCCATTAAACACAGATAGGTTTAATTGGCATTAGAAATACCCTACCTAGTAGTGTAGGTGCATTATCGTTGGTTTTCGGTTTCTGGTTGGTTGTATCGATGCATGTTTTACTTGTGGATTTTTATTGCATCGTGGTTTCTCCGGTTGTTCGTGCATCGTATATCATGCACCATACTTGCACGTTGCATACTAACGACAGTTAGGCTTACATTTAGTTAAGCCGTCGTTAGTCATATTGTTGCTCGATTCACTCAACCACTTGTTATCGTGGTAGTTATTAGAGTGCGAGTGTTTGTCCTGTCATGCCAGACAGTGACACCCTCACCGTTGTTTTAGAGGGATGAGTCGTTGGTGGCTCACCCTCACTGTTGTTTGTTTTGAGGGATATTGTATTTGTGATAGCTCCTCCCCGATGTACCGTGGGTTTGGAGTGTTGACTTCCCAGCATCCTGTCCACTCAACCACGCCTTATGTGGTATTATTAATATTGTTGTTGGAGTGGTACAGTTGTCACAGCCCTACCCACTCGGTCACACAGATGGGATGTGTTGACGGCTTGACTGGCGTCAGGGGTGACACATGTCATTGCATCATGTGCATACGTATTTCTTTTATGCATTTGCTTGTGTTTGATGCACTTATATGAGCTATGATTGTTGCACATGTTTGACATGCATGTATATTTTGATATTAGTGTTATTGAGTTGTTTTATACCTGCTTAGTCGTTATTCGGACTTTATACCATGTCGATTTATATATGTTATGCATGATTAGCTAAATTCTATAATTCTTATGGACTGTACACTGTTGAGTTCTCTACTCTGTTTATCCTTATTATGCCATGCTTATTTGTCTACTCATATACCCGCAGAGTCCGCCCGGACTCACCACCCCTGCTTCCCTTTTTGTTGTTTCAGGTAGCAGGTAGATGTTTTGCTTGGAGCCAGGAGATGATCCAGTTGTCAGTCCCTCAGTCCCAGTGTCGGTTTGTTTTGGTTTGTTTTAGTGTCTGTTTTATTTCCGCAGTTAGTTTCCTTGTCGAGTATCGGTTTGGATTTTGTCGTTATTACTAGTATGGAGACATTCTTTTATGTTTAAGATGGCTAAGTCATCCATTTACTTTGTTTCAATATAAACTGCGTGGTTGTGTTTATTTCCTATTGTTGTGATGCCAGCCGGATGTGGCTGAGCTATTTTGGTGGAGATATTATGTACAATTGCTTCATATTGTCCGCCGTACAGGGGAGATGCTGCCCGATTTTCGAGAAAGCATGTGCCTCTGGGGGCGTGACAGTTCATACTCATAGGCAAAGCTGGAATTTGTACATTAATGGGAGATTTGTTATCAAGCATATCCAACAAAAGAAATAGAGCTTATGACCACAATAAAATTATCTCATGCAAAAGCAATCCCGCCGAAGGGTCCCGAATTACAATGCATAAAATAACTCTCATATCACAGAAAATAATTATATTCTTAAAGCTAATATCGAGAGGATATTGAAAACTTTAAAATATAATTACCAATCATTAGGAACTATATCAATAAGGACAAACCGATAGGCTAGGTACATTATCAAAATAATTCCTAACGTCACATTAATAGTAATAATTTTCCAATAGTAGTATTTTATCATAATCTGTCTTGCGAAGGCGAACTCACTACTATGAAAAATACCCAAAATAGTACCAAATGGTCTAAAATTAGCATACCTTTGAAATATGTCATAAAATTTCATAATAGCAATATGACATATCATTATAATCAAAATATGCGCAAGAAAAAGAATAACTTAAATCATAATTTGGAGAGCACCAAAGCAATTCATGGCAATTCATGTAATAGAAAATGAATAATACTTCATTTTGATCTCCAGAAAATTCAAAAAAAACTTAAAAAAACTTTAAAAGGAAGTATAGCCACGTACAGAACTTAAAACCTTAATTTTTTTTTCTTAAATTAAAAAAAACTTTAAAATCCAAATGAATAAATATTTGGATCATGACAGCCACGTACAGAACTTAAAAAAAAACTTAAGATTTTTTTTCTTTAAATTAAAAAACTTAAATCCAAATGAAAAAGTCTTTGGATCATCAGCCACGTACAGAATTTTTTTTTTTCCGGTCAATTGTCATCCAAAACATTACTCGATCAATATTCCAAAAAAAAAATTCCATGAGAAAAAAAGAATTAATTGCTCGGTCAGTTACGATTCAAGTTCGTCCTTCATTTCAAATTCGCTCTTTAACCAGAAAAGAATTCGGACTAAATCTTTAACACCTAATTTAAACAGTAAATTCATTGTCGTATCAGAATTAGATTGGCTCTGATACCATTTGAGGACTTAATATTACAAATCGGAATCTAATGTTTTGACGATAGATCGAAATCCAATTCTAAATACGACAAATGATAGATAAATGCAATAGATATAATTAGGTGCTAGAATTACCTGGAGCGGAAGACACCATCGAATCCATGATTTCTTATGAGAGAAAACAAGCGGCAGAGAGTAACTCCTCCTATCACCCCGTCAATCACAAAAGAAAAAAAAAACCGTGTCGTCTCAATGGGGCAACGACCACTTTATATTAGGGTTAGGAGTAGGGGCCTCTGCATATTAGGAAAATTGGGCCAAGCCTGCCCATTATAGCTAAGCCCAATAAAATTAACCAAACAACACCATATCCACATAATTTGGCATCTAATTAATCTTGAATATAATTAAAATTATAACTAACCTTATTTATGCTAGTCCACGACATAAAATATCCAACAACATGTACATTATATTTTCATAACATCATTTTTTTCCATATTGATGATACACACAAATTTGATTGAAATGTTCATTTGACATTTCTTTTAATTTTGGTTCAACATTAATCGAGTATAATTGCTTTTAATACTTTAAACCTTGGCTTAATATCACGTTTAAATTCAAGTTTCTTTTTGATAAAGATTCACTACTTGCAGCTTGACAAGTATACAACTTTTAAAATTTTCTTTCAGTGAAATTAGTTTCACCTATTTATGGGATGTCTAATTCATTCTTTTAGCTCATGTTTGTTTTTCTTTCCAATAACTCTTTAAATAGTTTCCTCTATATCAAAATTTGAAACTTCAGGATGTGTTGATGGCATGACTGAAATAGTTAAGCATAATATTTGATATTTTTGACACAAGTCAAATGTTGCTAACTTGCTTATGTTGAACATACTGGACAGAATTCATATTGTCTCCTATTTTATCATTTGGTGATTGAATAAACTTATTTTTCATTTTATTTTTTCATTCAATTATAAAAGTTGATATATATTTATTATCATTAAACATTTTGTTTTGATTGTGTAATATTCTCGTGCATCACACGTGTAATATATAAAAATCTTGCAAATAACAGATCAATTCATACAGTTTCTTACTCATAAGAATACTATTTATCATCATAAGTCGAGCAAAGTAAACTTTAGATCGCATCCACATTAACCACCCTTATAAAACTTATGATCACCAATAATATTTTATATTATAAAAAATAATATTATATCTTATATTAACATGAATCCATGATGGAATAAAATTATTTTTCATTTTAATTTTTCATTTAATAATAAAATTTAACATATATATATTATCACTAAATATGCTATTTAAATTGTGTAAGATTCTCATGTATCGTATGAGTATTACACTAATTTTTTTTAAAAATGAGTTAGATGGCTGACGTCTGCTTGATCAACTGAACACATCTAATTTATAAATTAATTAAATATATTCACTCTATTTTATTTCTTTTTGATTTAGATTACCAAAAAGGATAGAATTTGTCTTGAAGAGGTTAAATTAATATATAACAATCTGTTACTTAAAACTAATATAATTTTAAAAAAAAATGAGTTCGGTCAAGTTGAGTTTAATAGTTCACTTCTTTTACTTTTTATTTTACCACAATCACGTGGCAAAGATGATAACTTTTATATTATTACAGTCATGGTGGCCAAGATGATAATATTCACCTGAGATATTTCTCATAATTCATCTATAAATAATGTGAAAAAGATATAATCATAAGGGATTATTAATCTGCAGGGGTGTAACCAGGATCCATAACTATCTGGGCTCATTGTCGTCCAAAATTTAAAATAATAAAATTTTTAATAAAATTCAAACTTAAAATTTCATAAATATTATTGTCCAATATTATAACAACTTAAATAATCACAACTTATTCGTAAATATTCAAAATAATTTTAAAGTTATCATATTTTATTTCAAAGTCGCACAATTTTAAATTTACAGCAATAAATCAATCAATAAATAATATTAGCGTAATATATGAGACAAAAATTAAAGTAAATCAAATGGATAAAATTTTCATTTGAGACAGTCATAAATAAACATGTGCAACGAATCATAATTAATTCAAATTAACTAATTATTTTTCAATATCAATAAAAAATTATTTATCTCTTATGTTAAATTGATTGTTGTACATATAATAATCTTTTTGAACTAGAATACAACAAAATTCAAAAATAATTAAAATTATAATTCTCCTTGATCTAAACAATACGAGAGTTGTCAAGTGAAGTTGTTGGTGCATGGAGGAGGATGATATATAACGGTGGTTGCTAATATGCGTGTGGAGGAAAAAACAAAGAAGGCAGAGAAGGTTTTTTATACATATCTTAATTATTTTATATGAATCAAATTAATTTAACTTATCATTTAATTGGGTCATAACTCGATCAAATCAATTCCAATTTGAATAACATACTATTCATCTCCTCATCTAACCATTAAATTTAATTCACATCCCATTTAATTTAAACTCAACTTCCTCATTTTAGGTTAATAATTTAATAATTTCTATTTTATTTATTTTCCATTTTCCATTTTATTATTTTTTCTAAATACTTAATTTATTTTTGATGGGGTTCAAAAATTAATAAAATAAAAAACTATTACATAGGCTTTGGAAAGTAGGTGGGGCTGGAGCCCACCCTAGCCCATGGGTGGCTCTTGCCATGACTAACCTAAACAGTGATCATTATATGGATGAGGATAGAACCTAATTATTATTTAGGAATTGATCCTGAGATGTTATAATTAATGTCAATTAACAATACTTTATATATTAGTTAACTGTTTCTTCCAAGAGGAATTGCAGTCATGTATTAAGAAGCCTAAGAAATGGAAGACTTCTAGCAGAAATGTAGCTAGAAAGTTCATATTAAAAAATGAAAGATGTATATTTACATTGAGAAAGATAACCATATCGTAATTGCCCATCATTCACCTCTCAATCACCCCTCTATTTCTATAACTTTATATCTCTTTACATTAAAAAATTGAGGGAGAGTTGATCACTATCATCATCACCTCTGTTAACTCTGTTATGTTCCTACTTCCTAAATAATAAAAGATCGAATTTTATTTAGGGAGTTAGGAAATGTATGATATTAGACTGTCCATTAGCATATGCACTTTCCGATATTTATATAAAAAAATTTCATGAGATTAAATCAGTTACCTTTCGATTTAATCGAATGGTATAATTGTTGGATACAATTTTGCAAAGTAAAATTTTGATGTCATCGATCATTGAAAGTCAAGTTTGATTTCAAAATCGAAATCTAGGTTTCACGTAGATAAATCTGGACTATTTATTTGCTCAAAACCGATTAAAGGTGAATGAAAAATTAATTATTCAAAGATACACTCAAATAAAAATTAAGGAAAAAGATGAGGTTTTTTAGTCCCACGTTGCTAACCGGCGAGAGCCGATATTTCCTTATATATGTTCTTGTGCTAATGTTGTTAATACAAAAGCACAAGAAGTCTCTACCCTTGGGCGAGCGGGTGCTCGCACCTGCGAGCCCGCCACCTGCCACGCGTGCATGCGCGCAATGGGCGCTTTGTTGGCGCACGTGGCATGTCGGTGTGACGTGTCATGATCAGGTGGCGCCACGTGACATGTCGGTAACGAGGCAGTGCCTATGTGGCACGTGACTGTGTAGAGAACAATGACTGGATTGGGCGAACAGATGGTGACCGTCGGATCAAATATCGCAGGAAGATCCGATCTGGAGCATAGGATCAAAGATCTAGACAGATCGCAGGCAGGTGCGATCTGGAGCGTCGGATTCAAATCTGACTGTGAAGAAGGAGGATGCATCTGAGGCATCGGGTTAACTGATCTAATCTGACGGTCGAGATCAAGATGAGATCTAAAGAGTTATAACTCTTCAGATCAATGAACGAGATTAAATGACCTTTAAAGGGTTATACCCTTTCATTATGAACGGTCCAGATCTGTCCGAACCAAAGGGTACTTACCTCTTCACTCAGTATAAATAGATCCTTCCACTAGATCATTTCATTCATTCAAAACATTGCAATCTAAAGCATTTGCACTCATCCATCCTTTGCATCGAGAGTCCAAAAAGCTTGCGAAAAGGTTCGCCAGTCTCGGAATTTGAAGTGCTACTATTCCGAGACGACGTCGTTGTATCTTGGAAACGAATTGCTGCTATCCGTGAGCACCAGTAGCGGAGCAATATCATTTTACGGAGATAGTGTCAAACACTAGCCTCGACGTAAACAATCAGTTTGCTTCCTCCGAAAGCAACCTCCCGGAAGATCCGACGGTCGTAAATCGACTAAGTCAAATACCGAGGAGATACAAGTGGAGATCAAAATTTCCGACAATCGTAAAACGATATTCGGCAAACTGATATGGCCGGAGTCAACGATGTACCAATTGTCGTCGTCCCTCACACCGAGAAGTCGAACGGAGCCAACTTCAAAATCAACGATATACCAACCGCCGTCCCTCACGCCGAGAAGCCGGAGAAATTCAACGGAGCCGACTTCAAAAGATGGCAGCAGAAGATGCTATTATACCTAACCACGCTGAACCTTGTACGGTTCCTGCGTGAAGACCCGCCAACCGCTACGGAAAATAATTCCGGGAGTCAGGCTGCTCGCGATGCATGGTCACACGGAGACTTCCTGTGCCGTAATTACGTTCTTAATGCACTGGACAATGCGCTATATAACGTATATTGCATAATGGAGACGGCTAAGTCACTGTGGGAATCGCTGGAGAAGAAATACAAAACCGAAAATGCCGGACTGAAGAAATTCATCGTCGGTCGATTTCTGGATTTCAAAATGGTGGATTCCAAGAGCGTCACGTCTCAGGTCCAAGACATGCAACTGATAATGCATGATCTGGACGCCGAAGGAATGACGCTGAACGAGTCATTCAAGGTTGCTGCGGTAATCGAGAAACTCCCTCTGTCATGGAAGGATTTCAAAAATAGCCTAAAACACAAGCAGAAGGAGATGAGACTTGAAGACCTCATCCTGCGGCTGCGAATAGAGGAGGATAATCGAAAATTATCCGACTCTAGAGGAACAAAGCGAACAGTCGACGAGATGTCCAACCTGACAGAACCAAAAGCGAAGAAGCCGAAGCAACCGAACTAGAAGGCTCAAGGCAAAAAGTTCAAGGGCACGTGCTACAATTGTAGAAAGTCAGGACATATGTCCAAAGACTACAGACGCCCGAAGAAGACAACCAAGAGCCAGAAGAATATTGCGAACCAAGTCGCAACCTCCGCTGACATAGATCTCAGCGCTCTTGATCTCACTGCGGTCGTGTTTGAAGCCAGTTTGGTGGACAACCCGAAGCAGTGGTGGATCGATACTGGAGCAACCCGCCACGTCTGTTCGGACAAGGCGATGTTCTCCAAGTACACCTCGATAAGTGGAAGAAAACTCTATATGGGCAATTCCACGACGTCCTCAATTGTTGGACTCGGGACAGTAGTTCTAAAAATGACGTCTGGGAAGGAGCTAACTCTCATTGATGTGTTCCATGTTCCCGACATCAGGAAAAACTTAGTTTCTGGATCGACACTTGTTAAAGCCGGATTCAAACTAGTGTTCCAATCCAACAACTTTGTGCTTACGAAGAACGGTGTCTTCGTAGGAAAGGGGTATTTAGAATAAACTTTGTTTAAAATGGTTGTAATGACTGTACACCGTAATTTTGATGGTAATAAATTAAAAGCTTCCAGCTATGTTGTTGAGTGTTTTAATTTATGGCATGATTGGCTTGGGCATGTCAATAATAATACTCTGAAACGTCTCGTCAAACTAAATTTATTACCGAACATCGATGTTGACGAAACACACAAATGTGAAGTGTGCGTGGAAGCGAAAATGACGAGACTACCTTTTCATTCGGTGGAAAGGTCAACGACTCCTCTAGAATTAATACATAGTGATCTATGTGACTTGAAATTCGTATAAACTAGAGGAGGTAAAAAGTACTTCATTACTTTTATCGATGACTGCACGAGGTTCTGTTATGTCTTTCTTTTAAGAAATAAAGACAAAGCCCTGGAAGCTTTCAAAACTTATAAAATAGAAGTTGAAAATCAACTTAAAAAATGAATTAAAATAATTCGTAGCGATAGAGGTGGAGAATATAGTGCATCGTTTGATGAATTCTGTTCAGAATCTGGAATTATCCATCAGACAACGGCACCTTACTCACCTCAATCGAATGGTGTTGCCGAATGTAAAAATCGGACACTAAAGGAAATGATGAATGCCTTGTTTATAAATTCAGGCTTACCCCAGAACTTGTGGGGGAAGCCATATTATCAGCAAATCACATTCTCAACAAAATCCCTCACAAGAAAAATGATAAAACACCATATGAACTATGGAAAGGCCGCGAGCTATCTTACAAATACTTGAAAGTGTGGGGGTGCTTAGCAAAGGTCGAAGTACCTAAGCTAAAGCAAGTTAAGATCGGACCTAAAACGTTCGATGCAATATTTGTCGGATATGCCCAAAACAGTAGTGCATATCGCTTCATAGTTCATAAGTCACACATTCCTGATATTCACGTGGGTACAACCATAGAATCTCGGAATGCAATATTTTTTGAAGTCATGTTTCCAAATAAGAAGGAAAACATTCAAAATAATGACAACGGAAGTTCTAACAAAGATAATGTTCCAGAACTTAGTTGTCATAAAAGGGCTATTGACAATCAAAGCGAAGAGCCACGTCGGAGCAAACGGGCTAGAGTTGAGAAATCGTTCGGGCCGGATTTCATGACATTCATGTCAGAAATGGACCCAAGAACACTAAGCGAAGCTCTCTCTGGTCCCGACGACCCATTGTGGAAAGAAGCTGTCAATAGTGAAATCGAGTCCATCATGAATAACCATACTTGGGAATTAGTAGACCTTCCTTCTGGTACTAAACCATTAGGTTGTAAGTGGATACTAAAAGGCAAGTATAAAGCTGATGGATCGATTGACAAGTATAAGGCCAGACTTATAGCTAAAGGGTACAAGCAACAGGAAGGCCTTGATTACTTCGATACTTACTCACCGGTGACAAGGATTACGTCCATACGAGTGCTGATAGCCATTGCAGCATTGTATGTTCTTGAAATACACCAAATGGATGTTAAGACTGCGTTCTTAAATGGTGAGTTGGAAGAAGAAATCTACATGGAGCAACCCGAGGGGTTCATAGCTCCTGGAACTGAGGGAAAGGTGTGTCGACTTGTTAAGTCATTGTACGGACTTAAACAAGCACCAAAGCAATGGCACAAAAACTTTGACAAAATAATGCTGTCAAACGAATTCAGAATAAATGAATATGACAAATGCATTTATGTCAAAAGCACACCTGAGAGTTATGTAATCGTTTGTCTATACGTAGACGACATGCTCATAATGGGAAGTAATCATGATATCATCATGAGTACTAAGAAAATATTGACCAATAGTTTCGACATGAAAGATATGGGTCTAGCAGATGTCATATTGGGAATAAAAATTCTCAGGACGTCCGATGGGATAGTTTTAACACAATCCCATTATGTAGAGTCAGTATTGAAAAGATTCAATGCATACGATTTCTCTACTGTAAAAACACTTATGGATCTAAGTCAACACTTAGCGAAAAACCATGGTGAACCCATATCGCAATTGGAATATTCCCGGATAATTGGCAGTTTGATGTATCTCACAAACTGTACTTGTCCGGATATTGCCTGTGTGGTTAACAAACTGAGTCATTTTACGAGCAATCCAAACGATGTCCATTGGAAAGCACTGAAGCGAGTTCTTAGATATTTAAAATATATTATGAACTACGGATTACATTACGGAAAGTATCCCACAGTCTTGGAGGGATATTGTGATGCTAATTGGATCTCCGATACAAAAGACTCCAAATCCACTAGTGGATATGTATTCACGATCGGTGGAGGAGCAGTATCTTGGAAATCCACTAAGCAAATATGCATAACTCGATCAACAATGGAATTCGAGTTTATAGCACTTGATAAAGCAGTTGAAGAAGCTGAATGGCTGCGGAATTTCTTGGAAGATATTCCGAGCTGGACAAAACTTGTGCCCGCCGTACTTATCCACTGTGATAGTCAATCGGCAATTGGAAGGGCACAGAGTAGTATGTATAATGGTAAGTCACGACATATACGTCGTCGACATAATACCATTAGACAGTTGATCTCGAACGGAGTGATTGCAATCGATTATGTCAAATCTAAGGATAATTTGGCTGATCCCCTAACGAAGGGGCTAAATCGAGATCAAGTATACTGCTCATCAAGTGGAATGAGATTGAAAATCTACAACTAAAAACGACTGTAGCGGTAACCCAACCTTGTTAACTGGAGATCCCAAGATCTTGGTTCAATGGGACAACGAAGTTATAGAAGTTGTGTAACAGCACAAGAGAAATAATTATCACTACTATCCCAATCCTAGGATGATTTGGTGTTGTCCTACCACATGTAGTGAGGATAAGCTTATGTTTTTACTGACTTCTATACCTTTAAGGTGGAGTATGGTAGGATACTCTTGATAGAAGTGTCACCTATGTGAGTGTGAAGACAGGTCGCTTCAATAAAACACTCATGAATCCAAGATGGTGTCCATGGCTGAAACGGAACCAACCATGAGAACTAAAAGTGGGTGAGATAAGTCTCTGTGTGGGTGTTATTGTCTTAGTATACACCAACAGCTGAGCAGTTCAAGACATCACGTTCACTGCGCAGCCTAGTATGCTCGATAGCATTCCACTACGGAAGGTCCAAAGCCACAAGCTACCTTTCCCGATGCATTGACTTATCGATTGGACTCTTGTAAAGTGTCAGCATGCATACATGCAATACATGCAATAATTTCCATTCATGTGGGGGATTGTTGGATACGATTTTGCAAAGTAAAATTTTGGTGTCATCGATCGTTGAAAGTCAAGTTTGACTTCACAATCGAAATCTACGTTTCGCGTAGATAAATCTGGACTATTTATTTGCTCAAAATCGATTAAAGGTGAATGAGAAATTAATTGTTCAAAGATACGCTCAAATAAAAATTAAGGAAAAAGATGGGGTTTTTTAGTCTCACATTGTTAACCGACGAGAGCCGATGTTTCTTTATATATGTTCTTGTGCTAATGTTGTTGATACAAAAGCACAAGAGATCTCTACCCTTGGGCGAGCAGGTGCTCGCACCTGCGAGCCCGCCACCCGCCACGCGTGCACGCGCGCAATGGGCGCTTTGTTGATTTATGCTCCACGTGGCATGTCGGTGTTACGTGTCATGATAAGGTGGCGCCACGTGGCATGTCGGTGACGAGGCAGTGCCTATGTGGCACGTGACTCTGTAGAGAACAATGACTGGATTGGGCGAACAGATGGTGGTCGTCGGATCAATGATCTGGACAGATCGCAGGAAGATGTGATCTGGAGCGTAGGATCAAAGATCTGGACAGATCGCAGGCAGGTGCGATCTGGAGCATCGGATTCAAATCTGACTATGAAGAAGGAGGATGCATCTAAGGCGTCGGATTAACTGATCTAATCTGGCGGTCGAGATCAAGATGGGATCTAAAGAGTTATAACTCTTCAGATCAATGGATGAGATTAAATGACCTTTAAAGGGTTATACCCTTTCGTTATGAACGGTCCAGATCTGTCCGAACCAAAGGGTACTTACCTCTTCACTCAGTATAAATAGATCCTTCCACTAGATCATTTCATTCATTCAAAGCATTGCAATCTAAAGCATTTGCACTCATCCATCCTCTACATCGAGAATTCAAAAAGCCTGCGAAAAGGTTCGCCGGTCTCGGAATTTAAAGTGCTATTATTCCGAGACGACGTCGTTGTATCTTGGAAATGAATTGCTTCTATCCGTGAGCACCAGTAGAGGAGCAATATCATTTATGGAGATAGTGTCAAACACTAGCCTCGACGTAAATAATCAGTTTGCTTCATCCGAAAGCAACCTCCCGGAAGATCCGACGGTCGTAAATCGACTAAGTCAAATACCGAGGAGATACAAGTGGAGATCAAAATTTCGACAACAATTAGATATTTCGATTAGAAAAAACATACAATGAAATATCATATTTAATTAGTAAATATTGAATTATTTGCAGAGATTAAGATTTCTTTTGACATGTATTGAGAATGACTGACAGCATTGATCCGGGCGAGTAGTTTTCAAAGAGGGTCAAAGGCCCGGTCGGATCCGGCCTGGGTCAAAGTAGGTTAGGCCGGGTTGACCTCGGTTTAATAAACCAGATATGAATCTGGGTAGGGGGAATAGAAGGCGAGACAGGTAGAGCCCTGGGTCGGTCTCGGTCACCCGGGGTCAGGCATCCGAGGTTGGACACCCGGGATCGGCCATTCGGGGTCGGTCACCAGAGGTCGGCCACTCGGGGTCGGTCACCCGAGGTCTGTCACCCGGGATCGACCACTCGGAGTCGGTCACCAGAGATCGGTCACTCGGGGTCGGTCCTCCGAGGTCGGCCACTTGGGGCCGGTCACCCGAGGTCGGCCACTCGGGGTCGGTCCTCCGAGGTCTGTCACTCAGGGTTGGTCATCCCTCAGGGTCAGTCACCCGAGGTCGGACACTCAGGGTCGGTCACCCGAGTCGGACGCTCGGGGTCGATCACTCGAGGTCGGTCACTCGGAGTCGGGTACCTCTAGCCGAACGCGCTGAGACCACCCCCTGAGCAGAAATGACTCAGAAGCCATGCTTGTCCGACCGACCTAGATTGCAAGTCAATATGAGCCGACCAGATGAACATGAGTGATTAAAGAGCTACCTCCGCAATAATAATTTGCCAGACCTCTGACATAATCATTACCTGATAGAGCCGCCAAATACTAATGAAGATCAGAGGAGGCAATGTAGACAGGTTGTCAGGCGGCTGTAGCAGTCTCACATGGCAACTAGAGCTGACATTGGCCCAGTCTGCCAACTGACCCACTCTTAATGAGACAGGATAACTCTGACATGGCAGAGGGTTTCTCCGCCCCTATATAAACCTCCCTTGGGGCTCCAAAGAAAAGGTCGCTGCCATTTTGCAACCTCAACTCCACTTTGTGTTCTCTGTTTTGGTTCGACCCGAGTGATTGAGATCTGATCCGTAGTTGAGCCCGACCCCGACCCCCGCGCTACAGCAGACCGGGTCATCTTAGTCAGACCGAGTCAACCGAGTGGGAACTAGTCTTCGCTTGTCGACAGGATCAAGCACTTTCTTGGAACCTGTCTTATCTGTTTGTTGGCATGATTTAAAGAAATAAATTACGTTGCAAACTACTCCACGTATCCTTGTCAGAAGCTTGGACGTAGACTCGATCACGTTTTTAACGGTTCGACCATTTATAAAATCATCGATTCACCGATTCTGAATCCTTAATCTGGATAGGTCTTTCAAGATCTTGGTAAGTTGTTCCGACTAAAATATGATGATCAAATAAATTGAGACATCAGTTGTACCATTCAGATGAACAATGTTGAAGGCGCCTCGGTTGTATTTGGATGCATCTCGTATGAATAGTAGCCGAGACATCTTAGTTCACATCGAATTGGCACCTCCAATGTGGCAGAGCCGTTAGAGAGTTGTTCCTGCATGGATAAAACTTTATCCAACTGAGGCGTCCTGGGTCTCATTGGAGGTGCCTCAAATGCCACGTCAGCAATAGTCACTTCGACTAAAAGGCTATAAATAGTTCTAGATAGTTAAGAACAACACAATATTCATGTTCTATAATCATTTGTGAGTTTTTCAACTACAGTAAGGAGCTTCTCCACCTCCAATGTTATCAGAGAAGGAATTTTCATTAGTAAGCGTCATTTGCCTTAAATTAACAATCACCTAGGTGTTGGAGGATCGGAGGCCGACTAGAAGGGGTGAATAGCTCGTCACCCTTAATTCGTTGGTTTGCTCTTACACTTATTAGTTTTGCACAGCGAAAATATAATTAAACTAAAACTAAACAAGCAAACAAACCGATGTAACGTGGTTCGAATATGACGCTCCTACTCTATGGTTGTCCATAAGGTGGACGATCCTGATCCATCGATGGATGACTCTCCGGAAAATCTCCGGTTAGCTTGTGTTGCTCTTTGTGGGTGGAGAAATCTCGTCACAACCTCGACAAGAACTCTAAAGTACAAGTAGACTACTAATAAGCTTTACCAAACTTATTTCGTCAATCTTGCTCAAACAAATCGAGTTCTCTTAAATAGAATGCGTTTGCTGATACAACCGTTATTAGTCGACTGATGTCAACACTAGTCAACTATCAGCTATCGAATTCGAATATTACAGCACAATGTTCGAATTCAGCAGACACCAGTCAACTACACAGAAAGATCAGTCGATTGATCTTTTAGTGACCTCAACTAGTCGACTGATCCCATACCAGTCGGCTGGTAAAATACTAAACCTAGGATTTCCCTTCCCTAGTACATTTCACTCACACTTAGACACTCACGACTCATTTGACTCTTTTTTGCAGACTTGACTATTGTCTTCAAGCCTTCTTCGCTTTGGCTCTCGTCCCTGGGATGCATACAAGCTCGCAGCTCGTCCTCATGTCATCATTCGCGTATACCTCGAAATACGCTTCCCTTGGCTCATTATTGTTGTCTTGTCCACGGTCGCTCAGATGCTCCATCCTTCACCGAACCCGAAGCAATCAAGTTGAGTCTTGTGTATATCCTGCAAACCGTCATACTCAAATACATATATCAAATATAAGGGTGAACATAACTTAAACCCTTTATCTAAACATCAAAACACATGGTTACACATACCATAGATTGCCTCAACACTAGGTTATAACCAAGTAATTGTTTAATTTTTTTTATTTTTTATGTTATTTATTTTGATTAATTAATGTTTGTTTGTCCTTGTTAAGTAGAAATCAAGAGAAGTGCTAATTTTCATTTCAAGTATATTCACCCCACTCTAACCGATCAAATCCGATCTTATAGAATCGATGACCTTTCCATCTCCACTTCGAGTTAGAAGTGGAGAGGTCATCTCCTCTTTCGGAAGTCTTCCTCCTTTGGGTTTGAAGAGGAGGTTTTGTCCTCCATCTAAGCTTCGGCAGCCCCATCATCATCTCTGACCCAACTTACCCTCTTCAGGTTAGAAGAGGAGAAACTTGCTCCACTCCATATAGCCACGACATCCGATCTCGAATTGCAACCATCGTCATCCATCTAGTAACGAGGCAGAAGCTCGATCCATCTGCGTGCACTTGGTGGTTTCTTATGTGTTGATTGTTTTATGCATTCGGGTGTTATGTTTCATGTGAATGTTGAATGCTTATATTAATTTGACCTCCTATACTTTAAATTGCACACATTATGTTTTAATTAACTTGTATCCACCAAGTGTTTGATTGAATGTCTCTTCCACTAGATAGGTTTTAGTCGATGCAATTTCTTTAATTTAATTCTTACAGTGCTTCGTTAGTTAGGTGTTTTATGATTCCATGATGTTTGTTCTCCATTTGTTAATTGATCTAGATTTTATTTTATGCTTAATTTCACTTAATGCTTGTTTTGTGTTTTTCTTTAATTCCTTGCAATCATAATTTAGTTTAAATTACGTTCTTATTATTTACGTTGTCTTTCATTGATTAAGATTAGTTTCATTAACTGCATTGCTATTTCATTTCTTAGTTTTAACATTGGATTCTAAAGCTATTCTTATGAGAAATTTTTCGAGTCATCTTTATACTACATTAGTATAGAATGGATTCGGTACTTAATTGTGTTTGATATATCTATAGTATGACATATGGGTTTATTAAAATTCATATTCAGAGTGAATATTTTCTTATCCTTTCGAGACATTGGTTAAACTTCCAATGGAATTGGAGAATTGAAATTGAAATTAAAAACGATTGAGATTGTGAATTCTAGCTAAGACAATAGTAGAAATAATGATGTGAAAATAATAAAATAAAATATTTATTTATATAGTTTGGAACCTAACGAATCATTAAATTATAGTTGTTGATAAAAAAAATCAAATAATCTTAATCATTAAATAGGTACAAAAAATCCAATAATCAATACCAGGTAAATCGATGATTCTAATAGTTAGAATCGTCTAAAATCATCAATTCATGATTAATTTAAAGCCATAATTGCAACTAGTCGGGCCCATTGCAATTTCAACCTATTTTAATCAAGTCAATAGATAATCAGCCCATTGAATTAGGTTCAGAGGTCCCAATTGATTCAGTTCTAGGACGAATATGTCAAAAGTGACTTATCCCAAATAATAAGTATGGAAACATGTGTTGTCTGAGGTTCCGAGTTCGAGTCCTCTTAGCAACAAAAATTAAAAAAAAATCCTCTCTTTGAGGGGCCTATTGACTGAGGTGCTGTCTTGACAGTAAACGCTCTTATCAACTAGTAGAACCGTGTCTCTAAAAATCCCTTAGGGGGTAGGGTCGGTCACTATAAAAAATTTAACCGGATAGTTTTGATCCCTATAGTATGGACTGATGGTTAGTGTGTGGGTGTTGCCATCAAAAGGTTTGAGGGTTAAATCCTGGCAAAGTTAATATGTCCACCCTTTTCACGCGTTGGTAATAACATCCGAGTTAGTAGCCCCCGTGATTTATCTCTTTCGTATTAATCCCGAGACAGATTTATAGGGTCAATAGGGACAAACGATACATTTTTGCTACTAGTTCCAGGACGAATATGATTCGGTCCCATACTCCCATCGGGCCTCGGTAGATACTAGCGAGTGATGTGACATGTGTGGAGAAGAGCTACCAGACGTGGGCGGAGTTAACTCATGCCCAGTGTAGCTAGCTATCCACACTAGCCAGATTCCAAAATCACAAAATAAAATAATTTATACAACCTAGAAGAAGAAAATGCGGACAATGAAAAATATAAGGGAAAATTTGAGAAAACTCCCCAATATCAAAGTGGGCTTTGCATGCACTCCCCAACCAAAAATGTATTTGCATGCACTCCCTGATGGGATTGACAAGATAATTTTGTGTGTTATTTTTTTTATCAGTATAAAAGAGTAAAAATTCAGTATAAATCGTAAAGATTTGAGTATAAATTGTTTGAGATTGAGTACTAATTTAAGAAATTTGAGTATTATTTGAAAAAATTTAAGTATACATTGTTTCAGTATATAATAAAAATTTCAGTATATATTATCAAATTTTAAGTATGAATTGATTTAGATTGAGTATTATTTTAAAAAATTTGAGTATAAAATTTAGAAATTTGAGTATGTAAGGTTGCATCCACCACATCAAGATTTTCACATGAGGGGTTATCGAAATTTTATACTCAAATTTCTTAAATTAGTACTCAATCTCAAACAATTTATACTCAAATTTTTATAATGTATACTGAGTTTTCACTCTTTTATACTCACGACATCAAGATTTTTACATGAGGGGTCACTGAAACTTTGTACTCAAATTTCTTAAATTAGTACTCAATCTCAAACAATTTATACTCAAATCTTTACAATGTATACTGAGTTTTCAGTTTTTTATACTCAATCTATTAGGGAGTGAATATAAAGAATTTATTAAGTGGGGAGTGCATGCAAAGGCCAGTTTGGGATTAGGGAGTTTTCTCCAATTAACACAAAATATAATTTGCTTATTCATTTTGAGTTGATAGAATAATCTAATTATTTTTATGCAGGCCTGTTACTAATTAATACATCTATTTTTTAATCTTAAATTCTTTATAAAATTTCATTATACTTTGAATACATTATTCAAAAAATATTAAGTTAACGGGCTGTCACATTATTATCCTTGAGTATTGAACCATCCTTAATTTAATTCTCTCCTCTAATATTTTTTTTCCTAACTGAATAGCATAAGAAATGTTCAAATATACCGAAAGGAAGATATGCATTGATATAATTTTTTTCTTATGTGTTTCTCATATAAGTGTAAGAAAAAAAAATAAATAGAAGATTAAAAAATTTTAATAAGATACATGGCGACGTGACTTATGAATTGAATAGCTACGATACTATTATTGAGCTTGCTGTCGAAATTGAACCGAACGAGGTTCCTTTCCCAATATATCCGTTAGTGGAAATTTACATACACCGATATAACTCTACTCGTTCCCGGTCTACTTGTTCCCGGCCTAGTTCACGTGCCATGTCAGCGTAGAGGCGAGATCGAAAGGCTGGGTGGTACAGCAACTGAATTGGCAATGGAAGCTGGAGGCGTACTGCACGCAGTCTTCAGGCATGGCATCTGCCCGATAAGGTGGAGCTGATCATCAAGTTTTGGGTATAGTGGGAGGAGAAAGGTGGTATGTATGGATAACATATGGTATATTTGGAAGTCTTTTGTAGGATGCATGGTATGTACGAGGGTACACATGTATCTTCACCTTTGATATCTAATTAGATCTGATACTATTGGATATGATTTTACAAAGTAAAATTTTGATACCATCGATCGCTGAAAGTCAAGTTTAACTTCAAAATCAAAATCTACATTTCGCGTAGATAAATTTGGACTATTTATTTGCTCAAAACCGATTAAGAGAGAATGAGAAATTAATTGTTCAAAGATACGTTCAAATGAACATTAAGGAAAAAGATAAGGCTTTTAGTCCTACATTGCTAACCGGCGAGAGCCAATGTTTCCTTATATGTGTTCTTATGCTAATGTTGTTAATACAAAAGCACAGGAGGTCTCTACCTTGGGCGAACAAGTGCTCGAACCTGCGTGCTCGCCACCCGCCACGCGCTCACGCGCGTAATGGGTGCTTTGTTGGCGCACTTCGCATCGTCGCGAGGAGCATTAATTTATGCTCCACGTGGCGATGACGTGTCGTGATCAGGTGACGCCACGTGGCATGTTGGTGTGACGTGTCATGATCAGATGACGCCGCGTGACATGTCGGTGACGAGGCAGTGCCTATGTGGCACGTGACTGTGTAGAGAACGATGACTGGATTGGGCGAACAAATGGTGTTAGATATCAGATTTTTAAAGGGGTTGAAAAGGTGAATTTCGAAAATAGGGACATAGTTAGAATTTACTGAAGTTGTTGGGTTTATTTGCAAAAAGCCAAAATTAAGTTATAAAACCCCCTAAAAGCCCTAACTTCCTCCCCCGTGCCCGTTTTCTTCTCCCCCGACGCTGATCCCTTCGGTTTTCGCCCGACGTCGCCGACCCTGTCGTCGCAGCCGCACGCACCGCGACCAGCGACACCGCCGCCGCCCCTCTGTTCTTCTCCTTCCCTTCGTCTTCTTCGTCTTCTACGAGCACACAAACAAGAAGCCCGCGATTCCTCTTCCCCAAGCAAGCTGACGACGACGCTGTCCACGCCGCCACAGCCGGTGCGACTCTCTCCCTCGTGCGATCTCAGGCGAACTCCTCCCCTTCGTCGAGCGCGAACGCGCATCTACTCCCAAGCCGTGCCCTAGCGTTGGTTTTCGATTAGGGCAGAAGAACTGAGGTCGGTGCCAACTCAGGTATGAGATTGATATGGATTTGGTCATAGGTTGAATTCATAGGATTGCTTTTAGATGTTTCTGAGTTGATTGTCGGGAGATCCAATGAGAGTTTATTTTGGGTTAATTGCTGTTTTCCTTTGGTTTCCTGCCGTAGAATAGCTAAGTAGGGCTGTGTGTGATGACAAATAGGCTGTGGAGTTGGGTAGCAATTTATCATTGTTTTATTTTGAAACCACAGTCCTAGTTCTTAGAGTTTAAGGTTGACATTGGATGTTTGATTGATTGTAAGGGGGTTTGTGGTTTGGTGATGTTGGATTGGTTTAGTCTGGTCTGTGGCAGTGAGTTTCAGTTGAAAATTGAAGCATGAAGTTGTGAGTAACATTTAAATGATTAGCTTTGTTATAAATTTATACCGTGGGCTAGGTTGTGGTAGGCTTTATATATCCGTTCATTTTGGGAATTGGATTCATAATAGTTCTACCATTATATGAGTTAATTAAATAGGTATTACAGTTAAGATTATCCTAAGCAGATATAATATATCGTTTAGCTAATTTATTAATTCTATAAATAGCTAAACGATGTCATTGATACAGGACCTTGATTCGGACGCGTTCGGTTAATCGTGGAAGGTCTTCGTTTACGGACTTTTATAATTATAAGGCGAGTATTTCTCCTTTGTATTCGAGTAGTTTTGTTTACCTTAAAGCATGACTATCTTATGTTTAGTAGGTTGCTTGACCTTGTTCTTTGTCGTTTGTTATTTTAACATCGTCGTTGATACTTATTCTTCGTTGATCTTCGAGTATTCCCAATTCGTATCTGTACAGTCCTCTGTTAGTTTTCTATTATGTAAAATACCGCTTGTACGCGAGTACTTAGAAGTTCATTAAACAAGACTAGGTTTATTTGACATTAGAAATATCCTACCTATTAGTGTAGGTGCATAATCGTGCGATTTTTAGTTGGTTGTATTGATGCATCGTATACTCGTTGATTTTATTGCATCGTTGTTTCTCCGGTTGTTCGTGCATCGTATAGCATGCACCATACTTGCACGTTGCATACTAACGACTGTTGGGCTTACATTTGGTTAAGCCGTCGTTAGTCATATTGTTGCTCGATTCACTTAACCACTTGTTGTCGTGGTAGTTGTTAGAGTGCGAGCATTTGCCCTGTTATGCCAAACAGTGACACCCTCACCGTTATTTTCGAGGGATATTAGAGTCGTTGGTGGCTCATCCTCACCGTTGTTTTTCGAGAGATATTATAGCTGTTGATAGCTCCCCCGATGTACCGGGGTCTGGAGTGTGGACTCCCCAGCATCCTGTCCACTCAACCACACATTTTGTGGAATTTGTTGTTGGAGTGGTACAGTTGTCATTGGAACTTGGATGGCTAGAGAGGGGAGGTGAATATAGCCAGACACCAAAATCACTTTCTTTTCATGTTTCTGCACTTAAACGTTAGCAGCGGAAGACAAGATGCAGAAACAAAGAACAACGCAGAGATGGAAACGCAAACCAAACAAACGCTAACACCGTGATGTACAAGGTTCGGGGATANCACTAACAAACTCCCACTTGGCCTAATGCCAATCGCTACGGTATCCAATACCACAGGCTCTAACATGACCCTCAAACTTGCTCTGAGGCAAGGCCTTAGTTAAAGGATCCGCTAAATTCCTTTCAGTGGGAATTTTCTCAATTTGTATATCATTCCTACTTATAATCTCTCTGATCAGATGATAGCGGCGAAGCATGTGTTTGGATCGCTGATGAGACCTTGGTTCCTTTGCTTGTGCAATAGCTCCATTGTTGTCGCAGTAAACCGGCACTGCTTCATCAATGGTTGGAACCACACCAAGTTCGGAGACGAACTTCTTGATCCAGACTGCTTCCTTTGCTGCTTCCAAAGCTGCGATATATTCCGCTTCCGTGGTAGAATCCGCTACGTGTCTTGTTTGGAACTCTTCCAACTTATTGCGCCTCCATTCAAAGTAAATACGTATCCAGACTGAGATTTGGAGTCATCCTTATCTGTCTGGAAACTGGCATCTGTATACCCACGTATTACCATATCTCCTTCTCCATATATTAGGAACACATCCTTAGTTCTTCTTAAGTACTTAAGGATTGTCTTGACAGCCGCCCAATGATCCATTCCTGGATCGACTGGTATCTGCTTGTGACGCTCAAGCATACGATACATCGGGCCTTGTACATAACATAGCATACATGATAGATCCTATCGCGGATGCATAAGGAATCTTATTCATGCAAATCCTCTCGTCTTCTGTGCGCGGACACATAGACTTTGAAAGGTTGATCCCATGCCTGATGGGAAGGTAACCTTTCTTGGATTCCGACATGCTAAACCTTTTTAGCACTCGGTCTATATATGTAGACTGCGAAAGACCAAGCAACCGTTTTGATCTATCTCTATAGATTCTAATCCCAAGGATATAGGTTGCTTCTCCCAGGTCTTTCATGGAGAAAGTTTTGGACAACCAAATTTTAACTGTCTGTAAGACTGATATATCGTTTCCTATAAGTAATATGTCATCGACATATAATACTAGGAATACGACTGCACTCCCACTAACCTTCTTGTACACACAAGGTTCGTCAGGATTTTGTGAGAAATCAAACTCTTTGATTGTCTCATCAAAACGGATGTTCCAGCTCCTGGATGCTTGCTTCAGTCCATATATGGATCGTCGAAGCTTGCATACTTTGGTTTTATCAACCGATGTGAAACCTTCAGGTTGTATCATGTATACATCCTCAAGCAGGTTTCCATTAAGGAAAGCTGTTTTCACATCCATTTGCCATATCTCATAATCATAATGAGCTGCTATGGCCAGGAGCATCCGAATGGATTTAAGCATAATTACCTTCCATGTCGGTTTTCTTCTTGAAAACCCACTTGCACCCTATGGGCTTAATCCCTTCAGGTGGGTTAACCAAGTCCCATACTTGATTTTCGTACATGGAATCCATTTCCGACTTCATGGCTTCAAGCCATTTGTCCCTTTCTGAACTTTTCAGAACATCTTCATAACTGATAGGTTCGTCATCGCTTATGAGTAACACGTCGTTCGATTCGCTTATGAGAAATCCGTATCTCTCTGGAATATTGCGTGTCCTATCAGATCTACGAAGAGGTGGTGTTGTTTTAGGTTCAACTGATAGCTCATCATTATGAGTTATTGGTTGTGGGTCTAGACTAGGTGTCTCTGTAATGTCTATTGGAGTTTCTTGAACTTCATCAAGTTCAATGCCACTCCCACTGTTTTCTTGTAAAAGAAATTCTTTTTCCAGAAATACAGCATGCCTTGAAACAAACACCTTTTGTTCCAAGGGATGATAGAATTGGTAACCCTTCGTTTCCTTAGGGTATCCAATAAATAGACATTTATCAGACTTAGCATCCAATTTGTCTGATACAGTCCGCTTCACATAAGCAGGACAACCCCATATCTTAAGGTGAGTTAAGTGAGGTTTCTTACTATTCCATGTCTCATATGGAGTAGTAGAGACTACCTTGGTCGGGACTCTGTTTAGCAAGTAAACAGCTGTCTTAAGTGCATAGCCCCAAAAGGATTTTGGAAGAGTTGCATGATTCATCATCGACCTAACCATGTCCATTAAGGTTCGGTTGCGCCTCTCAGATACACCATTATGCTGTGGTGTATACGGCGGAGTCCATTGGGACAATATCCCATTGTCCCTAAGATAATCTTGAAACTCTTGACTTAAGTATTCACCACCCCGATCGGATCGAAGTATCTTAATACTTTTGCCAAGCTGTTTCTCTACTTCATTTCTGAACTCTTTGAATTTCTCAAAAGCTTCAGATTTGTGTTTCATCAAGAACACATACCCGAATCGTGAGTGATCATCGATAAAGGTGATGAAGTAGCTATAGCCTCCTTGTGCAAGAGTTGACATTGGTCCACATACATCAGTATGTATTAGACCAAGCAATTCTCCCACTGGATTACCTTTTCCAGAAAAGGGTAATTTGGTCATCTTGCCTTTTAAGCATGATTCGCATGTATCAAATGAACCGGGTTCAAATGATTCCAGAATTCCACATCGGTGTAATTCGGTCATGCGTTTCTTACTTACATGGCCAAGACGGCAATGCCAAGTGTAGGAGTCTATTCGATTATCTATTCGAGCACGTTTGTTGCTAACTTCGATATTGAAAACGTCATTGGATAAATCTAACGTGTAGATACCATTGCACAAAGTTCCATTCCCATAAAGAACGCCATTTAAAGTTATGTAACAACAATTGTTACTAAAAGTTAAATGATAACCCTTTTCATTCAAACATGAAATAGATACAATGTTCTTTATTAACGAAGGAACAAAATAACAATTATCCAATTCTAAGATACGTCCAGTGGGGAGCTTTAGCAAATATGTTCCGATGGCAACAGCAGCAATCTTTGCTCCATTTCCAACTCGCAAATTTGCTTCTCCTTTGACGAGTCTTCTTCTATTCCTTAGCCCCTGTATGTCATTACATATATGTGAGCTACACCCAGTATCAAGTACCCAGGTATTTGAGGAAATAGAGTGACATTCAATAACGAAGATACCTGAAGAGGATGGGGCATCGGATGCCTTATTCTTCAAGGACTCAAGATAAACCTTGCAGTTTCTTCGCCAGTGACCCTCCTTGCCACAATGATGGCAAGTTCCTTTTGGTTTCTTTTCAGTCTTTTTGGCCTTTTTCTTCTTCCCTTTATTCTGTTCTTTGGCTTTCCTCTTAGAACCTTTCTTCGAGGAACCAACTAACAGTACCGTCTTTTGATCCGGCTTTACAGAAGGCTCCACAGTCTTCAGCAGGTTGAGCAACTCAGGAATGGTAGTCTCTAGTTTGTTCATCCGATAGTTCATCACAAATTGTGAATAACTTTTGGGCAAACAACTCAGAATTAAGTCAATACTTAGTTCATGATCCATTGCAAAACCGAGTGTGCTCAGTCGCTCAAAGTACCCCAACATCTTTAACACAAACTGTGAGGCAGAAGTGCCTTCCTGCATCTTAGTGGTGAAGAGGAGTCTGGAGACTTCGAACCTTTCGGATCTTGCCTGCTCTTCAAACAACTCATGAAGATGGAAGATGATGGTATAAGCATCCATATGCTCATGCTGCTTTTGCAGCTCAGGTATCATAGAGGCTAGCATGATGCAACTCGCAAGTTCAGAATCGGTCACATGTTTCTGATAGGCCATTAGCTGGTCTGGAGTTGCACCTTCTGGAGGATGGTTGGGAAGTTGATCTTCAAGGACATATGCAAGCTTCTCTGCCTTGAGGACTATCCTCAGGTTTCGAAGCCAGTCCATGAACTTTATTGGTGTCCAAAATGGAACGCAAGTTTAGAGAAGACATGATCGAGTGATTAACCTAGAAATACAAATTGAGCTTATGTGAGAAGAATGATAAAGAATGTATCAATATACATTAATTAAAAATCCTATTTATTTTTCAAATTGAATAACCCTTTTTATCAATTCGGGAGATTGTAGGAACATCTCCAAATAGGTTGATATCCAACCATAGATAAGAACAACCATGGCTGTGGTCATCAAGTTATTCTTAGCTATGAAGGTAGGTAATTATACCGATTACATATCACATATATGTAACTATCACTTTATGCTATCAACTAATTGAATGTTTGCATAAATCATTGGGTTGTTAACTCATTAACAAGTATGCGACATTATACATAGCACCCAACTGCACCTCTCTTTGCATCGACCTTGGCTGTGGCACAACAAATCGATGCTCCAAGCTTAAGGCTGACCCATTAATCAAGAAACAGTTTTAATATGGTTGGAGCTCATTCAACCGTTTAGTCAGGCTTGGATGTGTCCAACAACCAAACTAAGGATTGACCTCTGACTCCAACTATATTATTCATAAACTTATTCCATAGTTTGAACAAGTTGAGGTTCAAGCTGGGCATGGATGTGTCCATCAACCCAAACGAGAAACAAAACTCCGATTCTAACCATATTAATGGAAGGTGTTGGCCTTAATATTTTGTAAGGGGTTTTGGGTCTCATCATTTCTTTTCTAAGCACATTCATGACATATAATTATGTCATGACTAACGATTTCCTTAATAAAGTATGTATGTGACTTAATTTATCAAGTCCCATGAATTGAATTAGGAACCGGATTTCCTAATTCTAATTTCATACTTTATTAAAAGAATTGTTTTGGGAAACAATTTCCTAAATTGTCATAATCAATTTCGGAAATAATATGTTTAAGACTTTGATTTCTCTAAATCAAATCTTATTAAATTAAGAGAGAAATTCCCTTAATTCAACCACATATTATTTTCATGAAAATCTCATTTAAGAAACTCTATAGGAAACCATTTTCCTAATTAATTTTGGAGACAACAATATGTAAGAGCATCACCTCTTAAATCATATTTTATTCATGGATTTAATTAATTACAACAAATCGTTTTCTAAGGGTGGCTCCCCGAGGCTCAGATACCCAAAGAAAAGTAATTTGTCGTAAATCCAATTTGGTCCGCTTCGGAAGCGTAACCAAATTAAACATGACAATTTCATTTAAAATTGGGAAATTAAATTACAACAACTAACTTTAAATTGGACGGCTCCCCGAGGCTCAATCCAAAATAAAGAATTTTGTTGTCAATTTAAAAACCAACTCAAATTTAATTGTCAATTAATTGTCCATAAATTTGTCTAGACTTTCTTGAAAGAAAGTGCCCAAAATTGCGAGATTTCATAATAGGTTTTCAGAATAATTGTAAGTTTCTGGTACAAAGAAAACTTACATATTTCCAAAATTAGAAAATTTCTAAAATAGAAAATTTCCAAAATTGGAAAGTTTCCAAAGATGGGAAGTTTTCACAATTATCATAAAATTTCAGAAACTAGGATATTTCAAACGTTTGCGAAATTTCATGAGGATTTCCAAACTTTGAAATTTCTAAATCTAAAACTTATAATAATTGGAAAATTTCTATAATTGAAAATTTTTCCAATTATGACAAAGTTTTCCACAAAACAATTATATGATTATGTCGAACACTAACTGGCTCTGATACCACTGTTGGGACCGGGTGCATGTTGACAAGGATACAGGTTCGTAAAATTTTAAATTTTTACGTGCAGCGGAAGAATTAGCATAAAATAATTTCTCAAATTATTTTAACCACGTATCTAACATGCAACCTTATGATGTGTGGACATGATCATAAATTAAAACTTTGCGGAAAAGTAAACTAATTTACTTTGTACCTCGCGTAACTCGAAGAAAGGGACGAGATCCAACCGTAGCGTCCCTTGGAAGCTCCGCCTCTATTCGCGTCCACGCCGAGTTCTCTTCGGGATGACTTCGCAAAGCCACGAGTTTTGTGTCGACGAGAACTACTAGATTCTCCAAAGACACAACTAGAATATCAAGAGAGAAGAAAGGAAACTAACCACCAAGTAACGGAATCAAAATTCCGGGAAAGGAAGGAAGGAGTCGCGATCCGCTTCTTCTTCTTCTTCGGCACGAACTTGGTGGAGGAAACTCACGGGCACCCTAGGTGCTTGCGCCGGCCCTAGGGGAGGAGAGAGAGCCGGCCCTAGAGAGAGAAAGGGCACCGACCCTAGAGAGAGAGAGAGTTAGAGAGAGAGAGGGAGAGAGTTAATCTCTTGATCACTTTATTAAGGAAATCAAGCCTAGCCTTGGTTCCTTTATATAGTAGCCACTCCCTTGCCAAGTCTCCCCTTTAACGGAATTTTTCATAAGAAATTTATCCTATAAATTTTCTTTATGAATTATTCCGTTTAAACCAAGTTTTATTATAACTAATTTTATAATAAAACAAATACATCTCTCCTTTTATTATGGAATAAATTTTACAAGAAATTTATAAATTTTCTTTATTATGGTAAAATCAATTCAAAATTGATTTTATAGAATTAAAATAAACCATTCCATGGATCATTTTAATTTCCATAAAAAAGAATAAATTTCTATAAATTTCTTTATATAAATTTTTTTATACAAATTTATTTATCCATAATTTATAAAACAAATCGCGCAAGATTTATTTTATTAATTAAACCAAATAAATTGGTTTCTCCCCAAGTGGTGGCCGGCCAAACCAAAGAGGGTTGGCACCCTCTTTGGCCGGCCAAACCGAGCCGAACCCATCGCGAATTAAACTCATTTAACTCGCCCAATAAGCCTTCAAAAGACTTAGCCATTTTTAGCTTCCGTTGCGCCTCTGATTAACTCAGATTCGACTTATTTCTCTTGATCGGAAAATCTAATTTTCAACTCGTTTTAAATCCCTCGGATTACTCGTAGTGCGTGTGACTAAATAGGCTTTCGATTTATGTTGGCCGTCTATAATCAACCAATTATAGAACGATCATGAGTGGCACCTAGTAGTACATCATGACCCCCAATTAATCGAAAGATCAACGGTTGACCTCAGAAGTGATTCTGAAACCCTTCAGCAGCTCTAATGAATCGTGCCCCATTCCCTTCACCATCTTATACCCACTTGGTTCAGGACATGGTCTGTGTGTGTCAGTCCCACTAGGCGACTACGTCACACCTAGCCAAGTAGTGTCTTTCTCGTCCTTTGGATTTCTAATTACTCTCATGTATTTAAGAGACTCATACTCTAAACATGACATGCTCTGGCCAGAGGCTTTGAGTAACAATCCGACGATAGGCCTGGGTATACATCTCCTCGCAAGGAGTGGTGAATCCTTTGTAGGCTGTTCAAACATCTTCGGGCACTTCGGCTTATACCCAATCATCCTGGGTCCACACCTCCTTGGAGATGCTTGCTTAAGATGTTAAAGTATAAGTCTCCATGACCAAGATGACTTGAACACCGCAAGTCAAAGGAACATCGCACTTAAGCTGCAGTAAGAACTTCACTGACATATCTATATAGATTACCATATGAAGTTTTACAGCTAGTCACTCCAATGAACTAGTTCCCTTAACTAGCATCCATGTTTATCTCCGGACATCCCAATGTCACCAGCCAGTGAGAATCAGTTGATTAGAGAATAACCCATGCTAGTCTCAACAGAATGGATAGTGTCCGTTTTTATCAATTCATCGACTAGGGATATTTTCAATACTTCACAATTGCACATGTAGAGATAATCACTAGTTGTGATCTCATCACAAATTCTCTTATGCTGTGAATTGTATTGCGGACATTCAGTAGATGAGTTTAAGATCCTAATCAAATACACAAACATGTATACTCAAATAGTGAATTTTCATTTATTAAAATAAATGTTTACAATCATAAGGCGATTGCCTTAGGACACTTCTCTCATATCACTAACAAAATATACACACATTTCGACAAATATTTTGAAATGTTAGTGCTACGGTACTAGTTTATGAAATAATTTTGAAAGCCTTATTTTGAGATGATAAATTTTAAAACATAATGTTTAAAAAGAACCCAAAAAAAAACTTCCCCTGTCTCCGATACCGTATGACTCTATCTATGTGTCTTAAGGGACTCTAGTATTGACCTAAAGGCTTGTCTCTAATTGTGTAGGTCAAACACTTTCTCGAAAAGATATGATTTTAAAAATCTATCATATATAGACAATCAAACAAGCATGAAATTCATAAAAATATTATTATGTTAAAGCACTATTTTGAAAATAGATATTTCAAAAAATTTTATAAGAATTTTGGAAAACAATTTTGAAAAATATTTTCAATTTATCAGTCCTTAACATCTCACCCATTTTAGATGTCTCTGTACAAGTAAGTATGGTTACCTTATGGGTGTATTGTGAGATGGTTGAATAATTTTTCTCAATTTATTGTTAAATCTAAGAGTTAATCAAAACATGCTTTACATTCAAATTTATCAAATAGTAAATTGAATCTGATTTTCAGTAATTGGCTTCCAGGTCTTGGTGAGGCACAGAGGCCTTCTTTGGTCGTAGCATTATTGGAGCAACAACCCTTTCCTCGACAATGCCTTTTATCAAAAATTCATTTTCAAATTACTTCTTGAAAAATTTTGGTCTAACTAGCTTAGGTTTTGGATCGGTAGCTTCGGCTAGTTCCACCAGACTAAACAGACCAAGTAGGGTACGTCTTACCTTACTTGACCTTATTAGAAGGGCTTCCCTAACGTACTATTATCTCACCTCCACCTAATACTAGGTTACTCAAGTTTTAATTAGTCTTTTTCCTAGAACCGTTCTAAATCATGCATAAATTTAAACATGAATGACATGACACATATTAACAAAATAGCAGATACATGGCATGGTAGTTATGCATGAGTCAAACAATTCAAATCATTTTACTTAAGTTTCTAATGATGTATCAAATTCCCAATTTGATACATGTCGTGTGAACCCGCGAATATGCCAACCCACTTTGGCATATTTAATATTATTAATTTAATTGTTGCAGTTTGGCTAAGATTTTATTTAATTCGAGTTTAAGTTATTTAAGAGTTAGAGTTAAATTAATTAAAACAAATTTGAAGTTAAATTAATTAATTGAAGTTAAATTAATTATGAATTAATTAAAGTTAAACTAATTAAGAATTAATTAAAGTTAATTAATTAAGAGTTAATTGATTAATAATTAATTGAAGTTGAATAATTAAGAATTAATTGAAGTTAATTAATTAAAGTTTAATTAATTAAGAATTAATTGAAGATGAATTAATTAAGAATTAATTAAAGTTAAATTAATTAAGATTAATTAAAGTTGAATTAATTAAGAATTAATTGACGTTGAATTGATTAAGGATAAATTAAAATTAAATTAATTAAGGATTAACTAAAGTTAAATTTATTAAATTTAAGGTTGAAATAATTATGGTAAAAATTGTTAAGATTTAATTAGATTTAGATTTCAAAATTTCTGGGTTAAATAATAATTGTGGGTCTTGCTTCATCATTTCCATTATTTCAAAAATATCTGATTCATTTAATGTTTCTTCTTTATTTATATTTTCAAGTTTTCTAAAATTCTGATTTGTTTGAATCTTTGTAAATTTTGTTAACTATAACCTTGATTGTAGAAGATTCAATCTCCTCCTCATCCTCAAGATCATGATCATATCCTTCTACATCTTTATAACAGGTGGAGTAATTTGGGCTAGTAGTTAATGTTTCGGGATTATCCAAGAAAATAATTAAATTATTATCTAAAAGAATTTCATTTTCAATATCCTCAGAAAAATTATTTTTATCCTCAGAAAAATCTTCAGAAATATTTTCAATGTTATCCTTAAGATTTTCAGAAATAATTTCAGGATTATCCTTAAGATTTTCAAAAATAATTTCAGGATTATCCATAAGTTTTCAGAAATAATTTCATGATTATCCCTAAGATTTTCAGAATTAATTTCAGAGTTATCATAATTAATATTAGAATTAATTTCAGAATTAATTTTAGAAATTATTGAATTAACATTAAGGATTAAACAATTGATTTCTGATATTTTAACATTATCTACATTTTGTAACTGATCATGCAAAATATTGATTTGATTATTTACAAAGTTTAATTTTTCAGAAACATTATCTAAGCTATCTACATAGGATAGTGCAGGATTTTGAAAATTTTTCGGAACGTAAATTTTGCGTACCTTTGCCGGACACTTATTTTTGTAGTGTTCGTACTTTTCACATTTGAAGCACTGTACGTGGCTCTTGTCCCTCCGGACTCCTGGTGCTGGTATTTCCTTTACCACCGGTGAAGAACGAGTCTTACGAGTAGGACACTAATTTTTATAGTGTCCTCTCTCCCTGCACATGAAGCATATATTATGAAATTTAAAAATTCACATTTAAAATAAAATGTACCTGTGTAACGCCCCGAAATTTCCCATATGAAATATTAGGAAATATATAAATTCATGAATATGAAATATGGTGAAATTCATGAAATAGTATCATGAAATATTATGAAATATTATGAATTCATAAATATGAAATATTATGGAATTCATGAAATAGTATCATGAAATGTTATGAAATATTATGAATTCATAAATATGCAATAGTATTGAATTCATGAAATATTATTATCATGAAATATTATGTGAATAATATTTATAAAATATTATGTAAATAATGTTATGAATTCAGGAAAAATATTAGAAAATATTATGAATTCATAAACATGAAATATTATGAAATTTCATGATGGGCTTGGCTTAGTGGGCTTTGATATGGATTAGTGCAAAAGGTGATAAAAAAGAGGGGGCAAGGATTGAACCTTGAACCTCCTAGTTGCACTCTCCATGTCTTAACCACTACACCAAGCATTGTTTCTTGTTGAGAGGATGAGAAACATGCTTGTTAAGTGTGTAAGAGTGAAGAGACATGTCTTTTCATGAGAAAAGTATAAATAAGGGGAAGTTGGAGTAACTTCCTTCTCTTCTTTTCTTCTTCCTCTTCACTCTTCCCCACCGAGACCCTCTTCCCCTCTCCTTCTCATTTTCGAAAATCAAGTCTAGGGTTCTAGCCCTAGAAAAGTTGGAAGGAAGAAGACCTTTGAAGGTTCTTGCCACTACTAAGTCTAAGGAGCCCTAGAGAAGATTCGGAAAGGATTTTCACTTGCCCTACAAATCTAGGGTACCCTACGGAGTAAGAGAAAGAGAAATCCAAGCGAAAGGATGTAAGTATCCTCTCGCCTGTGGCATAATCGCTATTGAATGTTTGCTTGTTTTGTTCTTTGGAAAATTCACAAGAACTTCCCTAGTGGAAGTTTCGGCCACTCCTTGTAAGGGGGTCCAAGAGAAGGCTTTTGATCATACTTTGATGCATGCTAGTACCCCTAGGAACTTTATACTCATATGTGATGTTTCCAAATTTTTGGAAAAACAAAAGTTAGGGTTTGGTACCCTACAAAGTTTCGGCCACCACCCACTTATGGGCTTTGGTTGCTTCTTGATGCATGAGGATATCCCTAGGAACTTAGGGTATGAATTTATGTTATTTTTCCATCATGTGTGATAACAAGAATTAGGGTTTTAGTGCCCTACAACTTTCGGCCAAGCATGATAGAAATTAGGGTTTGGGGATTTTATGATTTTCTATAATGGATTCATGCTTAGGAATGTAGATCAAGTGTTTGAATATATGTTTGTATGAATATTTGATACTCCTACCCTATGAAACTAGGGTTAGGGTTTAGATGGGTTTCGGCCAAGACCTAGGAATTAGGGTTAGTGAGGATTGAATTATCACATAATGTATCCATGCTTAGTATATTGTATGATAGTGTATACAAGGTGTTGTATAGATGGTTGTGTGAATATTTCATTGCCAAAAAAATTGAACTTGCCCTATCATAGGACTTTCGGCCAAGGCATAGACTCTAGGGTTTGTGAACATTAATTATCCTATGATATATGTTTATGGTTGGGGATAATCATATGTATATGTATGTGGTGTTAAATGGAAGGGTTGATATGTAAACCTTAAATTGTTAGCATGCTATGATATGTTTATGTATGAGGTGTTTGAATAAATGTATGTGTGAATGATTAATGCAAAAGTCCTGATGTTTCCTATCTTGATGTTTCGGCCAACCCATACTATTGTAAAGTCACTACCTGTTTTTTGGTTTGATATTTATGTATTGGTGTTAATGAATTTGATAAAACCTTATGTTAGCATGCTTGATATTTTATGTATGAGTGTTAAATGAATGTTGATTGATTTAATTGATGATGCTACACTTCCTACGATATGATATGACCTATGTGACCAAAGCTGTCAGTCTAAGTAGTTAAGTGGTTGAAAATGAGCATGATGAAGTAATGAACATGATGGAATATAAATAAAACAAGTATGAAATATGATGTATAAAATTATGAGCATGAGAAAAGTATGAAATAATGTATGTATGAATGCAAAATATGATTATGTATGAGCATCCTATAGATGCACACATAAATTGCATGTGATATTTAAAATGCTTGAAGGATACTCAAATAGTATGGATCAAGAGCACCCGAATTGTGTGGAGGGGATAAGAGCAGAAGAGGGGGCCAAAGATAATATGAGATTCCGAAGATACAGCAGATTCTAGGTCCTCGGAAGGGGGGGGGGGGGGGGGGGGGGGTCCTGCTCTATGACTTGTCCTCCCATAGGAGCCTTCCGGCATAGTGTCCTCGCCGATTGTTGTTTTTTTTTCTTTTTTTTCATTTTTTTTTTTTAGTATGCTTGGGTCTTGATACTGCATTTAGCTTGATTTTCTTTATCATCACATGAAAGACTCAGAATAATCTTGGAATGTTCTCTTGAGTTGAGGGGTCGAAGCCCCTTTTATAGCCTTGTCTAGGGCGCCCGTGATGCTATGAGGCACCTCACAAACCTTGGTCAAAGCTTATCCTCGCGCTGAACTCGCAAAGCTAATAAACCCCAGTCCAGGGTGCCTGTGTTGAAGGAGGCGCCTGATCCATTGAGGCGCCTGTATCAATGAGGAGCCTGGTTCATTGAGGCACCCTGTTCGATGGGGGCGCCTAGCAGCTTGGTTTCCAGCCGCGTTGTGTTTGTTCACCTGCTTTGTCTTCAATTTTAGGTACCTGCAAGATACATAAATACAAGCAAACACATATATATCCTTAGCCTTAAGGGTTTGGTTCTGACTTCAGGTTTCCGCGAAACCCTAGGTCGAACCGACGCCTAAGTTCCCACCCCTAGGAACGCGCCTTTCACCTACTCCTCTCAGGAGACGGTTGCCACCCGGCCCATCCGGTTGGACTTTTACATAGCCTTCGATACTCTCGGATCTCGAGACGTCCGAACCTCGACCCGTCTCTACTTCTGTCCTTAGTCATCGCTCAGCTATGTTACTCAATCCCTCGGACCAAGACTTCGTGCCCAGTCCACGACCAGGACTTATTGCCCAATTCCACGAACCAGGACTTAGTGCCCAACCCTCGGTCAGGTCTTAGGTGCCCAGCCCTCGGCCAGGACTTAGTGCCCAATTCCATGAACCAGGACTTAGTGCCCAACCCTCGGTCAGGTCTTAGGTGCCCAGCCCTCGGCCAGGACTTAGTGCCCAATTCCACGAACCTGGACTTAGTGCCCAACCCTCGGTCAGGTCTTAGGTGCCCAGCCCTCGGCCAGGACTTAGTGCACAATTCCACGAACTAGGACTTAGTGCCTAGGTTAACTAGGACTTTTCATCACTTTGGTCCAGAATTCTTGACTACCCTTCCCTTGTTCAATGTATCACTGACTTAATCATATTGTCAAACATTGAAACACTTAAAGGAGGACATCACTGATGCATCATGCAGCAACAATAACTTCTCCCCCTGAAACTTTCAATGATATGCAGTTTTTCAAAAAATGTCTAAGTGTTAACTTTTGACTAAGTGTTTTTCATAACAAAGCAAAGTATTTGCAAAAGAAAAATTTTGCACTTAGACAATTTTTAGAAAAGGTTTGCAAGCCAAAATTTTACTTAGAAAAATTTTCACCAAAAACTTTGCAACACAAAATCCACTTAAAATAAATTTTTGTGCAAACCTTTTACTTAGAAAAATTTCTGTTAAGCCAATTTTTGCACAAAATTTTTACTTAAAAATTTTTTCACAAAAACCTTCTTAAAAATTTTACTTGAAAAAAAAATTCAATTATCCATCTTTTGTAACAAAATTTTCCCTTAATAAGTTTCAACTTTTGCACATCAGATTTTGCACACTTGAAAAAAAAATTGCTTAAAGACTATTTTGTGTGCTTAGAAAAATTTGCTTTAAGGATAGTTAGTGCATTCGTAAAACATTTTGTGCACTTTGAAAAAATTTGCTTAAAACATTTGCGCTCTTTAAAAAATAGTTAGTGCATTAAAAAATTTGCTTAAAACTTTTTGTTCACTTTAAAAAACAGTTAGTGCATTTGTAAAACGCTTTGTGCATTTTGAAAAATTTTTACTTGAAAAAAACTTTTTAAGAAATTTTTCTTTGTTAACTAGGAAAAACTTTTACTTAGACAAATTTGCCCCAAAAAAATGCACTTAGAAATTTTGAAAAAAATGCACTTAAAGTTTCAACTTTACTTTTTGAAAGAAAAAAATTTTAGAATTTGAAAATTTTCTCTCTTTTCTTCTCTCTCTCCACTTTGCCATATATAAAAAAAATAGAAAACTAATTGCAACTTAAGTTGCCATATATAAAAAATAGAAAACTAATTGCAAATTAATTTGCCATATATAAAAAAAATAGAAAACTAATTGCAAATTACTTTTGAGTCAGAGTTAGTAACAAGAATTTTCAGTCTGTATTGAACCAACTCTAGTGAACTCACGCAACACAAAGGACCAAACCAATTAAACTGATCTTGTTTGGGTCCTATCTAACCCAGTTAGCAACTTACTAACTGTTATATAACAACAGCTTTCACTAGGGTTAGTCAAGTTAAGTAATCTGACTAAGATTTCTATAAGAAACCTAATTCTGACTCCTAAGGTTGGATCACCCATGATTTGATCAGATGGATGATTGAGTCTGGGTTTTTTTGTTCTTCTAGAAATAGGTTTTGCCTCCAGTCCAGCTGGACGGTTTGGTTCAGTCTTTGGTTCAACTGCTTAGGTTGGTTCAGTTATTGGTTCAGTTGATACCTCAGTAGTTGGTTCAAGTGATAGTTCATTTAATGGTTCAATCAGTGATTCAATTGATGGTTCAATTAATGATTCATTGTCTTCTTTATCAAGATTTGATTGGTTTAGATTTTGATTGTAAGATTTTGGTTCAACATCTTCGTCAAATATTAAGTTGGTAGTTTCCTCAATTTTATGAGTTTGTTTATTGTAAACCCTATAAAATCTACTAGTTGTTGAATATCCTAAGAAAGTCCCTGAGGATGATTTTGATTGGAACTTACCTAGGTAATCCTTAGTATTCAAAATGTGGACTTTGCACCCAAAAACCCTTAAATAGTGTAAATTAGGTAATCTATGATAATAGGGTTAATAGGTTGTCTTATTGTGTCTTCTATTAATTAATACCCTATTTTGAATATAACATGCTATATTTACCGCTTCTACCCAAAATTGATTAGTTAAGTTATATTCGTTGAGCATGGTCCTAGCGGCTTCTTGAAGTGTTCTATTCATTCTCTCAACTATCCCATTTGTTGGGGGGTTCTAGGACAAGAAAACTCATGGATATACCCATTAATTTTACAAAATTCCTCAAATTATTGATTTTCAAATTCTCCCCCATGATCACTCCTAAGTCTTTTAATTTTAGTATCATTTTGATTTTCAATAATTTTGCACAAGTTATTAAAAGAATTAAAGGTTTCATCTTTAGTTTTTAAGAACCTAACCCAGGTAAATCTAAAGTAATCGTCGATGATTACTAAGCAGTACTGATTCCCGCTTAGTGACTTGGCTCCATGTGAATCAAATAGATCAAGGTGTAGGAGCTCAAGTGTAGTTTGGGTTAAGTCTGATTGGGTTGGTTTATGAGTTGACTTGGTTTGTTTGCCTTGTTGACACAAATTACAAATTGTATTGTCAAAGTTCTTAATTTTAGGTACACCTTTAATTAAACCAAGTTGAGTTATTTTTGAAATTAATTTGGTATTAGTGTGACCTAGTCTCCTATGGCAAAGATTTGATTCTTCTAATTGAGTCAGAAAACATTTTGGTACTATGGGTAGATTAATAGTGTAAACGTTGTTTTTCCTATTACTCTTAAGTGTGATCTCTGAGTCTTGTAGATTTCAAATAAGGTAGTTAGAGTTGGTAAAAGTAACAACATAACCAGTATCACAGAGTTGGCTAATGCTAAGCAAATTGAATTTGAAATGTTCAACCAACAATACTTTCTTAATGATAAAATCTGAATTAAGTTTAATGTTACCTGACCCAATTACTTTAAGTGTAGCATTGTTGCCAAATGCTACTGAGCCTAGGTTTTTGAACTTGATTTTGGTGAACTTCAATTTACCCCCAGTCATGTGTCTGGAGCATCCACTATCCAACATCCATTGGTCCAAATCTTTATGTTCCTACACATAAAGTATATTTGATTTGGATCCATTAGAGGTAGGGATAGATCGAATTGAATTTCACTACCTAGTCTGTCTCACCCAGATCTAATGTTATCAAGCATGTTGATCTTATGGGTTTTTGTGAGACAGGTTTTAAAAAAAAATCTTTAATTTTGAAGACCATTAATTTTGAAAATATTTTAGAGTTAAGATTATTGATTTTGAAAAGATGTTGAGTCTAGGATTTAATTTAAAATTTGTGTTAGATTCAAATTTATCATGTAGTAAATTGAATTTGTGTTTCGATAGTCGGCTTCTAGGTCTTGGTGAGGCACAGAGGCCTTCTTTGGTCGTAGCCTTATTGGAGAAACAACCCTTTCCTTGACAAAGCGTTTTATCGAAAGTTCATTTTCAAATTACTTCTTGAAAAATTTTGGTCTAACTAGTTTAGGTTTTGGATCAGTAACTTCGGCTAGTTCCACCAGACTAAACAGATCAAGTAGGGTACGCCTTACTTTACTTGACCTTATTAGAAGGGCTTCCCTAACGTACTATCATTTCACCTCCACCTAATACTATGTTGTTCAAATTTCAAATAAATCTTTTTATCCTTAAACTATTCCTATGTTTAAGTATAATAAAGAAATTGCAAAATAAACAAGCAATAGGCAAGCAGTAAAAATTCATCTACTTATAAAGATGGTTTTTAAATTGGCTCCCCTGGACTGAAGCCTCGATAAGGGTTAGACAAGATGTGAATCTTGTACTTGGGGATCCAATACTGGTTTGGTCCCGCTTGTTTGTTTAAACATAGCTTAGGGACCCATGCTTGGACTCGGGTTCTAGGTTGGTTCAATACTGAATAATACGAGCATTGTCACGATTTGGTTTGATAACCTAGTCCGGATCGATTAAGAATGGACTTCTGTTTTCCAAGAATCATGTCAAGATTCTTGGAACCCGAAGTGAATCGTTCTAAGGCAACTCTGAGATCCTTGACTTGAGTTCTCAAGGAGGAATTCTCTTCCTCAAGCTTTTGGACTTGAGTTGAGTTTCCTTCTTGAGTTGACTCGGTCAAGGAACTCGAGTTGACTTCCACTTTCAAGACTTTTACTTCCTGTCGGAGGGTTTCAACCCGGATGTTGGCTTTCGCCAATTTTCGTGACAGGTAAGAAATTGGATCATTCAACTCAGATTCTGGATAACCTTTTATCGTGATTTGTCGGTCCTCCGAGATGGAGAGCTTTCTGGTGCTGACGTCCTCTACTGGTTCCGATTCTGTTCCGGAGTCGATGCCCTCTGAGGCAGTCAAGGCAAGGAGATTCGAGTGAGGCGCTTCTTCTTCTTCTTCGGAGGAAGACTCATCCCTAGTGGCTTGAAGCGCCTTCTTCTTTCGGGCCTTCTTGTTCTCCTTTAGGTTGGATCACTCTGATCTGAAGTGTCCCTTCATGTTGCACTCGTAGCAGGTGATGTTGCCCTTGCTCTTCTGGCTTGTCGAGGGTTCCACTGGATCTTCCTTTTTCCAGCTTGACTTCTTCTTGCTCGTTTGGTTTTTGAGCTACTTGTAGTAGTTGCGAGCTAGCCGGACCAATTTTGTATGATCCCCTTCATTGTCGTCAGATTTCGAGTCTGAGTCGGACTCGGGTACTGGTTGACTCTTCTTTTTCTGAGTTCTTCCTTGAGTTTTACCTGCAACAAACGCAATACCCTTCTCGACCAATGTAGTATTAGTCTGTTCATGTAATTCTAACTCAGAAAATAATTCATCTAATTTTATTTCAAATAAATTCCTGGAAACCTTGTAGGCATCCACCATAGATGCCCACAGTGAGTTTCTCAGGAATGAGTTTAACGTATACCTGATTAGTTCACGATTTTCGACCTTGTGACCTATAGTGTGTAGCCCATTCATCAGCTCTTGGATCCTTGCATGGAGCTGTGCTGTAGTTTCCCCGTCGTGCATCTTTATCGTGTAGAGTCTGTTGAGCAATAGATCCCTTTTTCTGATTTGCATGTCAGACGTACCTTCATGTAGCTCAATCAGCTTGTTCCAGAGCTCCTTTGCGCTGCTGAAGGGTCCGATATGGTTCAGCTCTTCTTTCGTCAGGCCGCATTGTAAGGTTTGGGTAGCTTTAGCATCTGCCTCGATCTTCTTCTTGAGTGGACCATCCCACTCAGTGTAGGGTTGCACCACGCCTTGTGTATTTTTGGGTATCTCCAGTCGGGACTGGATGATAATCCACATGTCCACCTGAGTTTTCAGGTGGACCTCCATCCTACTCTTCCAGTAGGAGAAATCTTCTCCGATGAAGAGAGGCGGTCTGGCGGTGTTGTACCCTTCTTGCATGGTCATTTGAATTTTAACCTGAAAAATATTTATCACAAAGAAACTTGTTCCAAGACTTAGTCTTGGATTAGTAGTGTGGAAGGAAAAAAATTGCATTAAAAAATATTGAGTGGTGTTGCACCAACCTCGATTAACGAGAAAAATATGAAAAAATATTTAAAATTCGAAAATCTGAAAAAAATGCTCAACTGGTGGTTGCACCAGACTTGAGCCACCCGCTATGATACCACTTGTGGGATCGTTTAGAATCGATAGAGGGGGGGGTGAATATCGATTGATAATTTTTCGGAAAAAACTTATAGTAGTTTGCGCAGCGGAAAAGCAAAGCAACGCTAACACGTTTGTTTTTACATGGTTCGGAGTCGCAGTCGGCTCCTACTCCAAAGCCCACGGTCCTTGACCGTTTACGATGAACAATTCTATATTGCGTAACATTGTTACAACTTGAGTACAAATATAGAATTTAATATATAGCACTTAAACGAAAATTATTTCGACGACTAGAAGATTAGAATGTCGGAGTTGCGGGTCGTCGTTGGCGCTTGAGTCTTGAGCACGGAGTGTTTGGAGTAGTGCGTTTGAAAGAATCCGTAGAAAGAAGTTGTCTTTGAAGCCAAGGGGGTGAACCCCTATTTATACTAGTCGTTGGGGCGCCTGTGTTGAAGGGGGCGCCAACGCATGGCCCATTCTGCGCGAAGCTCAATCCTGAAACTTGGCCAGTGCTTATCCCTTCAACTGGGGCGCCTGAGCTGACTGGGGTGCCTGTATGAACACAGGAGCCTCACTTGCTTATGTGGCAGCTTGCTTCGAGTGTCTTCTGAAGAACCCTTGTCTGGGGCGCCTGTATCAACACAGGCGCCTGATCAAACATGCGCCTGCCTTCATTGAGGCGCCTGGGAGCAGAAACCTTTCACCCTTCGTTCCTGCAACTAGGGTTAGTTCCAAAACACAAATAATAAACAATATAATATCATTTAAGCATGATTAACAGTCTGAGCTGTCTTGGTTCTGACTTTGGGCTTCCCAAATGGAACCCTAGGTCGAACTGACACCTAATGTTCCATCCTACGGGGAACGCGTCCTCACCTACTCCTCTTAGGAGTGTTTATCTTTTTTCCAACTGGCTCCTCCGGTTGGACTTTTTCCCAATCCCCCGGATCATGTCTTCTTGCCCAGTCCGCGACCAGGACTTATTGCCCAACTTCACTCACCAGTCTTCAGTGCCCAGTCCATGACCAGGACTTATTGCCCAACCTTTTGTCAGGGCTTAGGTGCCTAGCCCGCGGCCAGGACTTAGTGCCCAATTCTTAGAACTAGGACTTCGTGCCAAAGTGTACCTAGGACTTTTCCTGCACACTCGAGTAGCATTGTTAGATCTCTTAACTTCTAAACCCTTTGCCATTATCAAAACACAGGTTTGACTTTGGTGCTTTCGGCATCAATAGACTAGGCCCACCAAAATGTCCTAGCTAGCCCGCAGCAAATGGCTCACGGTAAAGGCATGTAAAATCCATTGATAGCTGACCACTTGCTAAAGTGGGTGCCACGACTGATTGTTTCATGGAGGCACCTCATACTGTTGATCTGCTGGAGATGTTCTTGCTGCTACATGGAGGAGGGATGCTGTGTGATGAGAGCTTCTTTGGTTTGTGAATTTATCCTCGAGTTAGATAGATATTTTGGTTTCTTCATGTGTTTGTTTGTCCAAACTATGTGCATGGATTGATACACTATGGTGAGACATTGTGATGTGATGTGCTAGCCGTCTATGGCTGGGCATGTGATGTATGGGTTGTGGAAGATGTGCACCATGAAGGGTGTAGTTTTGATGTAGTTTCTTTAGTGCCTTATGAGATGTTCTCATGGCACAACATATATATATGAACAAACTTTTCAGCAATTATATAATTCCTGATGTGTATTTCATCCGATGCTTCCCTAGAAGAAAGGAATGTTGTACCTTGTTTTCAATTAACACACAAATTAATGATACTTTTTTTTTTCTGGTCGGTCCAAGCATTAGTCATTCAAAGCCCATTCTTCTTCTTGCTTCTTTAATAGACAATTTTGTTCTATCTACCTCTTCCTTCAATAAGGTCTCCCTTAATAGGTATTGAGTTGGAGGATGATAACCCTGACAAAATTGACCAACTACTTCTGCAAACCTCTTGAAGCTATTATTGTCAATGGCATGAAAAAGAATATCAAACTCGTACACCCATCGAGCTAAAATTTGGTGTACACTGTGTGTCCTTTGCTTCTAATGTGCATCAATAATATTTTTTATTGTTATATCTTCTTACCTCCACTCAATGAAGATTCGGGATCAATGATGGATGTAAATCGATCCATAGGGCCAAGAGTTAGCAAGTTTCTTCTTGTCCCTAGACTCACTTCATCTTTCTCATTTTCTTCAAGAACAACTTCTTCTCTCACCTCCATTTCATTCATATTCTTTTGTTTCTTTTTTGTTCTTCCTTCTTCAATGGCATTCTTACACTTCACTTTATCCTCATCTGAAGACTTCTTACATGGGCCAACATTTTACTTGATATTGACAACATGTTGTTTGATTCAATAAATTCCACCACTAGTAATTTTGCCACACAACTTACATTTCAATTTATTCAAATTTTTTAGATTTACCAAGTCCATAAATTCCCATCCAATATCATTCAAATTACACTTTAAAGGGGTATTAATCACTGACATTGAATTAGATGCTTCAAAAGATATAATACCCGATATTTTACTACACATGTCAAAAATTATCAATAAAAACAATTTTCAACAACAATTGATATTATTTGAGGATTAGAGTATTTCATTTCATCATAGATACCTTATTCACATGAAAATACTAAAACAAACAATAAGGAAGTATCAAGCATGTTCATCTCAGATAAATTACTTAGAGCAAGAAGCCATTGAGCTGTGTGCATTAAGAAATAATGAAAAATATGAATACCTAGTGCGAGAATAGCTTCCTCTGTCATGAGAATCGCTAGGTTGGGAGAATGGATGGGTCACGAGAGTGGTTGGGTCATGGAGAAGAAAGCAAGGTTGTTGTTGGAGAAGAAAATGGCTAGGGCGGAGAAGAAAATGGCAGCAAAATGTTGCTTTTTGATGATGAAGAAGAAAAGATGGGGAGAATATTAATTGATGAAGAGGCTGTGGCTCTAAACCCTAAATACCATTTCTAACACGATTTGAAAAGCAAAATATAAAACCCTTTTGTCACCGCCAATCGATCGAGAAACCCATCAATCAATTTAGCACCATTTTGTTTCACATGAGAATACTTGCCCAATCGATTCGACAGGTTTCTATTTTTTGTGAAAAGCCTACCTAATCGATTTGCAATCGACTGAAGTATTCAATCGACCGGCTAATCAATTCAGAAGGCTTTTGTTTCTAAAAAAATTGCATGCGCCATGACTAAGCGGCGCCTAGCTGCCTAGGCGGTCAACTAATTGGTGATGATTAACGGCGTCACCTATGCAAAAGTCAGGGCGGTGGGCAGCCACCCACCGCCTAGGTGGTCCTAGGCACCGTTTTTTAGAACACTGCCTAATGAGATTCTCTCAATCCCATTAATACGCATAGATTGTATATGTTTTTAAGCACTATTTGATGCACATTCACATGTATTATTGCTTACGATTTATATGCTTGCATCCCATTCTATCAGTTATTAGCATAATTACTCTCTTTTGTACGGCGAGCTGCTCTTCTCTTGTTTTTCATAATAGGATGCGATGCAGTGTCTTTTTGTAGCAAAAATGTGTTTCAGAAACTGAGTCCAGTAAGGACTACTTCATTCAACAGTTTTTGATGTTTTTCATCGAAGTTCACAATGGCAGGCTATGCCTCATTACCAAAGGATCCAAGGGAAGGACGTGCCCCTATGGAACGACCTTGCCTCACTCAGTATACCTTGCCAAATGAATCAGGGGCAAGTCATGACTCCCATGACAAAGTGTTGGGATCTATAACAAATAACAAATAAAAAATGTAGTGGAAATTGATCCCTCCATAGATTCATGCGAATGCATAATCACTCTTGCAACTAATCTAGCGAATATGATTGTTACCTTTGATAAATGAACAATCCTCAGAAGACTTCAAGTCCAATCGATCTCAGCATGATCAGAGTGTCCATGCCTCTATGGCATCCACACGAGCATGTCCCTTCCTTCGTTTCATGAACATAGGAATTGGAGAGTGTCACACATCTTCACCTTCTTGCTAGAGATGGTATTCAAGGTGACAAGGAGAAGAAGAAGAATTACCAACCCTTTCCCTTCTTGCTAAAGATGGGTATTTAAGGTGGTAAGGTGAAGACGAAGCCAACTCTTCACGTTCTTGCCCTCTTAAATGAGATGGTAAACTTTTCACCTTTTTGCCCTCTTTAAGAGATGGTATTTAAGGGGGGAAGGTGAATAATGATACCAACTCTTCACCTTCTCGCCCTCTTTATAGTGATGACATTTGTGCCAACTCTTCACCTTCTTGTCCACTTTAAAGTGATGGTAAACTCTTCACCTTCTGATCCTCTTTAAAGAGATTACAAACTCTTCATCTTCTTTTAGTGGGCTCTATAGTTGGGTTGGGCCTTAAAAGAAAATGAAGCATATTGAATTAACTCATTAAATCAATAAGATTAAGGTTCGTAACCAATTTTGAACTTATGGCTTAGACCCATACTATTTTAGTCAAACTAAAATAAAAAAATCTCCAAATCAATATGCTCTTTATGTGTAACCCAATAGGTTCTAGTAACATAGACAGTGTTTATAAAATAACTTTAGATATACAATCAATGAGTATCATCTAGCAATGCATCATTGCTACTCAAGTGACGAGAATGTTGATATTCGAACTAACCTGTCTGTGACCATTATCCTGTATAGTTTAGTCCTTTTGTCCTCAATATCTAAATTGATTCAAGAGGTATAGACTGTGTCATCCTCTCATCAATCTATGTGTTTCTTGATCTCTGAATAGACTTACTTAACCAAATAAGCTCAATATCTCATATTGACTTATTTAAGCATGACCATGCATTTAAGTAATTCTACTCTATAAGGGACCCCATAGATATCTCTTCTGATATATGGAAGAGTAAAATTTCATTTACATTACTCACATCCCTCTGTATAGCTTAATACATACCTAGTGAACGACTTTATAGTCCACCTTGTTACATGTGATGCTTGCTGATACCAAAGTACACAACTCCTTATGTAGGAATTGAAGTAACTTTAGGTCTAATGACTATTTATACTAATAGTCACTAAGAGAATCTTTATGACACTCATATAATGATCCATGTAACTTCTAATGGCGGGCCAATTTAGTACATATTCTCTAATATATACTCATGTGTCAACTTGATATCTTATATTCATTACTTGAGAGATCAAGTCATCAGTTAACCTACATGCTAGTTTCAACACATTAATATTGCTCTTGTTTATTAATACTTGATTAGGAATATTTAAGATTGGTGTTCTATATATATTGACATCCTCCCACAATCATTCAACCAATTGATATGTTGTAGATTATAACATACTATTTTAGGATATTATTATATTTATTCAGCTAACACAAACATGAAACAAATATAATAACAAAAATGTTACCTTTTATTTATAAATATGATATATTATAACTTATGTCAATCAATTTATGATTTGCTCTTAGGGCTTACACAAACAATCTCCCGCTTCCAATCATTGACGTATCTAATACTGAGTAACCTAATGTGACCATCATGCTTCCTTTATGCTAAAGCCTTGGTTAGTGGGTATGCAATGTTGCCATCAATCGATAATCTACATATTGTTACATCTCCTCTATCAATAATCTTTTGAATGAGATGAAACCGCCGAAGTATGTGTTTGGATCGTTGATTAGACTTGGGTTCCTGATCTTGTGTAATAGCCCCATTATTATCATAATAGAGGTCTATTATGTTAGAAATGCTAGGAACCACACCAAGTTTTATGATGAACTTCTGGATCCAAACAACCTCTTTTGCTGTATTAGAAGTAACAATATACTCCTCTATGGTAGAATCAACAATTGTATCTTGCTTTGAACTCTTCTAGCTCACAGCAGCATCATTTAAGCAAAATACATATCCTAACTATGATCTTAAATCATCCTTGTTGGTTTGGAAGCTTACATCGCTATAACCATTTACAACGAACTCCTCATATCCTTCATAAATCAAGAAATAATCTTTAGTTCTTCTCAAGTACTTAAGAATATTCTTAACCATAGTCCAGTGATTTTCACCCAAATCTTACTCGTATCTACTCGTCATGCTTAATGCATACGAGACATCATGATGAGTACATAACATGACATACAAGATAGATTCAATGACAGATGCATAAGGAATCTTATCATGCTATCCCTCTCCTCCTTAGTAAGGGCTATTGAGCCTTGGAAAGGCTCATAACATGTGACATTGGTAGAAATCCTCTATTAAAATTTTGTATGGAAAAATGATTAAGTACTTTGCCAATATATGTACTATAACTTAGGCCAACCAATCTATTATTCTATCTCTATAGATCTTGATGCCTAAAATATATGTTTCTTCACCAAAGTCTTTCATTGAGAAATAATTCCCAAGCCAAGTCTTGATAGACTGTAAGATAGATATCATTTACAATGAGAAGTATGTCATCTACATACAATATCAAAAAGATAATTATACTCACAGTAACCCTTTTGTAGACATAAGGTTCATCTTCATTTTTAATGAAACAAAACTCTTTGATTACATTATCAAATCGAAGATTTCAACTTGTAGAAGCTTGCTTTAATCCATTAATGGACCTTTACAACTTAGATATCTTTCTAGCATCCTATGAATCCACAAAGCCCTCAGGTTGTATCATGTACACATTCTCGAGTAGATTTAGATTAAGGAACATAGTTTTGACATCCATCTACTAGATCTCATAATTATAGAAAGCTATTATAGCAAGTAAGATCCGAATTAATTTAAGCATTGCAACTGGTGAAAAAGATTAATCATAGTCTATACCATGATTTGCTTAAATCCTTTAGCCACGAATCACCCTTTATAAGTATGCATATGACCATCCATATTAGTTTTTTCCTTGAAAACCTATTTACACCCAATGGGTTTGATCCCTTCAGGTAGGTTAACTAAAGTCCATACTTGGTTCGCATATATGGATTCCATTTCGTACCTCAAGGCCTCTAGCTACTTCTCAAAATCTAGGCACATTACAGTCTCATGATAAGATGTAGGCTTGTTCAAATCAACAATCATTATTCATCATGGTCAAACAAGAGAAATAAATATTTCTTAGATTGACGATGTATCATATCAGATCTGTGTAGAGCTTGTTCTACTCGAACATGTTATTGCACCATAACTTCTTATGGTGTAATAGATTCATGATCCACAATATTTTGTAGTGTCTGTTCAATTTCCATCAAGACTTTAGTACTAATTTGTGTATCTCGAAATTTCATTAAGATCTACATTTGTCCTACTAGTTCTTCTAGAAGTAAATTCCCTTTCTAGAAAATGCCATTTCTGGCAACAAGCACTTTGCCTTGTATGAGATTATAAAAGTAATATCCATTCATTTTCTTGGGATATCCTAAAAAATAACACTTATCTAATTTGGGTCTTAGTTTCTCTGAGACTTATCGTCCAATATAATGATGGTGCTGGAAGCACCAGATCGAACCTGGTTTTGATATTGTGATCTAAGTTAAGTTTATATTGTGATCTAATGAATTGTGATCTAATGGATTTACCAAGTGTGCAAGAAAGTCCTAGTTCACCTAGGCACGAAGCCTTGACCTGCAAGGTTGAGCATGAAGTCCTGGTCGAGGACTGAGCAAGAAGACTTATCCAAGGGTTGAGGATAGAAGTCCTGATATGGAAGATCGGGTAGGAGTATTAGCCGAGTGAGGATTGCGGACAGAAGTAGAGGCGGGTCTAGGTACGGACATCTCGAGATCTGACATTCATGGAGGCCGAGCAAAAGTCCAACCGAAGGAGCCGGTTGGCAAAAGGTAACTTCTCCTGAGAGGAGTAGGTGAGGACGCGTTCCCCGTAAGAGGGAACAGTAGGCGTCGGTTCGACCTAGGGTTTCATTTTGAAATCCAAAGTCAAAACCAAGACAGCTCTGATTGTTATTTATATATTTATTTTTAATGTTATATTGTTCTTGGACTAACCCTAGTTGTAGGAGTGAAAGGGAGTAACTGCTGCATCCCAGGTCCAGAAAGGGTTCAGGTGCCCAAGAGACCAGGCGCTTGACAGGTAATAGGAGCCTGAGTTGAGGCATTTCCAGCGGGTGATAGGCTGAGCTGGCAGGTTGTCACGTCAACATCTCAGGCGCCCTTGAGCCATCAGGCGCCTCAAATGTTCCATGCGCCCAGACTGAGGGATAGAGTTTTGGCCGAGTCTGCGGATAAGGATGTGCTCGATTCGGTACACATGGCAGGCGCCCAAGAGCCCAGAGGCACTCGAGAACTGCCTATATAAGGGGCTTCACCCCTTTGCATCCAGAACACATCTCATGACAATTAAGAACAACTTTCTTGTGACTCAAGCACTCCAGCACTCTCTAAATTTCTTCCGTGCTCGAGTTTCCTGCGCCTCTAACGATCTAGATTGATGACATGCTGCCCAAGACGCTCTGCAACCCTTTAGTGTCATCAATATATTTTAATTTCGATGTTTAATTCTATACTCAAATTATACATTTGTAAATCTTATTCGAGTTATAGAATTTCTCAACGAAAACGGTCAAGGACCGTGGCCTTGAAGTAGTAGCTGTTAAAGACTCCGAACAAAGTAAAAAGAAACTGTGTTAGTATTGTTTTCTTTCCGCTATGTTTTCTATTTTTCGAAAAATTTCTAGTAATCACTATTCACCCTCCTCTATCGATTACAAGGATCCTACATATAAGCCTCACAACTCTAAATCTTCATGAAAGATATCTTAAGACTCTTCTCAGTCCATATTGCATATGATGTCTTCATGAATACTTTAGACAGAACACAGTTAAGTGTAAATGCAGTCATCTCTAGAGTATGTTCCCAAAAAGAAGAAGGACGATTTGTCTGACTCATCCTTAATCATATCATATCTAATAAAGTATGATTTCTCCATTCTGATACATCATTCCATTGTGGTGTTTCAGGTGGAGTGAGTTAGAATAGGATTCCTAACTCAACTAGATGATCATGAAACTCTTAGCTTAGGTAATCACCACCTTGATCTGATCAATGTATCTTAATACTTTTGCCAAGTTGATTTTGTAGTTCATTCTTAAATACTTTAAACTTTGCAAAGAATTCTAACTTGTGTTTCATAAGATACACATTGACATATCTACTAAAATCATCAGTAAAAGTAATGAAGTACTGATAGCCGCCTCTAGTTGCTATATTTAAAGGGTCACATACATCACTATGTATTAGTCCTAACAAATCTTTAGCTTATTTTCTGTGTCCACTTAAAGGAGTTTTTGTTATCTTGCCTAGAAGACAAGATTTGCATACCTCATATGATTCAAAATCAAATGAGTCTAAAAATCCATCCTTATAGATCTTTGATGTGTTTCTCATATACGTGGCCCAAGTGACAATGCTAGAGATATGTTTAGTTTGAATCATTAGATTTTAACCGTTTTGTATTTATATTATAGTTTGAGTTTCAAGGTCTAAAAGATAGAGTTTATTTATTAGTTGTGCACTACAATAGAACATGCCATTTAAATAAATAAAATAATATTTGTCATTTATTATAAATGAAAATCGTTTCTTTGTAATGCCCGAAAATTCTCAAACCTAATTTTAGAAATATCCTAGAATTAATTCTGAATTTATGGATATTTTTATAGAATTTTTACATGGACAAATAAGGCAAAAATGAATAAAAATAGAATGCGCAGTAAAAAAATTTAAGTGGGATTTGAACCCTAAACCTGTATTGTAACGCCCGCTTTTTTTTTCTTAAGCGGCGTTACGTTAACATACTTAGGGCATGTAGACATCATAAGGCAGCAGAATAACTTTAACTTATACATACATGCCCTACCACCATTCCTAACATAATGACATGGAAACTCGGCATATTGACTTCATACTTAAACATCATATCATGTCATATCATGTCATACTTAACATCACATCATAGAGTTCCATAAGTCATTATTCAAGCATATAAGTGACCAAAGTAAAGTTCTAGCATAAACGATAAACATATGATTCCCTGGGCCAAGTCACTACCACACACATGCGTTCTTGCCCTCCTGCTGCTTCCATCATTGTCCCCTTGAATGATCTGCGGTATAAGGAAATAAGACTATAAGCACACAGGCTTAGTAAGACTCTTTCCTACTCACAAAAACCATTCATCATCTCATAATGAGCACCTGAAACATTTACATGCTTGGTGCTCTACTTAGAACATAACATCTTGAATCACTTATCATATACATAGCATGACATGAACATAAATATAAGTGAACATTCCTAACATGGCATGAGACATGGCATAAACGTAAACATCGTAACATTCTAAGCATGGCATACTACGTGACATGAACATAAGCATGATAACATTCTAAACATGGCATACTATATGGCATAAGCATAAACATAATCAACGTTCCTAGCATGGCATAATTCATGGTAAACATGGCATACCACATAGCATAATTCATGGTATAAACATAACATCCTAAACATTCTGGACATGGCATAATACAGGGTATAAACATGTCCATAAGGTGTGAAGCAACCTGTATGGCCTAAACATAAGCATACTTCTTATCATAGCATATGAACATCTTCTTAACATAATCATGACATAGATCATTTATTTTCATGCATCTTTCTTAACATGAAGCGTAAGCATAAAATCTTATTAGCATAGCATAATGCATAACATGGATGAATGCATGAGTGGAATGCATATACATAAGGATGCTTAACTTTTAAATGCTTAAACATAATCATCATATCATTGGGCCCTGGCTTGTACCACATACATACATCATAAGCGCACATCCCTAAGTAAATACGAGGTAGCTAGCCTCGACCTACTAGGGTAAGGATAGCATAGTCGGTAGTCCCCGAACCGAGGCGTTCTTAAGGTGCCCATCCCTGTTGCACAGCTTCGGTAGTGCCAGAACCGTGGACAGCATAGTCGGTAGTCCAGAACCGGGGCGTTCTTAAGGTGCCCATCCCTTGGACCCATACTTCGGTCCGGTACAAGCCCATTCATAAAGTAAAATACTTTACATGCTTCATCATTCATGAGACATTCATGGCATATTTAACATAGCATAACTTGTTACGGCTCGGCCCATCTACCGGCCCATTTTACCGGTTCTCTCGACCGTCGTACCGTCGACCATCGACCGTGCCGTTTAGCGTATTTATGCCTTAAAGACATAAGCATCATCTTTCATTCATAAACATGGCATGCATCTTCTTTCATAAAACATAGCATGCATCATCATTCATAAAACATGGCATGCATCATCATTCATAAAACATGGCATACATCTTCATACATAAACATGGCATGCATCATTCTTATCATAACATAAACATAACATACTTATCATGACATCGTTCTTATCATGAACATAAACATAACATACTTATCATGGCATCGTTCTTATCATGAACATAAACATAACATACTTATCATGACATCGTTCTTATCATGAACATAAACATAACATACCTATCATGGCATCATTCTTATCGTGAACATAAACCTAACATACTTATCATGGCATCATTCATATCATGAACATACACAATAACATAGCATGGTTCTTAACATATCATGAGCATATAACCTAGCATGGTTCTCTACATAACATAAGCATACATAGGTAGGACTTCCATAAACATACTACCTACTATCCAAGTGCATGGCATAAAACATAAGACATTCATAAATAACCTTATTAAGCATGGCATCTAATCATAATCATACAAACATAAAAAATGGTGCTTGAGGTTAGGGTTATAGGTAACATGATTTCTACCACATGCTTGGACCTATATAAATGTATATACACTTCATGATAACCATAAACCACCATTCTTTGAACCCTATCTCCACCCCAACCCTAGATACATGGCTGGGCCAAAATCTATAGGGAGGAATTCCATCAATCCCATAAACATGTACAATAGCATAAGGTAAAGGAATAACCATACATCATCTATGAGACCATAGGAAGTCATTGGGGCTCATGATTAGGGTTAACCCTAACCTTTAGTCCACCTTCCTAGGGCTGGCCAAAACTTATAAGGCCATGGGGGCATGGAAAAATTCCATTAAAATCCCCAACCAATCATTAACCATCAATTATATCTTACCATAGGGCACTTGGGGCCCTTACTTGAAATAAATCCTAACTTTTACCCTATTAACCCATCTTGGCCGAAACTCATAGGGTCTCTAGGCCATGTGAAAATTCACATAAATCACCCTCCATCTCCCTTATATCATGATAATACATAAAACATATACTTGAAGTTTAAGACCCAACCCTACCCATGGGTCCTTGAAGTTGGCCGAAACTTATAGGGTCTCTAGGGTACCCCAAATATTCTCAAAAATTATATTAAATCTATAAACATCATAAGGGCACATTAGACAACATGATTTTGATTTTTATCATCATTATAGACCAAGAACCCATGGGGCCGAAACCTATAAGGTTAGGTTCATGGGTTTCCTTTGGTTTTTCCAACATAAACATCACTTACAAAACTTTCATATCATGTTAATCTTTAAGAAAAGCCATTATACCACAGGTGAGGGAGTCTTACCTTGGTTGATCTTGATTTTTAAACCTTAAAAGAGAAGAAGATTGCAAATCCTTTGGATACTTGAACCCCTTGCCTTTGTATCCTTGGAAAACCCTTAGATCTTGGTGATGAGACCTTCTTGTGGAGTTTTCCAAGGGAGAACCTCTCCTTGAGGTTTCGGCTAGGATGAGGGGAGGAGGATGAAGAAAATGTAATTGATGGAAGGAAGAAGTAACTCCCAAACCCCCCTCTTTATAACTCCTCAAGGAGGCAAATGAAGAGTCTCTTCATGACCCTTCATCTTCTTCGAAGCCTTAACCTATATCCACTTCATTTCCTCATAGAAATCCCTTGCTAGGTGAGTTGGTTAAAGCATACATGGTTGTACAAGAGGTCCAAGGTTCAAATCCTTGGTCCATGCACTAATTTTTCTATTTTATTTTTATTTATTTTCTATAAATTTCGAAAATCCCTTAAAAATTCCCCCATAATTATGTAAATATTTCTCCTTAAAACCTCTTTATACTTATACTAATTTTCACCTAAAATCCACCAATAATTATGGTACTAAAAAACCCATATAAGGCCCATTAGTGCCCTTTTCCCCAAATTTAAATGAGAAAACATGAATTTTCTAGGCTAAAGTTCGCATTAATATTTCTAGGTCCCTCGGAAATTTATCCAGACATGCTTAATATTTTAAGAAAATATTAAGATAATTTTCTGGGTCGTTACATGTATCATGAGAAGAGAATAGACTTACCAAGTGGGCTAATCTATTTTCATTGAAATAGAATAGAGGGAAGGATAAATAAGGTAAAGTTAGTTAAATTTTTCCGTAAGTATAAAAGGGGAACTTAGGGTTTTTATATTCATTCTTTTCCTCACATCTTCTCACCGGCGACTCTCTCTCTCCCTCTCACGATTTTTCTTCCTCTCCTCCTCTTCTCTTGCCGCCCAAAACAAAGGGAAAGCAAAGGGAAGGTCTCAAGAGGCCCTATTCTCTACGGGGACACTCGTAGACGCGAGGAGAACGCCAAGAAGCAAGAAGAACGTTGTAGTTCGACATTCCCTCAGGAATTTCAGATTTTATTCGTAAGAAAACCTAGCGCAGGATGTAAGTACCCCTCACCTACAGTATAAGTAGTTTCGGTTGATTTCTCGTATGCTTTATTTCCTTATATGTATGTTCTACGATTAAAAATCGTAAATTATGAACAAGCACGTTGTGTTACCCTTCAGTTTTGGGTCAAGGAGCACGTTAGGTGTTTGTTAAATTGTTCAGTTCAGTTAATGCTATAGAAAGCATTAAAGAATAGAAATTCTTGCTTCAGTTTATGATTGGGACCAAGGTCCAACGGGATGGGCTCCTAGTTGCCCCTAGGTTTAGATAACCTAGTAAAAGCAAGAATTAGAAGAGAAAAAGAAAAGTATAAAAGAACTATTTTATTTTCAGTTGGCATTGTACCGGACTTCGGTCCAGGGATGAGCTCCAAGTTACCCCTAGGTTCAGATAACCTAGTATGGGATGGGCTCCTTAGTTGCCCCTAGGTTCAGATAACCTAGTAGAACCCTAATGGATTCGGGATTTGCTACCTCGGATTTATTAGGGATGCGCGCACAGTTGATACATTGCCGGGCCCACAGCAGTTTATTATTACTTTCACCTACTATATGTACTTAGTTTTCAGAAATTCATTTTAGTATATGGTGAATTTAATAATTAGTTTTATGTTAGTTGGTTTCAGTTTCAGTTCAGATATGTATGCCATGCTATAGCGTAGTTTTCAGATTCAGTTCAGTATATGCCATGTCTCAGTTATTTGCCATGACATTTTATGACATGTATTTTAAAAAATGATGAACCAGGCAGTAGACAAATTGAACCTGGGGTGACCGTCCCGGCCCCACGGAAGTTTCCCACCGGTCACCAGGGTAAATCGGGAAGCGCTCGTGGTGGTCAGTCTAGAAGCTCAGCGTCCCAGGGTTCACGCCCCATTTGGACGAAAAATTCCTGCAAAATGCGCCGTAGCTAGGGATCGAACCGCGGATGCCTGAGTTAACAACTAGTGACCTTACCACTGCACCATAGCCCCGGGGGCTATGACATGTATTTTAGCATGAGCATAACATGATTATTTATGAACATGAGCGTGTATTTGCATAGCATGTTTTGAAAAGCATAATCCGAGATTTTATAGTTTTGTGAGGCTAGATGGTACTTACTAAGCTTTATGCTTATTAGTTTGCATTTCCTTATATTGCAGATACAGGTAAAGGAAAGCACTAGTAGCGGAGGCGGCGGGCTTGATGCAAAGTGTGTGTGATGGTGGAGTTGGAATAAAAGTCTTCGGAACTTGCAAAACATAGAAATAATCCTTTTTATGCTTCTTTAGTTATTCCGTAATATACTATGAGAACCATGTATTAACTTGTTTAGACTCGTTATTTATGGTGCCTAGTGTACCTAAAGTAGCTTATTTACCTGATTTAATAATTGTTTAGTGATATGAGTTACTACTTGTAATATGGTGATTTAGATCCATGCTTAAGCTTCAGGGGTAAGAACTTGATACTTTTGATCCACATGCTAAATACTTAGAATATGCTTGTTCTGAGATTAATGCACTGTATAGAATGCCACTTAGTAGCTAAGGATGCCCTTAGATATGAATAATGAATAGTTCTAATAAGAACTTGATACAAACTTGGCACGTTTATGTTATTGCTTCTATATGTTGAATTGCGATTTCTAAGTTGCTATGCATGCTAGAAACACTCCAAAAACATGTGATAAATGCCCTAGAATCATTGTGGAACTCTATTTATGTCATTATGCTTGTTAGATACGAATTTGGTACATTGTAGCTCAAGTTTGATAAGTTCTGGAAATCTGAAATCTGGATTTTCAGAACTACCAGTCGACTGGAAAAACACCAGTCGACTGGTGTCGGGCACAGAAACATTCTGTGGCCCGACCAGTCGACTGGCATATATAGCAGTCGACTGGTACTGTGTAAAACAAAAGCGGTGTAGAGCAGCTGGTTACTGCCTTAGCCTTGCAACCCAGAGGTTGGGGGATCAAATCCTGGCCAAGCTAATAAAATTAAAGTTTTTATTTTGTTTCCACTGGGTAGTACTTCCAACATGATTATGAATTGTTAGTTCAGTAAATAGCGAAATAAGTTTTTTTAAATTCTCCCAGTTGGTTTAGCTTATACGAAACAATGATCATAAATCAGTTAGTCAGCCAGTTAGTGGTAGCGATCCGCCTTAAAGCCATAGTACCAGAAGGCGGGTCGTTACAGAGTGGTATCAGAGCAAGTTCCATCTTTCCTCCCCACACACTTCAGCATCAGACCCGTAGCTTCCAAGTAAGAGTATCTCTCACATTACCATATTTTCTTGCTTTCAGATTTATATTATTTTCATGTTATTCAAGCTATCTGTGTTCTAGTCAGTTTTTGTTTACGGTTAACGGAAGCATGTTTAATACTTTAGTTTATATCTGATAGCATGTTTTTAGAATTAAAATATGAACTGTATGTCCTCTGTTATTTAGATAATGGCTAGAGGTCGCCCAACTAGAAGGACACCAGCTACTAAGCCTCAATAGGAGGTAACTGACATAGTGACTCCACCTAATCTCGTGGAGATAGTGGCTCTGCTCCAGAGACAGATAGCTGAGCGACAGTAGGAGATAGCCACTTTAAGGGCTAATAAGCAGACCACACCTACTGCTACGCCAGGACCAAATGTGGAAACCCCAATAGTGACAGAGGTTCCACCTAGAGCACCAATCCCACCAATAGCACCAGAAGCCCCAGAAGTAGGGGCTAGAAGAGAAGCATATCTGGTTCAGTGGCAGAAACTCAAACCAGAGAAGTTTTCAGGCACTAGTGAACCCTGGGATGCACAAGCCTGATTCAAACCCCTAGATAGTACCATTGAGCTTCTCGACTGGCCAGAACATGAGAAAGTAAAGTGCGCCTCCTTCTGCCTAGCAGGAGATGCTAGAATGTGGTGGAAAAGGGTGACGGCCAAGCGAGACATAAATCAGATGACATGGGCCAACTTCGAAGCAGAGTTCTTCGAAGAATTCTTTCATATGCGGGTTACTAACCGACATTATGATGAATTCACTGAATTTCGTCAAGGTAACCTATCAGTAGAGGAAGTCGTGAAGAGATTCAATAGACTGGCTCGCCCATGCCCTGAACTGGTCAGCACTGAACAAGAGCGAGTCAGGCTAATGCTCAAGATGCTAAGGCCAGTTCTTAACCACCCTACCTTCAGGAGAGATTATGGCGTCCACGCACTGGCTCCATGCAGTGCCATTCAGTATAGCAGGCAGAGAGCTTTATGGTGATCTGATAGTGCTGGATATGACAGATTATGATGTCATTTTTGGAATGGACTTCCTAATCAAGTACGGTGCCTCCATAGAATGCCGTAAAAGGAAAGTCATATTCCAACCTGAAGAAGGAGTGCAGTTTGAATACATCGGAGAACCCAAGAGAAAAGCCAAGAAATTTCTGTCAGCTTTAAAAGCACAGAAACTGCTGGATTCAAGATGTACCGGATTTCTAGCACATGTAGTCAATACCGAACAAGAAAAAGACCAAAAGCTAGAAGAGGTCCCAGTGGTATGTGACTACCCAGCAGTCTTCCCTGACGAGTTACCAGGCTTAGCGCCAGACAGGGAGATAGAGTTTGAGATAGATCTCATTCCAAGTACCAATCCCATTTCAAAAGCACCATACAGTATGGCTCCAGCAGAATTAAGAGAACTTCAGGAGCAACTATAGGAGCTGCTCGACAAGGGCTTCATACGCCCTAGTCATTCACCTTAGGGAGCTCCCGTATTGTTCGTGAAGAAGAAAGACGGGTCCATGCGCTTGTGTATAGATTACCGGGCCTTGAATCAAGTCACCATCAAGAACAAGTATCCCTTGCCAAGAATTGACGACTTGTTTGATCAGCTAAAGGGAGCAGCAGTGTTCTCAAAAATAGACTTGAGATCGGGATATCACCAGGTGAAAGTTAAGGAAGGTGACATCCCCAAGACAACTTTCAGAACAAGATACGGACACTATGAGTTTGTAGTTATGCCTTTTGGCGTAACGAACGCTCCAGCAACTTTCATGGACCTCATGAACAGAGTGTTCCGAGAATATTTAGATAAGTTTGTTATCGTCTTCATCGATGATATTCTGATATATTCCAGGACTCAGAAGGAACACGCAGAACACCTAAAAATAGTATTAGAAATTCTTCAGCGGAGCCAACTCTATGCGAAATTCTCTAAGTGTGAGTTTTGGCTCGATCAGGTGTCTTTTTCTGGGTCACATCATCTCCAAGGATGGTGTGATGGTAGACCCCAGCAAAATAGAAGCAGTAAGTAACTGGGTTAGACCGAAGAATGCCAGTGAGATCAGAAGTTTTCTGGGTCTAGCCGGTTACTACAGGAAGTTTGTAGAGGATTTCTCCAGAATAGCCTCCCCATTGACAGCTCTTACCAGAAAGAACAGGAAGTTTCAGTGGACAGAGGACTGCGAGAACAGTTTTAGAGAATTAAAGAGAAGATTGATTAGTGCCCCCATCCTGACTCTTCCAGAGACCACTGATAGCTTTGACATATATAGTGATGCTTCTAAATTAGGACTTGGAGCAGTGCTGATGCAGAATGGCAAGGTTATCGCCTATGCCTCTAGACAACTCAAGGATTATGAAAAGAACTACCCTACTCATGACCTTGAGCTAGCTGCAGTAGTGTTCTCTCTCAAGATCTGGAGGCATTACTTATACGGAGCTCAGTGTAGGATTTTCACAGATCATCAGAGTCTGAAGTATTTCTTTACTCAGAAGGATCTGAATATGAGGCAACGCAGATGACTTGAGCTGGTCAAGGATTATGACATTGACATCCTCTACCATCCAGGTAAAGCTAATAAGGTGGCAGACGCGCTTAGCAGGAAATCTAGTGCCACCTACTAGCTTTGTCTATGATGTCACAGCCTCTTCGGAAGGAAATATCCGAGTTCGGACTGGAGATTATAGTTGGGCAGCTCTCCACTTTGACATTAGTGTCAACCCTGCTTGAAGACATCCAGACAGCACAGGATCAAGATCCTGACCTTCAGAAAATCAAGCAGGGGATAGCAGAATCAGAAAATGGGGAGCTTTCGCCTATCAGATAGTGGGACACTGTACTGCGGTGACCGCTTATGTGTTCCGAACCAAGAAGAGCTCCGAAGGAAGATCCTAGAGGAAGCACATGGATCCCCTTATGCGATGCATCCTGGTTCCACCAAAATGTACCAAGACCTCAGGGGACGTTTTTGGTGGCCTGGGATGAAGAGAGACATCGCCAGATATGTCAGTACTTGTCTGACATGCCAAAGGGTCAAGGCAGAACATCAGAGACCAGGTGGAGTTCTGCAGCCTATCCAGATTCCAGAATGGAAATGGGAAGATATTTCCATGGATTCTATAGTGGGACTACCCAGAACAACGAATGGATATGATGCAATCTGGGTAGTAGTTGATAGATTGACTAAGTCTGCCCACTTCCTAGCTATCAGGATCTCCTATTCCATGGAACAGCTAGGTCAGTTATACCTCAAGGAGATCGTCAGACTACATGGAGTCCCTAGGACTATCATTTCAGATAGGGACAGTAGGTTCACTTCGCACTTCTGGGAGTGCGTACAGACAGCACTAGGCACTAAACTGAAGTTTAGCACAGCTTTCCATCTTCAGACAGATGGTCAGACAGAGAGAGTTAATCAAGTACTAGAAGATATGCTCAGAGCTTGTGCTCTAGATTTCAAGGGCAGTTGGTGCAGATACCTGTGCTTAGCAGAATTCGCCTACAACAATAGTTATCAGGCCACTATCGGCATGGCACCCTATGAGGCTTTATATGGGCGGAGGTGTAGATCTCCTATCTGCTGGTACGAGGGTGGTGAGAGGCAAGAGTTAGGCCTACAGACAGATCTTATAGATGATACCACCGTAGCCATATAGCAGATCCGCCAGAGAATAGAAACAGCTTAAAGCCGCCAGAAGAGCTATGCTGGTACACAGTGCAGACCATTAGAGTTTGAAGTTGGGGATTCAGTGTTCCTCAGAGTGGCTCCCATGAAGGGAGTAATGCATTTTGGGAAGAAGGGCAAGCTAAGTCCCAGATATGTAGGACCATACCCCATCACTAGAAGAGTTGGCAAAGTGGCTTATGAGTTAGAGCTACCTCCGGAGATGTCAGCTATCCACAATGTATTTCAGGTTTCCATGCTGAAGAAGCATATCCCAGATGCCACCCAGGTGATAGAGCCACAGACAGTACAAGTTCGCGAAGATCTCAGTTATGATAGTCGGCCTATTCAGATAATAGACCGAGCAGTTAAGAAATTTCGAAATATGGAGGTACCATTAGTGAAAGTCATATGGCAAAATCACAGAGTAGAGGAGGCAACATGGGAACCAGAAGACAGCATGAGGCAGAAATACCCAGAGTTGTTTTAAGTTCGAGGACGATCTTTTTATAAGGTATCGGGGATTGTAACGCTCGAAAATTCTCAAACCTAATTTTAGAAATATCCTAGAATTAATTCTGAATTTATGGATATTTTTATAGAATTTTTACATGGGCAAATAAGGCAAAAATGAATAAAAATAGAATGCGCAGTAAAAAAATTTAACTGGGATTTGAACCCTAGACCTGTAACATGAGAATAGAATAGACTTACCAAGTGAGCTAATCTGTTTTCATTGAAATAGAATAGAGGGAAGGATCAATAAGGTAAAGTTAGTTAAATTTTTCCGTAAGTATAAAAGGGGAACTTAGGATTTTTATATTCATTCTTTTCCTCACATCTTCTCACCGCCGACTCTCTCTCTCCCTCTCGTGATTTTTCTTCCTCTCCTCCTCTTCTCTTGCCGCCCAACACAAAGGGAAAGCAAAGGGAAGGTCTCAAGAGGCCCTATTCTCTATGGGGACCCTCGTAGTTGCGAGGAGAACGCCAAGAAGCAAGAAGAACGTTGTAGTTCGACGTTCCCTCAGGAATTTCAGATTTTATTCGTAAGAAAACCTAGCGCAGGATGTAAGTACCCCTCACCTGCAGTATAAGTAGTTTCGGTTGATTTCTCGTATGCTTTATTTCCTTATATGTATGTTCTACGATTAGAAATCGTAAATTATGAACAAGCACGTTGTGTTACCCTTCAGTTTTGGGTCAAGGAGCACGTTAGGTGTTTGTTAAATTGTTCAGTTCAGTTAATGCTATAGAAAGCATTAAAGAATAGAAATTCTTGCTTCAGTTTATGATTGGGACCAAGGTCCAACGGGATGGGCTCCTAGTTGCCCCTAGGTTTAGATAACCTAGTAAAAGCAAGAATCAGAAGAGAAAAAGAAAAGTATAAAGGAACTATTTTATTTTCAGTTGGCATTGTACCGGACTTCGGTCCAGGGATGAGTTCCAAGTTGCCCCTAGGTTCAGATAACCTAGTATGGGATGGGCTCCTTAGTTGCCCCTAGGTTCAGATAACATAGTAGAACCCTAATGGATTCGGGATTTGCTATCTCAGATTTATTAGGGATGGCGCACAGTTGGTACATTGCCGGGCCCACAGCAGTTTATTATTACTTTCACCTACTATATGTACTTAGTTTTCAGAAATTCATTTTAGTATGTAGTGAATTTAATAATTAGTTTTATGTTAGTTGGTTTCAATTTCAGTTCAGATATGTATGTCATACTATAGCGTAGTTTTCAGCTTCAGTTCAGTATATGCCATGTCTCAGTTATTTGCCATGACATTTTATGACATGTATTTTAGCATGAGCATAACATGATTATTTATGAACATGAGCGTGTATTTGCATAGCATGTTTTGAAAAGCATAATCCGAGATTTTATAGTTTTGTGAGGCTTGATGGTACTTACTAAGCTTTATGCTTATTAGTTTGCATTTCCTTATACTGCAGATACAGGTAAAGGAAAGCACTAGTAGCGGAGGCGGCGGGCTTGATGTAAAGTGTGTGTGATGGTGGAGTTGGAATAAAAGTCTTCGGAACTTGCAAAGCATAGAAATAATCCTTTTTATGCTTCTTTAGTTATTCCGTAATATACTATGAGAACCATGTATTAACTTGTTTAGACTCGTTATTTGTGGTGCCTAGTGTACCTAAAGTAGCTTATTTACCTGATTTAATAATTGTTTAGTGGATGTTGAATGATATGAGTTACTACTTGTAATATGGTGATTTAGATCCATGCTTAAGCTTCAGGGGTAAGAACTTGATACTTTTGATCAATATGCTAAATGCTTAGGATATGCTTGTTCTAAGATTAATGCACTGTATAGAATGCCACTTAGTAGCTAAGGATGCCCTTAGATATGAATAATGAATAGTTCTAATAAGAACTTGATACAAACTTGGCACGTTTATGTTATTGCTTCTATATGTTCAATTGCGATTTCTAAGTTGCTATGCATGCTAGAAACCCTCCAAAAACATGTGATAAATGCCCTAGAATCATTGTGGAACTCTATTTATGTCATTATGCTTGTTAGATACGAATTTGGTACATTGTAGCTCAAGTTTGATAAGTTCTGGAAATCTGAAATCTGGATTTTCAGAACTACCAGTCGACTGGAAAAACACCAGTCGACTGGTGTCGGGCACAGAAACATTCTATGGCCCGACCAGTCGACTGGCATATATAGCAGTCGACTGGTACTGTGAAACAAAAGCGTTGTAGAGCAGCTGGTTATTGCCTTAGCCTTGCAACCCAGAGGTTGGGGGATCAAATCTTTGCCAAGCTAATAAAATTAAAGTTTTTATTTTGTTTCCACTGGGTAGTACTTCCAACATGATTATGAATTGTTAGTTCAGTAAATAGCGAAATAAGTTTTTTTAAATTCTCCCAGTTGGTTTAGCTTATATGAAAACAAAGATCATAAATCAGTTAGTCAGCCAGTTAGTGGTAGCGATCCGCCTTAAAGCCATAGTACCAGAAGGCGGGTCGTTACATTCTTGTCCAAACAAGAAATAAAAATTATATTCCTAGTCAAAGAAGACATATAATAACACTCCTCAAGTTCTAAAACAAGCAAGTGGGCAAAGATGGACAATATGTTCCTACAACTATAGTAGCAACTTTTGCATCATTACCTACTCGTAGGTCTACTTCGCCCTTTGTCAACGATCTACTCTTTCTTAGCTTCTGGACATTTATACAAATGTGAGATGCATAGCTGGTATCTAATTCCCATGAAGAAAAACTAGATAGACTTATTTCTATAACATATATACCTAAGGCAGAAGTCTCACTTCTTTTCTTTTTAACATCTTCCAATTATAATTTGCAATTCCTCTTCTAATGTCTAGTCTTACCATAGTGGAAGCAGGTTCCTTCCTTAGCCACCACTCTTTTAGGTTTCAATGCATAAGATTTGGCCTTGACTTTGGCTTGGGTCTTACCCTTACCTTTGAGCTTCCATTTGTCTTTGCCCTTTTGCACCATCAAGATGGTACTAGGCTTAGACTTCTTAAGATTAAGTTCAGCAGTTCTCAACATGCTTAACATCTCAGGCAATGATTTGTCAATTTTATTCATGTTATAGTTCATGACAAATTGACTATAACTTTTTTGGCAACGATTGCAGACCAAGGTCAGTGGCCAACTCATAGCCCAATGGAAATCCCAATCTTTCAAGATTCTCTTTGTATCCTATCATTTTAAGTACATGAGTTGCTAGGACACTTCCTTCTTGCATCTTGCATTGAAATAAAGCCTTAGATATCTCAAATCTCTCATGCCATGCTTGCCCATGATATAGTTGTCTAAGATATACAACCATATCGTAAGCATCTATATCCTCATATTGCTTTTGGTGCTCAAAGTTCATGGTAGCAAGCATGAGGCAAGACACATCCAATGCATCATTCTAATGCTTCTTATGAGCATCTATAAGCTCAAAGTTCATGGTAGTAAGCATGAGGCAAGTGTCACGCTTCGAGACTAAGGAGCCGCTGATCCAATATAAAATTGGACAATATCTCCCCTATACAGCAGACAATTTAGACACACATACAACACACGCAGTATAATAATTGGTCTTAGGCCTCAAAATAGGAGATATAATAAAAGATAATAAGTGCATCTCAGCAATGAAACTATAAAACTCACCTGCACTACCCTCGGGACAAGTGCGCAGCAAAATAACAACTACAAAGTCCAACATGTTAGTGCCCCAGTTGGTTTTGATGTGATTAACCAAGTTAGGTTTGGTCCTGTTGTGGTTTATGATCCCTCTGTCTAAGTGTGCAGGAACTTAGGAGCGAAGGAAGTCGAGCATATGATGCAGTGGATGAGAAGGATTGCATGGGGAAGTGAGCCAACGGGCTCGGTGCATCCGAGGGATGCGGAATTTATGGAAGAGTACACTGGTGGAGCGAGAAGGACGTGTGCAACGTCCAAGGGACCAGAAGCCGAAAGGAAGGACACTCAAGGGGAGAAGGACCGGAGTCGGGTTCTGGTGAGCTTAACTTTGGTTGGCCAAAAATACCCAAGAAGACCTGCTAGAGATTGGTCAGTAAGTTGCTGACCAAAACTCACTCGGACGCCCCTATGCATAAGCGCACTCGGGCTCTCATATTCCCATGTGTAACACCCAATAATTTTCAAGAATTATTACGAATTTTTCTGAATTTTCTGGCAATTTTTTGAAATAAAAATAAAAAGAAAAGGGAAAGGGTCGGATGGAGGTTTGATCTCGCGACCACGCGGTAAGCCAGTCCTTAACTGGGCTCGGCTAGCCGGAAGGTTGGGGGGTATCAAGCACAGAAAAGGATGGATCGAAATTATGTTATAGGTAAGTAAGTCCTTTTCATGAAGAGGTGTTTCAACTTCCGCTTAAGTTGCGTTAAATCCCTCTTTAGGGATGGGAGTCGGCACAAACAGGGGGAAGGGGGGCTGCGAAACAGGGAGAAAACAAGAGTTTTCTTCCTCCTTCTTCTTCCTCTTGAGTAGGAACCTAGGGTTTCTTCCCTAGGGCCAATGAGTGAAGTTTCTCGCAAGGAAGAGAAAAGGAGTCCTACGCTAGGATTTTTACTATATACTTAGTGAGTTTTCTTCAAGCAAAGGGGGGGTAAGTAGATCACTCACTGCAATAGAAGTAGTTTCGTCATGTATTTCTCGTTGTAGAACTATGTTTTGTGATCTAAGTGCATACTTTAAGACTATTTTAAATTGTGTGTTTAAGTTTCTCAAGAAGACATATTTCTTATTATAGAACTTAAACTTGAGTAGGTTTTGTGTATGTGAATCTATGCATGATAAGACCAAGTTCTTGAAAAGTTCCAAAAATGAGTTTTGGGTTAAGGGCACGCAAGGTGCTCGATGAAAGTTCCAAGTAAGAAAGGTAAAGGTTTGTAGTGCCAGATTTATGAAAAAAAAAAGATAGCTTGATAAGTATAAACATTATGAGTAAGAAAGTATTTTACTTTTGTAAAGTGACATGTACCGGGCAAATGAGAGGCCCACAGAAAGATAGAAAGAAGCTCTAATAGGGTGCGGTGGCTAGCTACCCCGAAACCTATTAGGGATGCGCGCATTGGTACATTGATACCAGGTACAATGTCAAGGCCTAGAAAGTTAATTATTATTTGAAGTATATGAGTATATATAAGTGTTTTCAGTTAAGTTCATGTTTTGTTATGTATGTTAACGTTGTTATGTTATAAGCATGTTAAAAAGCAAGAGTAAGGAAGTTAGTATTTTAAAGTATGGAAACGTATAAGTATCAAGTCTCAAAAGAAATCATGAGCATGTTAAGTTTGCAAGTGTTTTAATGCAAGTAAATGTTTTCAAGCATGATTGAGCATGATAATTATATGAAAGTTCCCATGTGCAAGTATTTCCAAGTGCATGTATTTTGAAGCGAGCATCCTTTGAAAAGAGCATGTTTATCATTGATCGCATGGATTTGTGAGTTAGGATTTACTTACTAAGCAAATCGCTTATTAGTTGCATTTCCTTCTATTGCAGATAAAGGTAAAGAAAAAGCATAAGTTAAGGAGGCGAACGAGACTTGCATTGATGTTCAGTGGCGGCGGAACCGTGGGAGAGATCTTTGGGTTAAGTCTGATAGAAACTTGTGGTTGGTGTTTTGGATTGGTAGAACGTAATGATTTTGTTTAAACTTTGCATAGAGACAAAGTTGAGTACAAACTCTAGTATAGATTTCATATGTTTTGATAGTTTATTAAATTTCGCAGAGATCCTAATTGCAAGTTAATGGGTTTGTTTTGGGTTGCTAAGATGTTTATAAAACTAGTATAGAGTATAGATTTGGAATTATTTATTTATATGTTTTGGAAGTGTATGAATTATGGACCTTTGAAAGGATTTCCCAGGTCTGAAACTGCAGCTTTCAGACGTGCCAGTTGACTGGTTCAGATACCAGTCGACTGCCATATGGAACAAAACCTTTCTGTTCGATGCACCAGTCGACTGCCAAGACGCCAGTCGACTGGTGCCGCGCACAGAAAGTTTCTATGGCTGACACCAGTCGACTGGCCTTCTAGTAGTCGACTGGTGCCATTGGAAAAAAAAAATTCAAAGCAAGTTAAGGGAAGTCAAGTAGTTGTAATCTAAGGCTAAGGATAAGGTAAAGTTAAGGTTATGTAAAAATGACGTCCGCCTTAAGGAAGAGAAGTCGGGTCGTCACACCATGTGCATAGGGGTGCCCAAGCACTCGGGCGTCCCTATGCTAATAGGCACCCGAGAGCAAAGTTTATCCACGAGCTAGCCATTTGTGAAAGTTACGCACCAGATAACGAACAAGTCATGTGTCAGGTGCCCACAACCATTCGGGCGCTCCTATAGTGTCACGTCAGCAAATGGATAGAACTAACCAAGGCTATAAATAGGCCCCAGAGCTCAGTTCTAGATCATCCATCAACTTTATATGAATTGTTTCTTATTTTCTTTTATCTTATTCTACAAAGTCTATGAAAGACTTCTTCGCCAGAAGGAGGTTTTGATAGTGAGCTTCAATCATCTTAGACAAAAATAGATAAAAAATTATTAAAATAGATAAAAAATTTATTTTCTTAGATCCAATTTTTTTGAATCTAGATATGATTAGGAGACTTTAGTAAAATTATATTCGAATTTTTTGAAGTGTTTTTGAATTTTTAAATATTTATTCTTCAAAACTTCTACTCTATGAGTATTTGATTTATATTTGGACTTAGATAATATTTTTAAAGTTGAAAATTTTTGTACAAGCTCAAAACTCCATTTTCTACTTACACAAAAATTTTCATATTTTTTTAAAAGATTTTCGATTTTCTATGAATGTTTTTATTAAAATTTGATTTTAAATTTTAAATTTTGAAAGAAAATCATTTTTATCAAATCCAATTTTTTTTGATCTACTCAGCTTCTGTTGACTTTAATATAAATTTCTCCAAGATTTTTTGAAATAATTTTGAATTTTGAAAATTCAATCATAAAGAATTTTAATCCATGAATATTTGATTTATTTTCGATCACAGAAGATTTATTTAATTCCAAAAATCTTTTGCCCGTTCTCAAACATATACTTATACTTGCACAAAAAATTTCAAATTTTTCTAACAAAAAAATTTTCAAATTCATATTATTTTCATTACCTTTCCCTATTTTGTGTCCCCATTTTTGTTGTGATCAAAGTGGGAGAGTAGCTTAAGAAAGTTAAGGGGGAGGGTGTGGTTTTTAAATTACTTGCCTTAGTTAGTGTTATTTCTTTTAGTTTAACCCTAACTGGACTTGGGTTGATGTACATTAAAAAGGAAAAGATTGTTAGTGTTGGTGCAGGCAGCACCTAAGTCAAACATTGGTTTGATAATGGCAAAGGGTTCAGAAGTTAAGATGTTAGTGTGATCTAACTTATTTACTGAGTGTGCAGGAAGAAGTCCTAGGTACACTAGGCAAGAAGTCCTGGCAAAGGGCTGGGCAAAGAAGTCCTGGTCAAGGACTGGGCAAGAAGACCTAACCGGATGTAGGGCAAAGAAGTCCTGGTCGAGGACTGGGCAAAAAGTCCTGGCAAGGGGCTGGGCATCGAAGACCTGACCGGATGTTGGGCAAGAAGACCTGACCGGAAGTTGGGCACGAAGACCTGGTCAGGTGGATTGGGCAAAAGTCCAACCGGAGGAGCCGGTTGGCAAAAGGTAAACTCTCCTGAGAGGAGTAGGTGAGGACGCGTTCCCCGTCAAGGGAACAGTAGGCGTCGGTTTGACCTAGGGTTCTATTTGAGAGACCCAAAGTCAGAACCAAGATAGCTACGGCTGTAAATAATGACTAACACTCATGCTTGGTTTGTTTTGGAACTAACCTTGGTTACAGGGACCGAAGGATTGTGTTTCTGCAGCTCAGACGCCCCAAAGGAGTGGGGTGGTTCACTGGGCTAGGCGCCCGGGAGGTCACGGGCGCCCAAGGTCAAGGCCAAAAACTGACAAGAAGTAAGACTGCTTCGAAACCACATTGGGCTAGGCGCCCAGGAGGTCCCGGGCGCCCAAGGTCAAAACCAAAGCGGTCATCGAAGCAAATCTGCCACGAAGCCAATGGACCAGGTCAACCTAGGCGCCCGAGAGGTCCCGGGTGCCCCAGTCAGACCAGGTGCCGAATCGAAGGGGATAAGCGCTGACCGGGCTGCAGATTGAGGTTCTCGCTAGTGAAGGCACGTGTCAGGTGCCCCCAACGAATCAGGCGCCCCCAGGAGCACTATAAAAGGGGGTTCACCCCCAAGGCTTCGACATCCACTTTTTCCAACGCTCCAAACACTTTCTCTCTTGCGCTGCGCTCCGGCAAAGTTCCATTTCGAGATTTCAGCGCCGACGACGACCCTCTGCTCCGGAATTTGATCCATCTCGGGCGTCGGTAATGTTTCATTTTACGAAAGTGTTGTAATTCAGTTTTCAAATTCTATATCTGTACATTGAATCTGTAAGAATCTTTCCGAATATAGAATTGCCCAAAGTAAATGGTCAAGGACCATGAGCCTTGGAGTAGGAGCCGACCGCGACTCCGAACCAAGTAAAAAATTGACTTGTGTTCTTGTGCAATTTATTTCTTTCCGCTGCGTATTTGCTCTATCTTAGTCCGAAAGGTTTTTAACGATATTCGACCCCCCTCTATCGTTTTCTTCGATCCAACAAGTGGTATCAGAGCGGGTGGCTCAAATCTGGTACAACCACCAATTTGAGAGTATTTTTGGATTTTACGAAATTTTTAATTTTTTTTCTCCTCGAATTTTTCTCGTTAATCGAGGTTGGTGCAACACCACTCGATCGCTTTTTCTCGATTAATTTTTTTATTTATTCCTGCACTACTAATCCAAGACCAAGTCTTGGGACAGAGTTTCATTGTTTTTGTTTTTCAGAGAAATTATCATGGCCATGCAAGAGGGTTTCAGCATAGCCAGACCACCACTCTTCAGTGGAGAAGACTTGTCCTACTGGAAGAGTCGGATGGAAGTCCACCTGAAAACTTAGGTGGATATGTGGATTATAATCCAATCTGGTCTTGAAATCCCCAAGAATGTTGAAGGAGTGGCACAGTACTACTCAGAATGGGACGCCTCGCTGAAGAAAAAGATCGAGGCTGATGCAAGGCCAACCCACACACTGCAATGCGGATTAACCAAAGAAGAACTGAACCGGGTGGGTCCCTTCAACAGTGCTAAAGAACTCTGGAGCAAACTAATTGAACTGCACGAAGGCACCTCCGACACCAGAATCAGCAAAAGGGACCTACTGCTGAATAGATTGTACACAATCAAAATGAACGAAGGCGAGTCAGCAGCACAGCTCCACGCCAGGATCCAAGAGCTGATGAACGGCCTGCACATAATTGGTTACAAGATAGAAAACCGTGACCTTATCAGGTATACCTTAAATGCTTTCCCAAGAAATACTCTATGGGCTTCTATGGTAGATGCTTACAAGGTTTTTGTTGGATCGAGAGAAAACGATAGAGGGGGGGGTGAATATCGTAAGTCATTTCGGATTGAAAAAGAGAATACGTAGCGGAAAAATTAAAACTAAACAACACACAAACACCAAGATTTTACTTGGTTCGGAGTCGCGGTTGGCTCCTACTCCAAGGCCCACGGTCGTTGACCGTTTACTACAGGCAATTCTATATGTGCACAAAAAGGTTTACAAATAGATATTATAATTGTAGTACAGTAAACTTAAAATGATAGCTCTTCGTTACCGACGTCCGGTGTGGAATGTATCTCGGAGCAGAGGGACGTCGTCGGCGCTTGTATCTCGAGTTGGAAGGTTTCCGGAGGAAAGCACTTGAGTAGAAGAGAGTATTGGCGTTGGAAGCAGTGATTGTTGAAGCCTTGGGGTCGAGGGGCTTTTTATAGCCTCCCGAGGCGCCCTGAACGTTGGGCCCCCCCACGTGTCAATCGATCCGGTTAAGTCTCGGTCAGCCGTTATCCCTCCAGGATCGAGCTGAGGTTTGACCGGGGACGCCCGGGACGCAGGGGGTGCCTTTGTTCACTCTTTCAGCTGGCTTCTCAGCTGGATAAGTTTTATCCACTTCGTTAGCTTGAGCCCGGGGCGCCCGAGGCATCCGGGGCGCCCGAGAGCACGGGGGCGCCCGGGAGCTTGGGGGCGCCCCACCCAGTGAGATTCCGAAGCGTACTTTTGCTGAACTCATGTTTGGCTTGTACTTAGGGCGCCCGGGTCCTTCCGGGCGCCCAACCCATCTGCTGCCTCACTCCTTTGAGGCTTTCTGAGCTGTAGACACTCGTTCCTTCGGTCCTGCATCCAGGGTTAGTACCAAACAAGATAGAGCAAATATGTTAGTGAGTCTCAGCTGTAGCTGTCTTGGTTCTGACTTTGGGTCTCCAAAATGGAACCTTAGGTCGAACCGACGCCTACTGTTCCCTCGACGGGGAACGCGTCCTCACCTACTCCTCTCAGGAGAATTTACCTGTCGCCAACCGGCTCCTCCGGTTGGACTTTTGCCCAGCAGTCCTTCACTAGGTGCCCAGCTGTCTTTCGCCAGGTCTTCGTATCCTGGCATTCCTTCGCCAGGTGCCTAGCAGTCCTTCGCTAGGGCTTCGTATACTGGCATTCCTTCGCCAGGTGCCCAGCTGTCCTTTGCCAGGTCTTCGGTTTTAGGCAGTCCTTCGCCTGGTGCCTAGCGGTCCTTTGCTAGGTCTTCGACTCCTACCAGGCCTTCGCTAGGTGCCCAGCATCCTTTCGCTAGGTCTTAGGTTCCAGGCAGTCCTTCGCCTGGTGCCTAGCAGTCCTTCGCTAGGTGCTCAGCATCCCTTCGTTAGGTCTTAGGTTCCAGGCAGTCCTTCGCCTGGTGCCTAGCAGTCCTTCGCTAGGTCTTTGACTCCTAGCAGCCCTTCGCTAGGACTTTCAATCTGCACAATCAACTAGCATATTAGATAAACATAACATCTTAACTTTTGAACCCTTTTGCCATTATCAACACACAGATTTGACTTGGGTGCTGTCTGCACCAACAATCTCCCCCTTTTTGATTTATGGCAACCCGGTTCAAAAAGTTAAGTTAATCAGAACAGATGATATAAAAGTTTAGTTTCCTCCCCTGGAAGGAATCTCCCCCTAGGTTTTTCAAAAGTTCGTGGGGTTTCTATGTCTAAAGATGGAATTAATTTTTCAAACACTTTGAACAATTTTCAAAAGAAACTTTAGAAACATATTTCCAAAAAAGATTGGTTGTGCACTTTTGAAGATTTACACTTACAAAATTTCAAGTCAGTAGAAAAGAAACATCTTCTAAAGTTTTAAGTTCTTAGAATCATAGCTTAAGTTTAAGATAAGTACTTAGCAAAATTTACAACTGCTTAAGTTTTAAGTACTTAGAAAAACTTTTTGAAAAGCAGCTTGAGTTTAAGTACTTAAAAAGATTTTTGAATACAGCTTAAGTTTAAGTACTTAAAAAGATTTTTAAAAACAGCTTAAGTTTAAGTACTTAAAAAAGATTTGAAAGCAGCTTAAGTTTAAGTACTTAATAAAGATTTTTGAAAACAGCTTAAGTTTAAGTACTTAAAAGGATTTTTGAAAACAGCTTAAGTTAGAGAAACTTTGAAGAAAAGCTTAGTACTTTTTAAAACAAATGGATTAAGTACTTTTTGAAGAAAGGATAAAGTTTTGAATTTTTGAATTTTGAAAAAAATTTTAAAGCCTCTCCTTTCCTATCTCTCCCCCTTTGCCATATATAAAAAACAAAGCATTATAGTAGAAAAAATAAATACATTGCATAAATATATAACAGAATAATGTGTTGTACTGAACCAATTCAAGATATAAACTGAACCAAAGCAATTTTAATTATCTCTTTAGGGTCCTGTCTAACCCAATTAGCTACTTACTAACTGTTATAAACAGTATTTTTCGCTAGGGTTAGTCAAGTTAAGTGTTCTGTTCAAGTCAGATTTTCTAAACTTGACACTTAACCTGATTACTGTTTAATTTGTATTTAGTGCCCCAATTACTGCAGATGCACTGACTTAAAGCATCTTTAATTAAGGCAAAGACCTAAGCATCTCAGCCCATTCTAGGTTATCAATCAAAAGTACCCTAAGGTGCTTGTGAGATGCTGGCTTCTAAATCTATAGGTGCATGCAGTTCTAGGGTTAGGGCCTAGGCTAAGTCCATTTGCGAAAAAGCCCTAGTTTTGAAGGGGGTAGTTTTAAAAAACTAAGTCGAAAAATTATTTTAAAATGCTAAAAAGATTTTTCGAACTAATTTAAAAGCTGATTTTGAAATTAAACAAAGCAGTTTTTTTAAAATTGTTTTAGAAACTGATTTTAAAATCAAGTAAAGCAGTTTTTTTAAAAATCGAAGAATAAAGTAAACCTATTCTACAAAGCATAATCCTAACTGCCTTCTTAGTGAGCTGAACTCAGACTCAGGTAGGGGTTTGGTGAATATGTCAGCTAAGTTAGATTTGGAATCTACATGCTTAAGAACTATCTCACCCCTGGCTACATGATCTCTTACAAAGTGGTGTTTGACTTCTATGTGTTTTGTTCTGGAGTGTTGGATTAGATTCTTAGTCAGATTAATTGAGCTTATATTATCAATGAAGACTTGAGTTTGGGTGTAGTTAAGCTGGAAGTCCTTAAGAGTGTGCATCATCTATAAAAGTTGTGCTACACACTCTCCTAAGGCAACATACTCAGCTTCAGTTGTGGATAGAGCTACACAGTGTTGTTTTCTGCTGCACCAACTTACTAGACAATTTCCTAACAGTTGGCAGCTTCCACTTGTGCTCTTTCTACCTAATTTACAACCAGCGTAGTCAGAATCCGAGTATCCTGACAAGTCAAAGGTTGAGGTTCTAGGATACCAAATCCCTACATTTAGGGTGCCCTTAACATATCTTAATACTCTTTTTAGGGCTGCTAAGTGTGTTTCCTTAGCACAGGTTTGGTATCTAACACACATACCTACAGCAAAAAGGATATCAGGTCTGCTGGCTATAAGGTATAGTAGACTTCCAATCATACTTCTATAGAGTTTGAGGTCTACTGGTTTACCATCAGGGTCACTATCTATTTTTATATTGGTGGCCATGGGGGTACTTATCCTTTTAGAGTTATCCATTTTAAATTTCTTTATTAGCTCTTTAGCATATTTGGATTGATGGACATAGTTTCCATCCCTAGTTTGTTTAATTTGTAATCCTAGAAAAAAGTTGAGCTCACCAACTAAGCTCATTTCAAATTTATTTTCTATTATTTTAACGAATTCTTTTAAGAAATTTGAGTTGGTGGACCCAAAGATTATGTCATCGACGTAGATGTGGGCAATAAAGATTTCTTTCCTAGGGTTTTAATAAATAGGGTTGAATCAATTTGTCCTTGTTTAAATTCTTTAGAAATTAGATAAGTTGATAAACGTTCATACCAGGCCCTAGGTGTTTGTTTTAGTCCATAAAGTGCTTTAGTGAGTTTGTAAACATGGTCAGATCTTTCTAAGTCCTCAAACCCAGGGGGTTGTCCCACATAGACCACTTCCTTTATGAATCCATTTAGAAAAGCTGACTTTACATCCATTTGGTATAATTTAAATCCTTTATGGGATGCAAAGGCTAACAACATCTAATGGATTCGAGTCTAGCTACTGGGCATAGGTTTCGTCATAATCTAACTCTTCTACTTGACTGAACCCTTTTGCTACTAAGCGGGCTTTATTTCTGACTATCTCTCCTTGATCATTTAACTTATTCCTAAAAACCCACTTAGTGTCAATGACGGATTTGCCCTCAGGTTTAGGTACTAGTTCCTAGACTTGGTTTCTCTCAAATTGGGCTAACTCTTCTTGCATAGCTATGATCCAATCAGGATCAGGTAGAGCTTCCTCTATAGTCTTAGGTTCAATTTGTTCAATTGACTCAGAAGTTGGTTCAATAGTTAGTTCATTTAAAGGTTCAAAAGGTTCAACTGTTGGTTCATTATCTTCTTGATCAGTATTTCATGAAGTTAGATCTGGATTATCAGATTTTGAGTTGATTTCTTCATCAAATATTAAATTTGTTGTTTCTTCAATTTTCTTAGTTTGTTTGTTGTAAACCCTATAGCCTCTACTTGTGGTTGAATATCCTAGGAAGATGCCTGGGGTTGACTTAGACTGGAATTTACCTAGATAGTCCTTGGTGTTTAGGATATGAACTTTGCACCCAAAGACCCTTAGGTAGTGCAAGTTTGGAAGTCTATGGTAGTATAATTCATAGGGTGTTTTATTGTGTCGTTTGTTAATTAGTACCCTATTTTGGATGTAGCAAGCCGTACTAATTGCTTCTGCCCAATATTGGTTAGCTAGGTAAAATTCATTGAGCATAGCCCTAGCGGCATCCTGTAGGGTTCTATTTTTCCTTTCGACTATCCCATTTTGCTGGGGGATTCTAGGACACGAAAATTCGTGTATGTACCCATTTACTTTACAAAATTTCTCGAATCGTTGATTTTCAAATTCTCCCCCGTGGTCACTCCTAAGTCTTTTGATTTTAGTATCGTTTTGATTTTCAATTAACTTACAAAAGTCATTGAATATGTTTAGGGTTTCATCTTTGGTCTTTAGAAACCTAACCCAGGTAAACCTAGAGTAATCATCAACTATTACTAAGTAGTACCGGTTTCCGCTTAGTGACTTACTTGGCTCCATGTGAATCAAATAGGTCAAGGTGCAGGAGCTCAAGTGTGGTTTGAGTTAGATCAGATTGAATTAGTTTGTGATTAGACCTGGTTTGTTTACCTTGATTACATGATTCTCATATTAAGTTTTCATGATTTTTAATTTTAGGGATACCTTTAATTAGGCCAAGTTGGGTGATTTTCGAAATTATTCTCAAATTTGTGTGACCTAATCTCCTATGCCAGAGGTTTGATTGTTCTAACTGAGTTAACATGCATTTGGGTACTAGAAGTAGGTTTATAGTGTAAACATTATTTTTCCTAGTGCCCTTAAGCATGATTTCTGAGTCTTGGAGGTTTCTAATTAGGCAGTTAGAATTGGTAAAGGTAACTACATAACCAGTATCACACAATTGACTTATGCTAAGCAAGTTAAATTTAAAATTTTCAACCAAAAGAACGTTCATAATAACAAAGTCAGATTTAAGTTCAATATTACCTGACCCAATCACCTTGAGTGTAGCATTGTTGCCAAATGCTACTGAGCCTAGGTTTTTGAACTTGAGTTTGGTGAATTTCAATTTATCCCCAGTCATGTGTCTGGAGCAACCGCTATCCAACATCCATTGGTCCAAATCTTTATGTTCCTACACATAAAGAGTTATGTTGATTTGGATCCAATTAGAATCAGGAATAGCTTAAATTGATTTTCACAGCCTAGTCTGTCTCACCCAAATCTAGGGTTATCAATCACGTTTGCCTTATGAGTTTTGTGAGACAGGTTTGGTAGATAGAATTATTTTGAAAAATTATGATTTATTTTTAAAAAAAATTGAATTAATTTTGAAAATAGTTGATTTTGAAAAAATGTTTGAATCTACAATTAACTGAAAATTTGTGTTAGATTCGAATTTGACAAATAATAATTTGAATTTGAATTTCAAAACTTGGCTTCCAGGTCTTGGCGAGTCATTAGGCCTTCTTTGGCTGTAGCCTTATTGGATCATCAACCCTTTCCTTGACAAAACCTTTTAATGAAATTTTATTTTCAAAATTATTTTTTGAAAAATTCTGGTCTAACTAGTTTGGGTCTTGGATCGGTAGCTTCGGCTAGTTTCACCAGTCTAAAGAGACCAAGTAGAGTATACTTGACCTTATCAGAATTGGCTTCCCTAACGTACAATCATCTCACCACCACCCAATACTATGTTGTTCAAATTTCAATTAATTGATTGAGTCCTTATTCTAACCATTCCTAAGTCTAAGCATGGTAAATTGCAGGAATTAAATAAACAATCAATCATGCAATTTGCAAACAAAAATTGAATTTTATCTAACAATAAATATTATTTTTAATTTGGCTCCCCCTAGACTAAAGCCACGATAATGGTTTGGCAAGATGTGAATCTTGTCCTTGGGGATCCAATACTGATTTGATCCAGTTTGTTTGTTCAGGCACAGTTTGGGTACTCATGCCTGAACTTTAGGTCTGGACTGGTTCAGTACAGCATAGTAGGATCTTTGTCTAGATTTGGTTCTATAGCCTAGTCCGGATCGATTTAGAACCGACTTCTGTTTTCCAAGAATCATGTCAAGACCCTTGGAACCAGAAGTGAATCATTCTAAAGCTGATCTAAGGTCTTTAACTTGAGTTTTCAAGGAGGAGTTCTCTTTCTCATGTTTTTCAACTTGAGTAGAGGTTCCTTCTTGAACCTTCTCAGTTAAGGATCTAGAGTCAGCTCTCTCTTTCAGGAGTTTTACTTCCTGTCTGAGAGATTCGACTCGGAGTTTAGCTTTCGCCAAATCTCGAGAAAGATAGGAAATTAATTCATTTAATTGATTTCTTGAAAAACCACTTACAATTATTTCACCGTCCTCTGAGAACGTAAGTTTGCCGTCGTCCGGCTCCGACTCTGACTCGGTCTCGATTTCTTCTGAGGCGGTTAGTGTGAGCAGGTTCGACTGTGGGACCTCTTCTTCTTCGGAGGAGGAGGACTCGTCCCACATTGCCTAAAGTGCCTTCTTCTTTCTTATCTTCTTTGTTTCCTTCAGTTGGGGCATTCAGTCTTGTAGTGGCCCATCTTCTTGCACTCGTAACAGGTCACGTTGGGTTTGTTCTTTTCATTTGAGGGTTCAGCTAGTTCTTCATTTCTTCGGCTGGCTTTTCTTCTGTTGGTCTGGTTTTTTAGCTCTTTGTAGTAGTCCCGGGCTAGCCGAACCAACTTAGGCCGATTTCCCTCGCTGTCTTCTGAGTCTGAATCTGAATCAGACTCGGGTGCAGGTTGAGGCTTCTTCTTGGTTGTCTTTCCAGCATTACCTGCAACAAAGGCAATGCCTTTCTCGGCCAGATTGCAGTTAGTCTGTTCATGTAATTCGAGTTCAGAAAAGAGTTCATCTAACTTGATTTTGGAATGATCCCTAGAAACTTTGTAAGCATCTACCATAGATGCCCACAAGGTGTTTCTTGGAAAAGCGTTAACGGCGTACCTTATTAGGTCACGGTTTTCTACCTTGTGACCAATGGTGTGTAGACCATTCATCAGCTCCTGAATTCTGGCGTGGAGCTGAGCTGCTGATTCGCCTTCGTTTATCTTGATGGTGTACAGCTTGTTCAGCAGAAGGTCCCTCTTGTTGATTCGGGTGTCAGAGGTTCCTTCATGTAGTTCGATCAGCTTACCCCAGAGTTCTTTGGCGTTGTTGAATGTGTTGGATCTCGGATGGCTAGAGAGGGGGGGGGTGAATATAGCCAAACACTTGGACTTTAGGCACTTATCGAATCTGCACTCAAACTTATCAGTAGCACAGCGGAAGAATCAATGGAAACAAAGAAGTGCAGAAAACAAAAATAGAAAATGAAGGCAAACAAACACAACTAGCAAGATCGCTAACAAGCAGGGTTTACAAGGTTCGGGGATAACTTGCCCCTACTCCTTGGCGTGCCCTTAAGGTGGGCGATCCCTTGATCGTCGGCAGATCAAGCCCTGGTTAACACCGGATAGAAAGCAACCTCCTTCTCGGTGGAGAAACCTCTCCACAGCGTTTCAATCACAGATATAGGTTTAAGCACAATGAAACACAAGAAAGATCTTACTTAGCACTTAGCAAAGACAAGAACACAGCAAGCTCCCTCAGAGCTCCACCCAGCGACGATCTCACGCAAGAGCCTTCTCCTCGTGTCTTCTCGCTGTTGGACTCGGAGCTTCTTGTTCCTTCCTTCTAGCGCTCAAGTAATGAATGGTTGCTTCAAAATTGCAGTAGCTTGCTCAAGTGATGAAATTTCAGAACGCGCAAGAAAGTTGTGGAGAACACAAAGTCGCAGCAAGATCTCAATTCACGAACTCTATTTCAATGAAGTTTCTTCCACCCTTTTGTTTCTCCACTCAGCATCAGGTGACACCATCTCCTGCAGCCTCCAGCTGCTTCCCTGCAACCACCAGCTACCTCTGAGCTCCTCTGGACTCCCTGAGCCTCCCTCAGACCAGCCCCAGACAACAGCTCCAGCCAGCGCCAGTGCCCGTTGCAACCTGAGATGGAAAAACAGACAAACCTGCTCCAAGGAAAAGTCTCCATTGACTCTCCTTGAGTGTTTGAATCTTCCCCTGTCACCTGCAGCTTAATCAGAGTGTTAGCACAACATATCAAGTAGGAAATCATGTATTAGATGTTAAGCGCAGAGAATCGGATACATTCAGACGTGATCAGAGAGTCTGACAGTGCATTTTGAATTAAAGTGATCGGTCACCGGACCGATCAGAGAGCCTCCTGATCGGTCACCAGACCAATCAGGATGGGTCCAGACTGACCAGGCTCCGTCCTGATCGGTCCCCAATGCTCAATTAGAAATCGTGATTTCTTTGGGACTCTCCTGGATCGATCACCTGTTGGGACCGGGTGCATGTTGACATGGATGCGGGATCGTAATTTTAAAATTTATTACGTGCAGCGGAAGTTTTAGCATAAATAATTTCCCAAATTATTTAACCACACATCTAAGCATGCAACCTTATATTGTGTAGACATGTTCATATATTAAAATTTTACAGAAAATAAACTAATTTACTTAATATCTCGCGTAACTCGAAGGAAGGGACGAGATCCAACCGTAAGCGTCCCTTGGAAGCTCCGCCTCTATTCGCGTCCACGCCGAGTTTTCTTCGGGATGACTTCGCAAAGCCACGAGTTTCGTGCCGACAAGAACTACTAGATTCTCCAAAGGCACGACAAGAATACCAAGAGAGAGATGGGATGACTAACCACCAAACGAAGAACGGAATCAAGATTCCGGGAGGAATGAAGGAGTTGCGCCCGCTTCTTCTTCTTCTTCGGCAGCTGCTTGGTGGATGAAGCTCACGGCAACAAAGGTGTCCTCCTTTTAGGGCCGGTGGCACTAGAGGAGGGAGAGGGAGAGAAGGAGAGAGAGAGAGGGCTTATTTCTAGATCTCTTAGATTGATTTCCAAGCCTTGCCTTGGTTCCTTTATATAGTAGTCTCTCAATCGCCAAGTCTCCTTTTTATGAAATAAATTTTCATATGAAATTTATCATATAAATTTTTCTATGATTTATTCCATCATGCCAAGTTTTTATCATAATTTAATTAATAATAAAAACAACCATGTCTCCCTTTTTTATTATGGAATAAATTTTCACAAGAAATTTATTATATAAATTTTTCTTATCATGGAAAAATCAATTCATAATTAATTTTATAAAATAAAATAAACTATTCAAAGTTTATTTTAATTTCCATGAAAATAATAAACCAAATTTCGGTTTATAAAAATTTATATATTATCCATAATTTTATAAAACAAACCACGCTCGGTTTATTTTATAATCAGAACCAAACAATTTGGTTCTCCCCTTTTAATGTGGCCGGCCAAACAAAGAGGGTAGGGACCTTCTTTGGCCGGCCAAACCCAAGCCAGGACCGTATGAATTAAACTCATTTAAATCGTCCAATAAGCCTTCAAAAGACTTAGCCATTTTAAGCTTCCGATGCGTCTCTGAAAAATTCAGATTCGACTTATCTCTCTTGATCGGAAAATCTAATTTTCAACTCGTTTTAAATCCCTCGGATTACTCATAGTGCGTGTGACTAAATAGGCTTTCGATTTATGTTGGCCGTCTATAATTAACCAATTATAGAACGATCATGAGTGGCACCTAGTAGTACATCATGATCCCCAATTAATCGAAAGATCAACGGTTGACCTCAGAAATTATTCTGAAACCCTTCAGCAGCTATAATGAATCGTGCCTCATTCCCTTCACCATCTTATACCCACTTGGTTCAGGACACGGTCTATGTGTGTCAGTCCCCACTAGGCTGACTACGTCACACCTAGCCCAAGTAATGTTTTCTCGTCCTACGGATTCTAATTACTCTCATGTCTCTAAGAGATTCATACTCTGAACATGTCATGCTCTGGCCAGAGGCTTCGAGTAACAATCCGACGATAGGCCTTGGGTATACATCTCCTCGCAAGGAGTGGTGAATCCTTTGTAGGCTGTTCAAACATCTTCGGGCACTTCGGCTTATACCCAATCATCCTGGGTCCACACCTCCTTAGAGATGCTTGCTTAAGATGTCAAAGTATAAGTCTCCATGACCAAGATGACTTGAACACCGCAAGTCAAAGGAACATCGGACTTAAGCTGCAGTAAGAACTTCATTGACATATCTATATGTAGATTACCATATGAAGTTTTACAGCCAATCACTCCAATGAACTAGTTCCCTTAACTAGCATTCATGTTTATCTCCTGACATCCCAATGTCTCCAGCCAGTGAGAATCAGCTGATTAGAGAATAACCCATGCTAGTCTCAACAGAATTGATAGTGTCCGTATTTATCAATTCATCGACTAGGGACAATTTCAATACTTCACAATTGCACATGTAGAGATAATCACTAGTTGTGAATTCATCACAAATTCTCTCATGCTGTGAATTGTATTGCGGACATTCAGTAAATGAGTTCAAGATCTCAATCAAATACACAAGCATGTATACTCAAATAGTGAATATTCATTTATTAAAATAAATGATTACAATCATAAGGCGATTGCCTTAGGACACTTCTCTCACAATACTAACAAACTCCCACTTGGCCTAATGCCAATCGCTACAGTATCCAATACCACAGGCTCTACCATGACCCTCAAACTTGCTTTGAGGCAAGGCCTTAGTTAAAGGATCCGCTAAATTCCTTTCAGTGGGAATTTTCTCAATTTCTATATCATTCCTACTTATAATCTCTCTGATCAGATGATAGCGGCGAAGCACATGTTTGGATCGCTGATGAGACCTTGGTTCCTTTGCTTGTGCAATAGCTTCATTGTTGTCGCAGTAAACCGGCACTGCTTCATCAATGGTTGGAACCACACCAAGTTCTGAGACAAACTTCTTAATCCAGACTGCTTACTTTGCTGCTTCCGAAGCTGCAATATATTCCGCTTCCGTGGTAGAATCCGCTACGGTGTCTTGTTTGGAACTTTTCCAACTTATTGCGCCTCCATTCAAGATAAATACGTATCCGGACTGAGATTTGGAGTCATCCTTATCTGTCTGGAAACTGGCATCTGTATACCCACGTATTACCATATCACCTTCTCCATATATTAGGAACACATCCTTAGTTCTTCTTAAGTACTTAAGGATTGTCTTGACAGCCGCCTAATGATCCATTCCTGGATCAGACTGGTATCTGCTTGTGATGCTCAGAGCATACGATACATCGGGCCTAGTACATAACATAGCATACATGATAGATCCTATCGCGGATGCATAAGGAATCTTATTCATGCAAATCCTCTCGTCTTCTGTGCGCGGACACATAGACTTTGAAAGGTTGATCCCATGCCTGATGGGAAGGTAACCTTTCTTGGATTCTGATATGCTAAACCTTTTTAGCACTCAGTCTATATATGTAGACTGCGAAAGACCAAGCAACCGTTTTGATCTATCTCTATAGATTCTAATCCCAAGGATATAGGTTGCTTCTCCCAGGTCTTTCATGGAGAAAGTTTTGGACAACCAAATTTTAACCGATTGTAAGACTGATATATCATTTTCTATAAGTAATATGTCATCGACATATAATACTAGGAATACGACTGCACTCCCACTATCCTTCTTGTATACACAAGGTTCGTCAGGATTTTGTGAGAAATCAAACTCTTTGATTGTCTCATCAAAACGGATGTTCCAGCTCCTGGATGCTTGCTTCAGTCCATATATGGATCGTCGAAGCTTGCGTATTTTGGTTTTATCAACTGATGTGAATCCTTGAGGTTGTATCATGTATACATCCTCAAGCAGGTTTCCATTAAGGAAAGCTGTTTTCACATCCATTTGCCATATCTCATAATCATAATGAGCTGCTATGGCCAGGAGCATCCGAATGGATTTAAGCATAGCTACTGGCGAATAGGTTTCGTCATAATCAATCCCTTGTTTCTGACGATATCCTTTGCCACTAATCTAGCCTTAAAGGTAACAACATTACCTTCCATGTCGGTTTTCTTCTTGAAAACCCACTTGCACCCTATGGGCTTAATCCCTTCAAGTGGGTTAACCAAGTCCCATACTTGATTTTCGTACATGGAATCCATTTCCGACTTCATGCCTTCAAGCCATTTATCCCTTTCTGAACTTTTCAGAACATCATCATAACTGATAGGTTCGTCATCGCTAATGAGTAACACGTCATTCGATTCACTTACGAGAAATCCGTATCTCTCTGGAATATTGCGTGTCCTATCAGATCTACGAAGAAGTGGTGTTGTTTTAGGTTCAACTAATAACTCGTCATTATGAGTTATTGGTTGTGGGTCTAGACTATGTGTCTCTGTAATGTCTATTGGAGTTTCTTGAACTTCTTCAAGTTCAATACTACTCCCATTGTTTTCTTGTAAAAGAAATTTTTTTCTAGAAATACAGCATGCCTTGAAACAAACACCTTTTGTTCCAAGGGATGATAGAATTGGTAACCCTTTGTTTCCTTAGGGTATCCAATAAATAGACATTTATCAGACTTAGCATCCAATTTGTCTAATACAGTCCGCTTCACATAAGCAGGACAACCACATATCTTAAGGTGAGTTAAGTGAGGTTTCTTACTATTCCACGTTTCATATGGAGTAGTAGAGACTACCTTGGTCGGGACTCTGTTTAGCAAGTAAACAGCTGTCTTAAGTGCATAGCCCCAAAAGGATTTTGGAAGAGTTGCATGATTCATCATAGATCTAACCATGTCCATCAAGGTTCGGTTACACCTCTCAGATACACTATTATACTGTGGTGTATACGGCGGAGTCCATTGAGACAATATCCCATTGTCCCTAAGATAATCTTGAAACTCTTGACTTAAGTATTCACCACCCCAATCGGATCGAAGTATCTTAATACTTTTGCCAAGCTATTTCTCCACTTCATTTCTGAACTCTTTGAATTTCTCAAAAGCTTCAGATTTGTGTTTCATCAAGAACACATACCCGAATCGTGAGTGATCATCGATAAAGGTAATGAAGTAGCTATAGCCTCCTTGTGCAAGAGTTGACATTGGTCCACATACATCAGTATGTATTAGACCAAGCAATTCTCCCATAGGTTTACCTTTTCCGGAAAAGGGTAATTTGGCCATCTTGCCTTTTAAGCATGATTCGCATGTATCAAATGAACCGGGTTCAAATGATTCCAGAATTCCACATCGGTGTAATTTGGTCATGCGTTTCTTACTTATATGGCCAAGACGACAATGCCACGTATAGGAGTCTATTTGATTATCTATTCGAGCATGTTTGTTGCTAACTTCGATATTGAAAATGTCACAGGATAAATCTAACATGTAGATACTATTGCACAAAGTTTCGGTCCCATAAAGAACTCCATTTAAAGTTATGTAACAACAATTATTACTAAAAGTTAAATGATAACCCTTTTCATTCAAGCATGAAATAGATACAATATTCTTTATTAACGAAGGAACAAAATAACAATTATCCAATTCTAAGACAAGTCCAGTAGGGAGCTTTAGCAAATATGTTCCGATGGCAACAGCAGCAATCTTCGCTCCATTTTCAACTCGCAAATTCGCTTCTCCCTTGACGAGTCTTCTTCTATTCCTTAGCCCCTGTATGTTATTACATATATGTGAGCTACACCCAGTATCAAGTACCCAGGCGGTTGAGGAAAAAGAGTGACATTCAATAACGAAGATACCTGAAGAGGATGGGGCATCGGATGCCTTCTTCTTCAAGGACTCAAGATAAACCTTGCAGTTTCTTCGCCAGTGACCCTCCTTGCCGCAGTGATGGCAAGTGCATTTTGGTGTCTTTTTAGTCTTTTTGGTCTTTTTCTTCTTTCCCTTATTCTATTCCTTTGCCTTCCTCTTAGAACCTTTCTTCGAGGAACCAATTAACAGTACCATCTTCTGTTCCTGCTTCACAGAAGGCTCTATAGTCTTCAGCAGGTTGAGCAACTCAGGAATGGTAGTCTCCAGCTTGTTCATCCGATAGTTCATCACAAATTGTGAGTAACTTTTGGGCAAACAATGCAGAATTAAGTCAATACTTAGCTCGTGATCCATTGCAAATCCGAGTGTGCTTAGTCGCTCAATGTACCCCAACATCTTCAACACAAACTGTGAGACAGAAGTGCCTTCCTGCATCTTAGAGGTGAAGAGGAGTCTGGAGAACTCGAACCTTTCGGATCTCGCCTGCTCGTCAAACAGCTCATGAAGATGGAATGATGGTATAAGCATCCATATGCTCATGCTACTTTTGTAGCTCAGGTACCATAGCGGCTAGCATGATGCAACTCGCAAGTTCAGAATCGGTCACATGTTTCTGATAGGCCACTAACTGGTCTGGAGTTGCATTTTCGGGAGGACGGTTGGGAAGTTGATCTTCAAGGACATAAGCAAACTTTTCTGCCTTGAGGACTATCCTCAGGTTTCGAAGCCAGTCCATGATGTTTGGCCCAGTCAGCTTATTAGTGTCCAAAATGGAACGCAAATTTAGAGAAGACATGATCAAGTGATTATCCTAGAAATACAAATTGAGCTTATGTGAGAAGAATGATAAAGAATGCATCAACATACATTAATTAAATCCTATTTATTTTCGAATTGAATAACCCTTTTCATCAATTCGGGAGATCGTAGGAACATCCCCAAATAGGTTGATATCCAACCATAGATAAGAACAACCATGACTGTGGCCATCAAGTTATTCTTAGCTATGAAGGTAGGTAATTATACCGATTACATATTACATATATGTAACTATCACTTTATGCTATCAACTAATTGAATGTTTCCATAAATCATTGGGTTGTTAACTCATTAACAAGTATGCAACAATATACATAGCACCCAACTGCACCTCTCTTTACATCGACCTTGGCTGTGGCACAACAAATCGATGCTCCAAGCTTAAGGCTGACCCATTAATCAAGAAATAGTTTTAATATGGTTGGAGCTCATTCAACCGTTTAGTCAGGCTTGGATGTGTCCAACAACCAAAACTAAGGATTGACCTCTTACTCCAACTATATTAATCATAAACTAATTCCATAGTTTGAACATATTGAGGTTCAAGCCGGGCATGGATGTGTCCATCAACCCAAACGAGAAACAAAACTCCGGTTCTAACCATATTAATGGAAGGTGTTGGCCTTAATATTTTGTAAGGGGTTTTGGGTCTCATCCTTTTCTTTCTAAGCACATTCATGACACATATTTATGTCATGTACTAACGATTTCTTTAATAAAGTATGTATGTGACTTAATTTATCAAGTCTCATTAATTGAATTAGGAACCGGATTTCCTAATTCTAATTTCATACTTTATTTAAGGAATTGTTTTGGGAAACAATTTCCTAAATTGTCATAATCAATTTCGGAAATAATATGTTTAAGACTTTGATTTCTCTAAATCAAATCTTATTAAATTAAGAGACAGATTCCCTTAATTCAACCACATATTATTTTCATGAAAATCTTATTTAAGGAAATAAAGTCTATAGGAAACAATTTTCCTAATTAATTTTGGAGACAATAATATGTAAGAAATCAAATAAGGAAATTATCGTTTGAGAATCACCTCAAAAATTTCCAAGATTTGATCACATATTTTATTTATGGACTAATTAATTATAATAAATTATTTTCTTTGGGTGGCTCCCCGAGGCTTAGATACCCAAAGAAAAGAAATTTGTCGTAAATCTAATTTGGTCCGCTCCCCGATGCGTAGCCAAATTAAACTTGACAATTCTTATTCAAAATAGGAAATTAAATTACAACAACTAACTTTAATTTGGGTGGCTCCCCGAGGTAGTCCCCAAAGTAAAGAATTTTGTTAATAATTTAAAACCAATTCGAATTTAATTGTCAATTAATGATCCATAAATTTGTCTAGACTTTCTTGAAAGAAAGTGCCCAGAATTGCGAGCTTTCCATAATAGGTTTTCAGAATAATTGTAAGTTTCTGGTACAAAGAAAACTTACATATTTCCAAAATTGGAAAATTTCCAAAATAGTAAATTTCCAAAATTAGAAAGTTTCCAAAAATGGGAAGTTTTCACAATTATCATAAAATTTCAGAAACTAGGATATTTCAAAAGTTTGCGAAATTTCATGAGGATTTCCAAACATTGAAATTCCTAAATCTAAAATTTATCATAATTGGAAAGTTTCCATAATTGGAAAATTTTCCAAAATTGAGATCATGACAAAGATTTCCGTAAAACAATTATATGATTATGTCGAACACTAACCGGCTCTGATACCACTGTTGGGACCGGGTGCATGTTGACATGGACGCGGGTTCGTAATTTTAAAATTTATTACGTGCAACGGAAGTTTTAGTATAAATAATTACCCAAATTATTTAACCACACATCTAAGCATGCAACCTTATATTGTGTAGACATGATCATATATTAAAATTTTGCAGAAAGTAAACTAATTTACTTAATACCTCGCGTAACTCGAAGGAAGGGATGAGATCCAACCGTAAGCGTCCCTTGGAAGCTCCGCCTCTATTTGCGTCCACGCCGAGTTTTCTTCGGGATGATTTCGCAAAGCCACGAGTTTCGTACCGACAAGAACTACTAGATTCTCCAAAGGCACGACAAGAATACCAAGAGAGAGATGGGAAGACTATCCACCAAACGAAGAACGGAATCAAGATTCCGGGAGGAAGGAAGGAGTTGCACCCGCTTTTTCTTCTTCTTCGGCAGCTGCTTGGTGGATGAAGCTCACGACAACAAAGGGGTCCTCCTTTTAGGGCCGGCGGCACTAGAGGAGGGAGAGGGAGAGAAGGAGAGAGAGAGAGGGCTTATTTATAGATCTCTTAGATTGATTTCCAAGCCTTGCCTTGGTTCCTTTATATAGTAGCTTCTCAATCGCCAAATCTCCTTTTTATGGAATAAATTTTTATAAGAAATTTATCATATAAATTTTTCTATGATTTATTCCATCTTGCCAAGTTTTTATCATAATTTAATTTATAATAAAAACAACCATGTCTCACTTTTTTATTATGGAATAAATATTCAGAAGAAATTTATTATATAAATTTTTCTTATCATGAAAAAATCAATTCATAATTGATTTTATAAAATAAAATAAACTATTCAAAGTTTATTTTAATTTCCATGAAAATAATAAACCAAATTTCGGTTTATAAAAATTTATATATTATCCATAATTTTATAAAACAAATCACGCTCGTTTTATTTTTTAATCAGAACCAAACAATTTGGTTCTCCCCTTTTAATGTGGCCGGCCAAACAAAGTGGGTAGGGACCCTCTTTGGCCGGCCAAACCCAAGCTAGGACCGTATGAATTAAACTCATTTAATTCGTCCTATAAGCCTTCAAAAGACTTAGCCATTTTAAGCTTCCGATGCGTCTCTGAAAAATTCAGATTCGACTTATCTCTCTTGACCGGAAAATCTAATTTTCAACTCATTTTAAATCCCTCAGATTACTCGTAGTGCGTGTGACTAAATAGGCTTTCGATTTATGTTGGCCGTCTTTAATTAACCAATTATAGAACGATCATGAGTGGCACCTAGTAGTACATCATGATCCCCAATTAATCGAAAGATCAACGGTTGACCTCAGAAATTATTCTAAAACCCTTCAGCAGCTATAATGAATCGTGTCTCATTCCCTTCACCATCTTATACTCACTTGGTTCAGGACACGGTCTATGTGTGTCAGTCCCCACTAGGCTGACTACGTCACACCTAGCCCAAGTAATGTTTTCTCGTCCTACGGATTCTAATTACTCTCATGTATCTAAGAGATTCATACTATGAACATGTCATGCTCTGGCCAGAGGCTTCGAGTAACAATCCGACGATAGGCCTTGGGTATACATCTCCTCACAAGGAGTGGTGTATCCTTTATAGGCTGTTCAAAAATCTTCGGGCACTTCGGCTTATACCCAATCATTCTGGGTCCACACCTCCTTAGAGATGCTTGCTTAAGATGTCAAAGTATAAGTCTCCATAACCAAGATGACTTCAACACCACAAGTCAAAGGAACATCGCACTTAAGCTGCAGTAAGAACTTCATTGACATATCTATATGTAGATTACCATATGAAGTTTTACAGCCAGTCACTCTAATGAACTAGTTCCCTTAACTAGCATTCATGTTTGTCTCCTGACATCCCAATGTCTCCAGCCAGTGAGAATCAGCTGATTAGAGAATAACCCATGCTAGTCTCAATAGAATTGATAGTGTCCGTATTTATAAATTCATCGACTAGGGACAATTTCAATACTTCACAATTGCACATGTAGAGATAATCACTAGTTGTGAATTCATCACAAATTCTCTCATGCTGTGAATTGTATTGCGGACATTTAGTAAATGAGTTCAAGATCTCAATCAAATACTCAAGCATGTATACTCATATAGTAAATATTCATTTATTAAAATAAATGATTATAATCATAAGGTGATTGCCTTAGGACACTTCTCTCACAATACTAACATCACCAGACCGATCCCAGGTTGTGGATCGATCACCAGACCGATCCACCCCTTTATCGGGCGATTTCTGAGCTTCGCAATCAAATCTCCTGATCGGTCACCAGACCGATCAGGGAGCCTCCTGATCGGTCACCAGATCGATCAGGTCATGACTAGGCAGATCAGGCTCCGTCCTGATCGATCATAGAGAGGAACCCGCGACGCTGGATCGTTCTCCAGAACGATCTGCACAGTGATCCTGATCGGTCACCAGACCGATCAGGAGCAGATCAGCAAGGGAACTCAACCTCACTGTTTGCTCCATGATCGGTCACCAGACCGATCAGGAGCAACGCAATGGGTGAATCGCATACTCCCTAATCGATCACCAGACCGATCAGTCATCGCTGGATCGGTCACCAGACCGATCCACGAAGGAGCACTGTGCCAACTCCCTGATCGGTCACTAGACCGATCCAGGGGCTCCAACCTAGCCCTCTAAGCTAGGGTTTCATCCACCTTAGCCCTCCAAGCTAAGGATTTTTCACCTAACCCTCCAAGTTGGGAATTTGCACCTAACCCTCCAAGTTAGGACTTTTCACCTAGCCCTCCAAGCTAGGACTTTTCACCCAACTCTTCCGGATTAAGGCTTTTCCAAACCTAACCCTCCAAGCTAGGACCTGACCCTCCAAGCCAGGACTTTTTCACCTAACTCTCCAAGATGAGAATTTTCACCTAACCCTCCAAGTTAGGACTTTTCACCTAGCCCTCCAAGCTAGGACTTTTCACCCACCACTTCCGAATTATGACTTTTCCAACACCTAGCCCTCCAAGTTAGGATTTTCTTACACCTAACCCTCCAGGTTAGGATTTTCGAACACCTAGCCCTCTATACTAGGATTTTCCATACCATGCCTGATCCCCGATCAGGACTTAGTCATAATCATCATAATCATCAACCTAAACTAAAATCAGTGTCAACACCAAAACAACAATCAGGGTCAGACTGCATCAACAATCTCCCCCTTTTTGTTGTTTGACAATCCGATTTTAAGTTTAGGGATTCTCAATCAATTTCTCAACTTTCAGAATCATAGGGGAATCATGATCCTCCCCCTACAATATAATCATCCTAAACTTAACCAACCAACACTCTCCCCCTTGTCGAACACTGAAAAGGTTCTAGAGGGGCTGTTATGTTTAACCATACTCCCCGTCAATCCTAGGGGTATCCCAAAACCATATAGATTTAATTGATTTTTGATTGAAATTTTGGAACACATATGACATCATGTGAAAAGATAGATCAAGATATAGCATTCACATGCAGCATATGAACATGACATCATAAGCATAATCATGGCAATGTAGCAAACATACAGATAATACTCATGTAAACAGCATAGTATCAACAATAAACATACTAAGGTAGGATAAATATACGAGGTAAAGTCAGAGAAGTCAAGGGATAAGAAGATGCAAGACACATGCATCAAAGTCAAAATACGTGTGGCTCAAGACCACAACCGACAAGTCATAGGGCATACAGCCTGAAAGTCACACAAATCAACCAGTCAAGTACACAGATCACAAGGAGAGGCAACGGACATCCAAGCTCAACTGTCAGCGGGGGGATCGTCATCCTGCATGAGATCATCCATCGTAGCATCAGCAGATCCTTGTGCAGCACTGCCTGAATTTTGATGCCCTCAAACTAGATGTCACGAAAATGTGGGTCTCAAAATTTAGATGAGTGTATAGCTGGAAACCCTTTTTGCAATCAAGAATATGAAAACGTAATAAAGGGGCCACAGGTCGTATTTTTCCTAGGGCTAGTTGAGATGGTTTGATTCGATGCTTGTATTTATGTGTCGTTTGTGAATTTCGGGTTTCGAATGTGAATTGGATTTGGTTTCAAATAGAAATGGAAATGCAATGAAAATAGAGGAACTTAGCTAATAAGCTAAACAAGTGATGGCAATCAACAATTCAATCAATGGGAAAATTAATCAACCAAGGCACTTAACCAAATTCGGAAAACAAACCTGATCAGTATTGCAAGGCAAATTGCTACAAAGATGAATAAAAGCAGTGTAGGGGATTTTCAGCAGCAAGCAAGCTTAAATGCAAATCATGCTAGAATTTCCTACTTGATACAAACATGCAAGAGGTAAAGTCTAATGTGCCAAGAGGAAACTGGACTAGATTCAAATCTGTAAATTGATGTTAATCAATTGCTGTAAAGGAAATAAATGAGAAACAATGAAGAGAACGAAAACTTCTTGAGCAAATGCAAATGTAAATGCAGAAATTGAAGTGACACACAAGGAAGGGCTGATACGCAAATTCCAACCCAAATTCAGAGATTGATATCCATTGCTTTTGAATGCAACAAGCTGCACGTGAGTTCAGAAGTTAGAACTAAACTCACTTGACATATTTTCAGAAACAATAAGCTAAAGATTGCAGAAATCGAACTCATTTTCTAATATGGGAATCGAATTGCAGGAATGAAAAACTAATTTGCAGAAATGGCATGGAGTTTTGCAGAAATCGAAATTGAACATAAATGGAGCTGACATCAAGTGTGAGAGTTCACTAAGAATTGAGTTTAACTTAGTACAACTCCATATTGAATTGTTATTTGACATGCAAACAAGAACTAACATCTGGAATCGTAGGAAACCATTCCAAAGCAGAAATCAGAAACTGAAAACAGGGAATAGCTGAATTCAGAAACTCAATATGAATTACTATGCAAATGCAATAATGTGTAAAGTGAATTCAGAAGATGAAAACTAAGCTAGCTTGGTACGCAATTCAGAAACTCAAGTAAAAATCTGATACGCAGAAGGCATAAAAAAAAACTGATACGAAACAGATAACGAAATTGCAGAAATGATACGCAAGCTATTAAGCAGGAAGTAACCTGAGATTAAACCCGATTGTTCACTAAACAAACTATCTACTGATTAACTTGTAACATTGAAACACTAATTGAAGCAAAACAATCAGAAAACGAAACTAATCATTCTGATACAAAGACAGAAACGAAACAAAATGCAGTAATGGAAATTACAGCTAAAACTCGAAATTCAATAAGAAATCTAAGCCTCAATCCTTCCCTAGCTCAAATCCTCCTTGTTCGTCACGCAAGGGCAAGCCTCGAACCCGTAATCTCTACAAATCGATGGGAACTGTCTCTGCGAATCAAATCAAACTTGACCTCTGCTCAAATCCGAAAACCCATCCAATTCCTTCAACCCAGCTGCGATGATGATTTGGGATTGGTCCGAGCACTTCAGGGAACCCCTCTGAACTACTCAGGTGGATGAAATGGTGCGCAGCCGATGTTGACGAAATATGATGGCAGAGCTACGGAAACCTCACAACAGCTCTGTTCTTGGGCAGAATTCGAGCTGGAACTTCACCGAGAACCTTCCCAATGACCTAGGACTCGAGCTAAACAAAGAATTGAGGGGTCGCGCCCCTTGGATTGAAGAACTACTGAGGAAAAACTAAGAACTGAAGAAGAAAAACTTTGCGGCGAGGAAGACGCGACGAGGATGAAGTGTGGAGAATTTTTGATTAAGTACTTAACAATGGACGACCCAGATTGATTTGAGAAAATCCAACGGCTGATCTTTATCCGATCTGAACCAAACTTTGATGATGTTGATCAAGGGTCAAGATCTGCCTCGTGGTAGCTCGGATCCTCCAGATTTGCAACAGATGGTCCAGATCAACCTAATCTTTGAATGGACAGTCTAGAACCCTTTGAGCTTGATCCAATGGTTGAATGAGCTCTGATTGGGATGAAACCTTCAGATCTTGATCAGAGTGCTTGATTAACCCTAACCCTAGCTCGGATTGCCTGAGATGGTCCCAGATGGCTCAGATCTAGCCGCTTCTGAATCGGATGGCCCAGATTAATTCGAAGCTTGATAACTTGATCCGGGTCCACTTCCGACTCAAGTTTAACCCAGTATGCCCTAGGTCCAGGATCCTTTCATGCCTACAAAAATAGATCAAAAATTTAGTGGCCAAATAATCCAAATATGTATAGATTTGCAAATAAGTCCAAAATAAAAGTAAGTTCTAAAACCTAGGGTAAATTCACAATTAAGCAAGAAAAACATGGATCAAACATGGATTTTAGCAGCTGAAATAATCAATAAAATGGTACTTATCACTCAAGACCACAACCGACAAGTCATAGGGCATACAGCCCGAAAGTCACACAAATCAACCAGTCAAGTACACAGATCACAAGGAAAGGCAACGGACATCCAAGCTCAACTGTCAGCGGGGGGATCATCATCCTGCATGAGATCATCCATCGTAGTATCAGCAGATCCTGGTGCAGCACTGCCTGAAGGGGCAACCCCTGGAAATGTATAGCGGCGCCACTCTATGTACCAAGTCTGCTACAATGCCTAGACCCTAGAGACAGTGGATTCCACGCCGGTCAATCTTCGATCAATGGATCAGAACTGTGATCGACCTCCTCGCGGTAAATCTCTCGCAACTGAAAATCATGCTGGACGGTCTGATCCAGCTCTGAAATCTGCCAGCGTAGATCCGGCTCGGGCTCATCGTAGTAATCACCAGCAGCAGAAACCTCATGAGGTGCAGCCGCCTCGGGTGGTGCCTGAAAATGTGGTGCTCCCCCAGGTAGCTCACCGAGTCCTCTCCCATCCTTCCAAACCAAGGCCCCATCGTGGTCCCTTAAGATGATGCCGGACTTGGCAAATGCCTGCTGGCCAAGTCTGCAATCCTATCGGACCATGGGGACTGTCCTGCCTTTGGTGACATCAACACCGACTGACATAAGCCAATCAGTGATGACGTGACCAAATGGCATGTAGACCATGCGACGGCTCGGCTCACGATAGGATAAGATGGACTGAAAGATGCTCTCCATGATATCGAAGTCCATCCAGAGGTGCATGACGTAGAGAATAAGGCAATGGTAGGGTTGAATCTCAACTAAGGGCTTGGAAGTGATTGGAAGGATACAATTTGTGATAATCTTGAATAAGACGTAATCAGTGGGAGAGAGACGAAGTGCTGCAAAGGTAGGAAAATCAGGACCCAACTCATCAAGCCCGGTGGGGCGAGGATGACCAAAGAAATGCTGATAGATGGAGTCGGGGGTAACATCTACAAATGGTGCCAATAAAGGATCAGGAAACTCAGGGTAGATCGAGTACAGATTTGGTGATCGTCGACCACCCAAATACTCTGTGAAAATCTCGTAAGAAAAATCAAGATTCCTCTTGGTGACTCGAGTGGTGAACTCGAAGCCTCCTTGAGGTCCCTGCTGAAGGTTGTTGTAAAATTCGGAGACTAGGTCGTAATTGATAGTTCTCTCCAAAGAAAGAAGAAAACCAAGGTTGTAAAACAGGACTATCTCCATGACCGACGGACAATGTTCAGTCAGAAAAGGGACATCAATGGATCGGCAGGATAGTAATTTGAAGGTCCTCGATTAGAAGGCCTATTCACAGGCCGCATTTGGAAAGCGAGAGCTCGAAGAAGGCTGAGGCCTTCTGGAGGGCGCAGATGAAGAAGGAGCTTTCCCCTTCGAGTTGCCCTCAGCAGCTTCTTTACCCTTAGAAGATTTTCTAAAGATTAAATAAACAAATTTGATCAAGATAGGTAAACCAAATCACAAGAAAAGGATTCGATCAGATTGAACAAGACAAGGTAAGATTAAAGGAACACAGTTTAGTCAGAGACACAAGGTAGACATGATCATAAGAACACAATTCAATCATAAGGTAGAATTGATCAAGGGTAAGATATGGCACAGATGGATCACGGCCAAAAACAAGAGGTCATGGCACAACAAGAAAATAAAGACCATGATTAGCGCAAAAACATATACTATGAACCGATTTGCAAGAAAAACTAAGTCAAAAACTCACTTTGGTGCCATTGGTGAAGTTCTTGAAGTCTGGAAGGGAAAAAAGCTTGCGCAAGAGAGGCTTTCGGTGCAAGAGATGATCGCAAAGCCCTTCAGCGAGAGAGAAAACCACAGGAAGAAGACAAAGCTCGTAAGAACCCTCTTAGAACAGCACGCGCGCACTCGCAAGAGGAAGACGAAGACACTGGGAAAGCTCTCGCACACACTGAAGGTCGCGTAAGTGGGAGGTTTCGGCGCTAGGGTTTGGCAATGAGAGGTTTCGAAGAAGTTAATCGGTTGGTGGATCGGTCCACCAACCAGACTTTAATGCGTTTGAACGGATCACCATTCGATCTGATAGCGCCCAGACCGATCAGGCTATAGCCTGATCGGACTGACCTGGGCCTGATCGGTCGGGTGACCGATCAGGCGTGCTCCTGATCGATCGGCTGATCGATCAGGACACGAACAGTAGGGTTCGGAGGGAAACCTGTGAGCCCCCTGATCGGTCTGTGGACCGATCATCATAGGGTGCCAGATCGGTTCGGGGACCGATCCAGGCTAGCTCAGTAAGTTTGGTCAGGATTTCGTAAAGTCACTACTGCCCCTCTGATAGGTCTGTGGACCGATCATTACAGGATGGATCCAGATCGATCCGGGGACCGATCAGCCTTACACCTGATCAGTCCAGTGACCGATCAGGGTTCCTGAAACTTTCAGATATGATCTGAAACTTTCAGTTTCAGATTGTTACACGATTTCCAAAGGGATATGGTGAAGGATATCGATCTTGGAAGCAGTCCCTCGTCTATAATTGATCCCCAATCAAGGATCAAAGGTCCATAGGGTTTGAACAAGTCACTTTGCTCCACCCAAGTGGAGTCAAACTCAAACAACAATCATTCAAACAATTTGTGCCAAACCCAAGTTTCCAATCAAGTTTCCTTGATTGGAATGTCCAAGTATGATCATGGAGCCAAATACACATGTGTTATGCATTGGTTTTCCCCATACTTGGTCACCGAAGTGATTATTATCTAGTCAACTTAATTTCTCAAGGGATGCATTGACATTTTGAGAAATTGAGTTGATCCTAACATCTCACCCCATTTCTAGCAAACAAAAATGTTTTGTTAAACCTTATAGTTTGTGTGAGATGTCCCCAAAGTTACCCAATTTTTTTCAACAATTTCGAAATAATCATGAAGGGTTTTGAATGCATTTTGAAATTCATGAAGCATGACACATTCCCAACTCCCTTCTTAGGAAACTAAATTCATTTTCGGGGAGTGGTTTAGTGAAAATGTCAGCGAGGTTTGATTTGGACTCTACATGTGAGAGTACAATATCTCCCCTAGCCACATGATCTCTAATGAAGTGGTGACGCACTTCAATATGTTTTGTTCTAGAATGATGGACTAGATTTTTGGTTAGATTAATTGTGCTAATGTTATCACATAACACTTGCACACCCTTGTAACTCAATCCATAGTCCTCTAGAGTGTGAATCATCCACAACAATTGCGATACACTCTCTCCCATAGCAATATACTCTGCCTCGGTCGTGGAGAGAGCAACACAATGTTGCTTCCGACTTGACCAACTAACTAAAGATGAACCTAAGAATTGACAACCCCCACTTGTGCTTTTCCGGTCCAACTTACATCCAGCGTAGTCGGAATCCGTATAGCCAATTAAATCAAATGATTCGGTACGGGGGTACCAAAGACCGACTCCTATTGTGCCTTTAAGATATCTCAAAATTCGCTTAACAGCGATTAAATGAGATTCCTTGGCACAGACTTGATACCTAGCGCACTTACCCACAGCGAAAAGAATATCAGGTCGACTAGCTGTGAGGTATAGCAAACTCCCTATCATGCTTCGATATTGAGTCAAATCAACGGGTTTACCACTCTCATCATTGTCTAATCTTGTGTTCGTAGCCATGGGAGTGGTTACCTCTTTTGACTCACTCATATTGAATTTGCGAAGCATTTCTTATGTGTATTTTGATTGGTGCACATGGATACCATCGCGAGTTTGCTTGATTTCAAGTCCAAGGAAGAAAGTCAACTCTCCCACTAGACTCATTTCAAACTCACTTTCCATGTGTTCAATGAATTCATTTAAATATCCCTTGTTATTCGAGCCACAAATTATGTCATTGACATATACTTGGGCTACAAAAATATTGTCACCATCTCTCCGTAGAAATAGTGTAGGGTCTATTTGGCCTCTTACGAAGCCTTTGTCAATTAAGAATGTCGACAACCGCTCGTACCAAGCTCCGGGTGCTTGTTTGAGGCCATAAAGTGCCTTTTTGAGCTTAAACACGTGGTTTGGGAATTCGGTACTCTCAAACCCCGAAGGTTGTTCGACATAGACCTCTTCCCTAATCAAACCATTTAGAAAAGCCGATTTGACGTCCATTTGATATAATTTGAAACCACGATGTGCTGCAAATGCTAGCATCAATCGGATGGACTCTAATCGTGCCACAGGAGCATAGGTCTCATCGTAATCAAGGTCTTCAACTTGACTGTAGCCCTTGGCTACTAAGCGTGCCTTGTTTCTAATGATTTCTCCCTTATGGTTCAATTTGTTCTTGAAGACCCATTTGGTTCCAATGATGGTGGTCTTCTTAGGTATAGGGACAAAGTCCCAAACTTGACTCCTTTCAAATTGACCTAGTTCATCTTGCATTGCAATGATCCAATCGGGATCATTTAATGCTTCATCAATTTTCCTAAGTTCAATTCAGAAATTAGAGCAACTTCATTAGCCTCATTCCTAAAGAATGATGTAGTTCTAATCCCATGATGGATGTCTCCAATAATTTGGTCTTGGGGATGACTAGAGGCTAATCTAGTTTGCCTTGGTGTTGGTGGTGCTTCTTAAATGGGTTCACTAGACACAATTTCAGCCTCAGGATCCGGCTGATCTATGGATTGTCTAGGCTCACCGTCATCGGATTCATCACCATCAACAACATTTGGACTCTCATTCAAACTTAGTCTCCTAAGTTCGAATTGAACTTCATCTTCTGGTTGACCATTGACTTTTGGAATTTCATCAAAGACAACATCAGAAGACTCTTCAATTAATCTAGACTTCTTGTTGTAGACTCGGTAGGCTTTACTAACTAGGGAATACCCGACTAGTATCCCCTCATCAGCCTTTGCCGTGAACTTTCCAAGATGGTCCTTGGTGTTTAGGATGAACACCTTACAACCAAACACCCTAAGATGTTTAACCGTAGGTGGTTTCCCAAACCAAAGCTCATGGGGAGTCTTTCCTAAAAACCTATGGATGAGAAATCGGTTTTGCACATAGCAAGCTTTATTTACAGCTTCAGCCCATAAGTAACTCGGGAGTGAGTACTCATTAAGCATGCTTCGTGTAGCCTCTTGTAGAACACGATTCTTCCTCTCTACAACACCATTTTGTTGTGGTGTTCTAGGAGTAGATAACTCATGTCTATAATCTCTATCTTGACAAAATTCTAAAAATCGTTGGTTTTGAAATTCACCTCCATGATCACTTCTAATTGTCTTAATTGTTGATGATTTTTCATTTTCAACTCTTCTACAAAAAGAAATGAAGACATCTAAGGTTTGGTCCTTATATTTTAAAAAGTAGGTCCATGTATATCTAGTGAAATCATCAATGATCACAAAACAATATCTACTTCCATTCAATGATATAATAGTACTACAATCAAATAGATCCATGTGAAGTAAATCTAAAGCTGTAGAAGTACTTACAGTGCTTTTACCTTTATGTGCAGATTTCGTTTGCTTAGCTATTTGACATGCATCACAAAGTTTGTCCTTTTCATACTTGATGCTTGGTAAGCCACGAACTAATCCCTTGTTGGCCAACTTCCGGATGTTCTTCATGTTCACATGTGCAAGTCTCCGGTGCCAAAGGGTGGACTCTTCGTCTTTTGACATGAGACACTTAGCAAAAGCATTAGTAGCACTTTTAAATGAAACTTGATAAATATTGTCTACTCTTGCTCCTACTAGTACCGTGTCCAAGGTGTCATGTTGTCTAACTAGACATTGACTTGGTTGAAAATCAATTGTGTAACCCGTGTCACATAATTGACTGACACTTAGGAGATTAAATGTCATCCCCTTGACTAGAATGACATTTGAAATTTTAAGACATTCGGATATTTGAATGTCTCCTATTCCTATGACCTTAAGACTACCATTGTTACCAAATAAAACATTACCTCTACTTTTCTTGTGAAGTGTGGTAAACAATGATCTATCCCCGGTCATGTGTTTGGCGCATCCACTATCAACGAACCAAGTTGATAGATGCTCGCCCTCAATCATAACCTACACAATTCGAAAAATAGAAGTTTTAGGTACCCAAACCTTGGGACCTAAAGCATCAACTAAACAAGACTTAGGCACCCATGTCTTGACAACTTTCTTTTGAACCTTGGGTGTCCTAGATTGTCTCATATCAGTCCTAGACATAAGAGACACAAATGAGGGTTCTTTAGGATGGTAACCAATACCGGCCCTATTGTAGACTGCCCTTTGGGCATTCAAGATCATGTCTAGGATTTTAGAGCTAGTTGAGAACTTCTCAAGAATACTCTTGAGTTTCTCAACTTCACTCTTTAATGATTTGTTTTCTTCTACTAGCAAGTCATCATGCAAATCATCTACATCCTTAACCTTAGAGGATTTCAAACTTTCAACCTCAAGTTTCAATGACTTAATCTCATCTTCTAACATTTCAACATGCAAGTCATCTATATTATCATCCCTAGACAACTTCAATTGTTCAATTTCTAATTGCAAAGATTTAACCCTATTTTTAGACTTCTTTAGCATATTGGTTAAACATGCGATTGCTCTATAACATTTTTTATGTTCGGGAGAAGTTACCTCTTCATCATCTGAAGATGATGAAGCCGCGTTTGAGGAGTTGGAAGATTCATCACTGCTTTCCTCTCCAAGAGCCATGAGTGCCACATGCCTTGTGCTCTTCTCCTCCTTCTCTTCATCGGATGAGCTTGAGGAGGATTCATCCCAAGTTGCCTTCAAAGCTTTCTTCTTCTTCTTGGCTATTTCTTCTTTTTTTTTGGATTTCTTCTCCTTCTTCTTTAGCTTTGGACATTCATTCTTGAAATGCCCTTTCCTACCACACTCAAAGCAAGAAGCATTAGTCTTATCAAGTTTAGCTTCACTAGAGTTACCTCTACTCTTGAAGCGTCGACCCCTTCTCATCATCCTTCTCACAAAGTTCACCATCTCGGAGGATGAGGAGCCGCTGCCATCTTCCTCGGAATCGGACTCCGATTCGGAAGAGGATAAAGATGAAGAGATTTCCTTCTCCTTCTTCTTCTTGTTGGATCGGTCCCCTGCAACTAAGGCAATCCCCTTCTCCTTGGGGCCTTTGTTAGTCATTTCATGTAATTCTATTTCACAAAACAAATCATCTAACTTAACAATGGATAAATCCTTGGATACTTTGTAGGCATCCACCATGGATGACCACAAAGCATTCCTTGGAAATGCTTTTAGCACATACCTCACAAGGTCGTGATTCTTGACCTTTTCACCAATCGAAAGAAGTCCATTGAGGACTTCCTTGAACCGGCTATGGAGCTCACTTACCGATTCATTCTCCTTCATGGAGAGATTTTGAAGTTGAATGAGGAATAAGTCCCTCTTGGCGATTCTTGAATCTCAGGTGCCCTCATGGAGTTCTTGAATCTCGGATGGCTAGAGAGGGGGCGGGGTGAATATAGCTAAACACTTGGACTTTAGGCACTTATCGAATTCTGCACTCAAATTTATCAGTAGCATAGCGGAAGAATCAATGGAAACAAAGAAGTACAGAAAACAAAAATAGAAAACGAAGGCAAACAAACACAACTAGCAAGATCGCTAACAAGGAGGGTTTACATGGTTTGGGGATAACATGCCCCTACTCCTTGGCGTTCCTTTAAGGTGGGCGATCCCTTGATCGTCGGCAGATCAAGCCCCAGTTAACACCGGATAGAAAGCAACCTTCTTCTCGGTGGAGAAACCTCTCCACAACGTTTCAATCACAGATATAGGTTTAAGCACAATGAAACACAAGAAAGATCTTACTTAGCACTTAGCAAAGACAAGAACACAGCAAGCTCCCTCAGAGCTCCACCCAGTGACGATCTCACGCAAGAGCCTTCTCCTCGTGTCTTCTCGCTATTGGACTCGGAGCTTCTTGTTCCTTCCTTCTAGCGCTCAAGTAATGAATGGTTGCTTCAAAATTGCAGTAGCTTGCTCAAGGTGATGAAATTTCAGAACGCGTAAGCAAGTTGTGGAGAACACAAAGTCGCAGCAAGAACTCAATTCGCGAACTCTACTTCAAAGAAGCTTTCTTCCGCCCTTTTGTTTCTCCACTCAGCATTAGGTGACACCATCTCCTGCAGCCTCCAGTTGCTTCCCTGCAACCACCAGCTACCTCTGAGCTCCTCTGGACTCCCTGAGCCTCCCTTAGACCAGCCCCAGACAGCAACTCCAGCCAGCGCCAGCGCCAGTGCCCGTTGCAACTTGAGATGGAAAAACAGAAAACCTGCTCCAAGGAAAGGTCTCCATTCACTCTCCTTGAGTGTTTGAATCTTCCCCTGTCACCTGCAGCTTAATCAGAGTGTTAGCACAGCATATCAAGCAGGAAATCATGTATCAGATGTTAAGTGCAGAGAATCGGATACGTTCAGACGCGATCAGAGCGTCTGACAGTGCATTTTGAATTAAAGTGATCGGTCACCGGACCGATCAGAAAGCCTCCTGATCGGTCACCAGACCGATCAGGATGGGTCCAGACTGATCAGGCTCCGTCCTGATCGGTCCCCAATGCTCAATTAGAAATCGTGATTTCTTTGGGACTCTCCTGGATCGATCACCAGACCGATCCCAGGTTGTGGATCGATCACCAGACCGATCCACCCCTTTATCGGGCGATTTCTGAGCTTCGCAGTCCAAACCACCTGATCGGTCAGCGGACTGATCAGGGAGCCTCCTGATCGATCACCAGACCGATCAGGTCATGACCAGACAGATCAGGCTACGTCCTGATCGATCATAGAGAGGAACCCGCGATGCTGGATCGTTCTCCAGAACGATTTGCACAGTGATCCTAATCGGTCACCAGACCGATCAGGAGCAGATCAGCAAGGGAACTCAACCTCACTGTTTGCTCCCTGATCGGTCACCAGACCGATCAGGAGCAATGCAATGGGTGAAACGCATACTCCCTGATCGGTCACCAGACCGATCCACGAAGGAGCACCGTGCCAACTCCCTGATCGGTCACCAGACCGATCCATGGGCTCCCACCTAGCCCTCCAAGCTAGGGTTTCATCCACCTTAGCCCTCTAAGCTAAGGATTTTTCACCTAACCCTCCAAGTTGGGAATTTGCACCTAACCCTCCAAGTTAGGACTTTTCACCTAGCCCTCCAAGCTAGGACTTTTCACCCAACTCTTCCGGATTAGGACTTTTCCAAACCTAGCCCTCCAAGCTAGGACCTGACTCTCCAAGCCAGGACTTTTTCACCTAACTCTCCAAGATGGGAATTTTCACCTAACCCTCCAAGTTAGGACTTTTCACCTAGCCCTCCAAGCTAGGACTTTTCACCCACCTCTTCCGAATTAGGACTTTTCCAACACCTAGCCCTCCAAGCTAGGATTTTCTCACACCTAACCCTCCAGGTTAGGATTTTCCAACACCTAGCCCTCCAGGCTAGGATTTTCCATACCTTGCCTGATCCCCGATCAGGACTTAGTCATAATCATCATAATCATCAACCTAAACTAAAATCGGTGTCAACACCAAAATAACAATCAGGGTCAGACTGCATCAACAGAATGGACCCACCCGATTCAGCTCCTCTTTTGTTAGGCCACATTGGAGTGTTTAGGTTGCTTTGGCATCGGCTTCAATTTTCTTTTTGAGTGCAGCGTCCCATTCAGTGTAAGATTGTTGTACTCCATCAGCATTCCTTGTTATTTCCAGTCCGGATTGGATGATTATCCACATGTCCACCTGAGTTTTCTGGTGGACCTCCATTCTGCTCTTCCAGTAGGAGAAGTCCTCCCCACTGAAGACAGTGGTCTTGCGGTGCTGAAGCCTTCTTGCATGGCCATTAAGGAGTTTTATCTGAGAAAGTGAGAAAAGAAAGGAAAACTCTGTCCCAAGACTTGGTCTTGGATTAGTAGTGTGGGATAAAGAAAAATAATTATCGAGGGGTGTTGCACCGGTCTTAATTAACGATAAAAATTCGAGAAAGAAGAAACGAAATAATTTGAAGAAAATCTGAAAAATTCTCAAACTGGTGGTTGCACCAAATTTGAGTTTCCCCGCTCAGATACCACTTGTTGGATCGAGAGAAAACGATATAGGGGAGGGGTGAATATCGTAAGTCGTTTCGGATTGAAAAAGAGAATACGCAGCGGAAAAATTAAAACTAAACAACACACAAACACCAAGATTTTACTTGGTTCGGAGTCGCGGTTGGCTCCTACTCCAAGGTCCACGGTCGTTGACCGTTTACTATGGGCAATTCTATATGTGCGCAAAAAGGTTTACAAATAGATATTACAATTGCAGTATAGTAAACATAAAAGGACAGCTCTTCGTTACCAACGTCCGGTGTGGAATTTATCTCGGAGCAGAGGGACGTCGTCGGCGCTTGTATCTCGAGTTGGGAGGTTTCCAGAGCAAAGCGCTTGAGTAGAAGAGCGTATTGGCGTTGGAAGCAGTGATTGTTGAAGCCTTGGGGTCGAGGGGCTTTTTATAGCCTCCCGGGGCGCCCTGAACGTTGGGGGCACCCCCCCCCCCACGTGTCAATCGATCCGGTTAAGTCTCGGTCAGCCGTTATCCCTCCAGAATCGGGTTGAGGTATGATCGGGGGCGCCCAGGATGCCGGGGGCGCCCTGGTTGACTCTTTCAGCTGGCTTCTCGGCTGGATAAGTTTTATCCACTTCGTTAGCTTGAGCTTGGGGCGCCCGAGGCATCTGGGGCCCCCGGGAGCATGGGGGCACCCAGGAGCATGGGGGTGCCCCACCCAGTGAGCTTTCGAAGCGTACTTTTGCTGAACTCATGTTTGGCTTGTACTTAGGGCGCCCGGGTCCTTCCGGGCGCCCAACCCAGCTGCTGCCTCACTCCTTTGAGGCTTTCTGAGCTGTAGACACTCGTTCCTTCGATCCTGCATCCAGGGTTAGTACCAAACAAGATAGAGCAAATATGTTAGTGAGTCTTACAGCCGTAGCTGTCTTGGTTTTGACTTTGGGTCTCCAAAATGAAACCCTAGGTCGAACCGACGACTACTGTTCCCTCGACGGGGAACACGTCCTCACCTACTCCTCTCAGGAGAATTTACCTGTCGCCAACGGGCTCCTTCGGTTGGACTTTTGCCCAGCAGTCCTTCGCCAGGTGCCCAACTGTCCTTCGCCAGGTCTTCGTATCCTGGCATTCCTTCGCCAGGTGCCTAGCATTCCTTCGCCAGGTGCCTAGCAGTCCTTCGCTAGGGCTTCATATCCTGGCATTCCTTCGCCAGGTGCCCAGCTGTCCTTTACCAGGTCTTTGGTTTCAGGCAGTCCTTCGTCTGGTGCCTAGCGGTCCTTCTCTAGGTCTTCGACTCCTAGCAGGCCTTCGCTAGGTGCCCAGCAGCCCTTCGCTGGGTCTTAGGTTCCAGGCAGTCCTTCGCCTGCTGCCTAGCAGTCCTTCGCTAGGTCTTTGACTCCTAGCAGCCCTTCGCTAGGACTTTCAATCTGCACACTCAAGTAGCATATTAGATAAACATAACATCTTAACTTTTGACCCCTTTTGCCATTATCAACACACAGGTTCGACTTGGGTGCTGTCTGCACCAACAGTTTCTAGGGATCTTTATAAAATTAAGTTAGATGAATTGTTTTCAGAATTAGAATTACATAAGCATACTAACTGCACTTTGGCCGAGAAAGGTATTGCTTTTCTTGTAGGTAAAACCCAAGGAATGGTAGCAAAAAAAAAAGCCTCAACCTGTTGGTGCAGTATGCACCCAAGTCAAACCTGTGTTTTGATATTGGCAAAAAGGTTCAAAAGTTAAGGGTTAATGGTTGTCTAACGAGTTTCTTGAGTGTACAGGAAAAGCCCTAGTGAAGGAATGCTAGGCACTGGCGAAGGACTGCCAGAATGGAAAAGCCCTAGCGAAGGAATGCTAGGCACTGGCGAAGGACTGCCAGAATGGACAAAGCCCTAGCGAAGGATTGCTAGGCACTGGCGAAGGACTGCCAGAAGAAAAGACCTAGCGAAGGGCTGCTAGGCACCAAGCGAAGGGCAGCTTGGTAACTCAAGACCTGGCGAAGGACTGCTGGGCAAAAGTCCAACTGGAGGATCCGGTTGGCACCAGGTAAAACTCTCCCGAGAGGAGTAGGTGAGGACGCGTTCCCCTCGAGGGAACATTAGGCGTCTGTTCGACCTAGGGCTCCATGTTGGAGACCCAAAGTCAGAACCAAGACAGCTAAGGCTGTGAAAAATCAACTTAGTATTTGCTATTTTGGACTAACCCTGGATGCAGGACCGAAGGACTGTGTTTCTGCAGCTCAGAGGGCCTCAAAGGAGTGAGGCCGCAGCTGAGCAGGGCGCCCTGGATGTGTCGGGCGCCCCAGAGTCAACCCAAAGTCAGCAGAGAAGTAAACCTCCGACAGCACCGCGTTGGGGGGCGCCCCGCGCATGTCGGGCGCCCCTCTTGTCGCGGGCGCCGCACAAATCGGGCACCGCGCAGATCGGGCGCCCCGCGTGTCTCGGGCGCCCACTGTGCCACGCCACTGAAGGCGGCTGCAGCTCACCCTCGCGAAGCCTCGGTGATAAAGCTTTGACCGGTCAACCCGGGCGCCCCGCCCGCATCGGGCGCCCCAGTCAACTGTGATCCCGAAGTCGAAGCGATCAGTCACGACCGAGGGCTCGCCGGATCATGAGCCACGTGGAGGGCGCCCCGAGCATGTCGGGCGCCCCCTGCCCTATATAAAGAGGGCCTCGACCCTCTTCAAAGAACAACGATTTGCTTCGACAATTCTACGCTCTTCTGCTTCCACGACACGCTCCAGAAAGCTGCCAACTCAAGCCGACGACGTCCCGCTGCTCCAGAACTTCAATCTTCACCGGACGTCGGTAACAATAGTTGTATTTAAAGTTTACTATTCTGCTTTATTGTAAAATCTATTTGTAAACTTTGCGAACTTATAGAATTGCCCGCAGAAAACGGTCAACGACCGTGGGCCTTGGAGTAGGAGTCGACCCAGGCTCCGAACCAAGTAAACCTGCTGTGTTTGCGTTGTTTTACTCTCTTTTATTTCCGCTGCGCACCCGCTCTTTTAAATCCGAACGAATTGCGACATTCACCCCCCCTCTCTCGCATTTCTCGATCCAACAAGTGGTATCAAAGCGGGGAAGTCAAACTTGGTGCAACCACCAGTTTGAATATTTTTCGGATTCTTTTTCTCTCTCATTTTTTTAAAACAAAAAAATCTTCGTTCGAGTTTTTATCTCAAGGTTGGTGCAACACCCCTTGAAATCTGTGTTTGATTATTTCTTCCCGCACTACTAATCCAAGACCAAGTCTTGGAAATATTTTTGTTGTTTACTTTTATTTCAGTAACAAATGTCTATCCAAGAGGGATACAGCACCGCTAGACCTCCACTCTTTAGTGGAGAAGACTTTTCCTATTGGAAAAGTCGCATGGAGGTCCACCTGAAAACTCAGGTGGACATGTGGATCATTATCCAGTCCGGTCTGGAGATCCCACGAAATACAGAAGGAATTCCACAAAGCTACTGGGAGTGGGACAACACTCTCAAACGCAAAATTGAAGCAGACGCCAAAGCAACCCAGACTCTACAATGTGGACTAACAAAAGAAGAGCTGAACCGCGTAGGCCCCTTCAACAGTGCAAAGGAGTTATGGGCTAAACTAATCGAGCTCCACGAAGGAACCTCAGACACGAGGATCAGCAAAAGGGACCTGCTACTAAACAAGCTCTTCACCATCAAAATGGCAGATAACGAGACAGCAGCCCAGCTCCACGCAAGAATTCAAGAGGTAATGAATGGTCTTCACGCAATAGGTCACCAGGTTCAAAACCGTGATCTGATAAGGTACGCCCTAAACGCATTCCCTAGAACTACCTTGTGGGCATCTATGGTAGATGCATACAAGGTCTCTAGGGATCTTTCAAAAATTAAGCTAGATGAGTTATTTTCTGAACTTGAACTGCATGAACAGACTAACTCCAATTTGGTCGAGAAAAGTATAGCTTTTTTTGCAGGGAAAACAGGGAAAATGACCAAGAAGAAAATTCAAGTTGAACCTGAATCTACCTCAGATTCAGAAGATCAAGAAGAAGATCAATCAGAACTGGTCCGGCTAGCTCGGAGCTACTACAAAAAGTTGAAAAACCAAACTAACACACGGAGAACAAGCCGGAGAAAGGACGGACAAGATGAACCGGCAACTGACAAACAAAAGCCCAACGTAACCTGCTACGAATGCAAGAAGAAGGGCCACTACAAGACTGAATGTCCAAGTCTAAAGGAGTCCAGAAAGACCAGAAAGAAGAAGGCACTCCAAGCAACCTGGGATGAGTCTTCCTCAGAAGAAGAAGAAGAAGCACCTCAGTCCAATCTTCTAGCCCTGACCGCTTCGGATCAAATCGAGACTAACTCAGACTCGGACCGGGACGACGGCAAACTGACTTTCTCCGACGATGGCGAAATAAAGGTAACGGGTTTTTCAAAATCGCAATTAAATTCTCTTATTTCCTATCTATCCCGAGATTTGGCGAAAGCCAAACTCCGAATCGAGTCCCTCCGACAGGAAGTAAAACTCCTGAAAGAGGGAGCTGATTCTAATTCCTTAACTGAGAAAATTCAGGAAGAAACCCCTGATCAAGTTGAGAAACTTGAATCAGAGAATTTCTCCTTGAAAACTCAAGTCAAGGATTTAAGAACAGCTTTAGAACGATTCACTTATGGTTCCAAGAATCTTGATATGATTCTGGGAAAACAGAAGTCTGTTCTAAACCGATCCGGACTTGGCTATAGAACCAAATCTCGGCAAAGATCTTACTTTGCTGTACTGAACCAGTCAAGACCTAAGGTTCAGGCATGGGTGCCAAAACTGTGCCTGACTAAACCAACTGGTTCAAATCAATTTTGGATCCCCAAGGACAAGATTCACATCTTGCCTAACCCATATAGAGGCTATAGTCCAGGGGGAGCCAAAATCAAAACAATTTTTATAATTAGATGATTTTTTTTTTAATTGATTGCTTGTTTATTTAATTTCTTGCAAATTGCCATGCTTAGATTTAAGGAATACTTAGATTTAAGGACGAAATTATTTGAAACTTGAAAACATAGTATTGGGTGGAGGTGAGATGATAGTACGTTAGGGAAGCCAATTTGGCGGAACTAGCCGAAGCTACCGATCCAAGATCCAAGCTAGTTAGACCAGAAAATGACCTAATTTAATTTGAAAATGAAATTTCATTAAAAGGCTTTGTCAAGGAAAGGGTGGATGATCCCATAAGGCTTCGGCCAAAGAAGGCCTAGTGCCTCGCCAAGACCTGGAAGCCAATTTCTGAAATTCAAATTCAAGTTAACTTTTGTCAAATTCGAATCTAACTCAAATTTCAAATAATTATAGATTCTAATCTATTTTTCAAAACCTCTACTTCTCAAAATTATTATCTTTTTGAAAAACACTTAATCTGTTTTCAAAACTTTCTGTTTTTTTAAAAATAAATAACTTTTCAAAATAAATGAAAATTCCTTTCAAAATTAATTTTTACCTTCAAACCTGTCTCACAAAAACCTTAAGGTTAACATGTTTTGAAAACCCTAGATTCAGTGAGATAGGAAAATTAAGTTCAAATTAAACCACCTTGCTTGTGCTTTCATAATCATGGTCAAACTATGATTAACCTAGTCAAACATGGTCAAACACAGTCAAACGAAGTCAAACAGTCAAACCTGGTCAAAACAGTCAAAAGTCTGGTATCTAGGGCGCCCGTAACCTGTCGGGCGCCCCTATACGCTCCATGTCCCCCACGCTGATTAAAGCAGTCAAAAGCTGCAGTCAAACAGCCTTTGTGAAGGGCGCCCGTGACATGTCGGGCGCCCCCATCAAACCTGTCTCCCACGCTGATTAAAGCAGTCAAAAGCTGCAGTCAAACAACCTTTGTGAAGGGCGCCCGTGACATGTCGGGCGCCCCCATCAAAACCTGTCTCCCACGCTGATTAAAGCAGTCAAAAGCTGCTGACAAACAGCTTTTGAGAAGGGCGCCCGTGACCTGTCGGGCGCCCCTACAGACCTTTTCCCTGCCCGAGGCAAAATCAACCTGTTAAGGGCGCCCGTGAGCCGTCGGGCGCCCCCCCATCAACCCCTATAAAAGGGACCCGAGACTCCCTCATTTCCCACACTACATCTCACACTCCTTCTTCCCTTTGCCTCTTTCTTGTGGATCAAGTGAACCTAAGCCTTCCCTTGCCTCAACCATGCCTCCAAGGTATGAAATTTAGTTGTGCAATTAATTTTTCTTAAATTAAAATTTTTTTTCTTTTTTGCACACTCCTTCTTTATCCTTAATCACTTATTTTTTCTACACTTAGAAAACGCCGAGCAGTTCAGTCGAACCCCGGTAATGAGCCCAGTCCCGACCCTAGATTTCCTAACCTAGCACTTTGTAACAAGTTCGCACAAACCACCTACATTCCGATTAAAACAAGCTACCTTAACCGTCATTTCTTCTCCCAATCCTGTCCAGTCGCAATGTCCGCAATTAACTTCTATCAACTCGATAACCTCGTATTCTGCACACATTCAATCAACAACACCCTATGTGCAGAATTCTATAACAACATAGTTAGGCAAGACCACTTGAGCTTCGTCACTACCGTTCAAGGAATGCCCTTGAGCATCACTCCTACCCTACTGAACCGATTTTTGGGACTCCGACCATCTCAGTCCATCTTCTGTTGCTACCCTCCAAGGAACCCGCCCTTCGACGCCCCCTACTCTCATATTGACCTGAACACCTTATACAACTATTTCTTTGGGGAAGCCATGGACCCTGCAGGAGGGCAGTTCCACTCCACCCGACTCCCTATTCAGGACTACGCTCTCTACAGAGTAATTGTCCGTTGCATCCTTCCTTTGTCCACTAGGGACACAGCCACCATGAAACCCTTTCACACTTTTCTTCTCTATGCCCTTATCCACCATCTGGACATAGATATAGGCCTTCACCTCTTCCACTGTATCCTACATGCCTCTAGTGTATCCACTAAGGGGCGGATCCGCACTCCCTACTGCCACATCATCACCTCTATCCTCCACCACCACGGCCGAAATATCGCTGACGGCGAGATTACCACGATGACTGAATTCGACGAGATAGGATTTAGAAACTTTTCTTTAGCCGGTATAGACGTCTCGGGCACCGGGGTTCTGACTTGGCGACGCCGACCAGCCGCACAGGACATTGCCGACGAGGAGGTCGAGGTCGACGTTGCCGACTTAGCAGCAGAGGTAGATCAGCCCGCTCCACCGACCTTGTACGAGAGAGTTACACGACTCGAGACGCACGTCCAGAACCTCAGAGAAGAAGTGGAAGCGTACCATATTGAAGACCAAGAGACAAACTTAGGCTACTACAACAACATTATGAGTACCCTCACAGCCGATAGAGAAGCCTGGAATGCACAGTACCATGAGATCATGGCACGATTTGATGCATGGCAGCCGGGCCCATTTGATCCTCCTGGTCCCTCCTCTTAGATGACTTGGACATGTACCCATTTGACTACCCCTACTGAGTAGGGTTGACTTCTGTTGACTTGTACTAGACTTCTACTTGAACTATGCTAATCTTAGCTTGGCTTGTTTTTTTTACTAAATTAAGTTAGGGTTATGCTTAGTAGAATAGAATCATTTGGTTTTTGGATTTTCAATTTTAAATTGAACTTAAAATGTCTTTTAAAATGTTTTTTGTTAAAAATATTACTTTAACTTTAAAAAGTTTTTTTACTTAGTTTTATTTCAAAAACTACCCCCTTCAAAACTAGGGCCTCTTTTCGAAATGGAATTAGCCTAGGCTCTAACCCTAGAATTGCATGCACCTATAGACTTAGAAGCCAGCATCTCACAAACACCTTAGGATACTTTTGATTGATAACCTAGAAAGGGTTGAGATGCTTAGGTCTTTGCCTCAATTCAAGATGCTTTAAGTCAGTGCATCGGCAGCAATTGGGGCACTAAATGAACAGCAATCAGGTCAAGTGTCAAGTTTAGACAATCTAACTTGAACAATGCACTTAACTTGACTAACTCTAGCAAAAGCTACTGTTTATAACAGTTAGTAAGTAGCTAAATGGGTTAGACAGGTCCCTAAAAGATTTAACCAGACTTAGGTCTTGCTTTGATTCAGTACAGCACATGCTTTATTATTGCAAATATCCTTTTGTGCATTTTGTTTGATATATGTCAAAGGGGGAGAGTTGGAAAGGAAACAGGGAACAAAAATGTTTTTCCAAATTTCTATTTTTTTTTGCTCTGAATTGCTATTAAGTTTTTTTAAAATTATTCTCTGAAAAGCTTTTTCTAAAGTCTGAAATTTTTTTTCAAACCCTGAAAAATTTTCTAAATCAAAAATTTTTTTTCCCAAGTCTCAATTTTTTAAAACTGAAAAAGTCTAAAGAGTTTTCCTAAAACTCAAAATTTGCTAAAATGTGAAAACTTCTTCAAACTTAGAATATTTTTTGAAAAACTCAGGCAATACTTAAAAAGTTTTTCGATAATAAAATTTTTCTAAGTATTTAAAGTAAAATCACCTACTTTTGAAAAACCTAGGGGGAGATTACTTCCAGGGGGAGGGAATCCAACTTAGGATTTCAATTTCAGCATTCTTTTTCCCTTAACTTTTTGAACTAGGTTGCCATATATCAAAAAGGGGGAGATTGTTGGTGCAGTATGCACCCAAGTCAAACCTGTGTTTTGATATTGGCAAAAAGGTTCAAAAGTTAAGGGTTAATGGTTGTCTAACGAGTTTCTTGAGTGTACAGGAAAAGCCCTAGTGAAGGAATGCTAGGCACTGGCGAAGGACTGCCAGAATGGAAAAGCCCTAGCGAAGGAATGCTAGGCACTGGCGAAGGACTGCCAGAATGGACAAAGCCCTAGCGAAGGATTGCTAGGCACTGGCGAAGGACTGCCAGAAGAAAAGACCTAGCGAAGGGCTGCTAGGCACCAAGCGAAGGGCAGCTTGGTAACTCAAGACCTGGCGAAGGACTGCTGGGCAAAAGTCCAACTGGAGGATCCGGTTGGCACCAGGTAAAACTCTCCCGAGAGGAGTAGGTGAGGACGCGTTCCCCTCGAGGGAACATTAGGCGTCGGTTCGACCTAGGGCTCCATTTTGGAGACCCAAAGTCAGAACCAAGACAGCTAAGGCTGTGAAAAATCAACTTAGTATTTGCTATTTTGGACTAACCCTGGATGCAGGACCGAAGGACTGTGTTTCTGCAGCTCAGAGGGCCTCAAAGGAGTGAGGCCGCAGCTGAGCAGGGCGCCCCGGATGTGTCGGGCGCCCCAGAGTCAACCCAAAGTCAGCAGAGAAGTAAACCTCCGACAGCACCGCGTTGGGGGGCGCCCCGCGCATGTCGGGCGCCCCTCTTGTCGCGGGCGCCGCGCAAATCGGGCACCGCGCAGATCGGGCGCCCCGCGTGTCTCGGGCGCCCACTGTGCCACGCCACTGAAGGCGGCTGCAGCTCACCCTCGCGAAGCCTCGGTGATAAAGCTTTGACCGGTCAACCCGGGCGCCCCGCCCGCATCGGGCGCCCCAGTCAACTGTGATCCCGAAGTCGAAGCGATCAGTCACGACCGAGGGCTCGCCGGATCATGAGCCACGTGGAGGGCGCCCCGAGCATGTCGGGCGCCCCCTGCCCTATATAAAGAGGGCCTCGACCCTCTTCAAAGAACAACGATTTGCTTCGACAATTCTACGCTCTTCTGCTTCCACGACACGCTCCAGAAAGCTGCCAACTCAAGCCGACGACGTCCCGCTGCTCCAGAACTTCAATCTTCACCGGACGTCGGTAACAAGAGTTGTATTTAAAGTTTACTATTCTGCTTTATTGTAAAATCTATTTGTAAACTTTGCGAACTTATAGAATTGCCCGCAGAAAACGGTCAACGACCGTGGGCCTTGGAGTAGGAGTCGACCCAGGCTCCGAACCAAGTAAACCTGCTGTGTTTGCGTTGTTTTACTCTCTTTTATTTCCGCTGCGCACCCGCTCTTTTAAATCCGAACGAATTGCGACATTCACCCCCCCCTCTCTCGCATTTCTCGATCCAACACAACCTGCACTCGAGTCTAACTCAGACTCAGACTCAGAAGATAGTGAAGAGGATCGACCCAAGCTATTTCGGCTAGCCCGAGACTACTACAAGGAGCTGAAGCATCAGAACAACAGAAGGAAAGCCAGCCGAAGAAAGGAAGATCCAGCTAAACCTTCAACTTCAAAAACCAAACCAAATGTGACCTACTACGAATGCAACAAGAAGGGACACTACAAATCGAAGTGCCCTAATCTAAAGGAAGCCAAGAAGACTCGAAGGAAGAAGGCTCTTCAAGCCACGTGGGACAAGTCTTCCTCCGAAGAAGAAGAAGAGGACCCACAGTCAAACCTTCTTGTCTTAACCACTTCAGAAGACATCCACACCGGATCGGAATCGGAGCCGGACGATGGAAGGCACACAATTTCGGAGAACGGTAAAATAACGGTAAGTGGTTATTCTGAAGTTGAATTATCAAAGTTAATTGCTTACTTATCTCATAACTTGGCGAAAGCCAAAATCCGAGTCGAGTCCCTCCGACAGGAAGTAAAACTCCTGAAAGAGGAAGCTGACTCTAGATCCTTGACCGAGAAGGTTCAAGAAGGAGACTCTACTAAAGTTGAAAAACTTGAGAAAGAGAACTCCACCTTGAAAACTCAAGTCAAGGACCTTAGAGCGGCTTTAGAACGATTCACTTCGGGTTCCAAGGGTCTTGACATGATCCTTGGAAAACAGATGTCCATTCTAAATCGATCTGGGTTAGGGTATCGAACCAAGTCGAGACAAAGGTCATACAATGCTGTATTGAACCAATCTAGACCCAAAATTCAAGCATGGGTACCAAAACTTTGCTTGAATAACCAAGCTAGACCAAACCAGTATTGAATCCCCAACGACAAGATTCATATCTTGCCTAACCATTATCGTGGCTTTAGTCCAGGGGGAGCCAATTTAAAAACAATTTTTATAATTAGATAAATTTTTCTCCGTAATTTGAATTGCATGCTTGATTATTTATTTATTTCTGCAAATTATCATGTTTAGACCTAGGACTGGTTAGAATAAGGACTGAAATGATTTAATTGAAATTTGAACAACATAGTATTGGGTGGAGGTGAGATGAAAGTACGTTAGGGAAGCCATTTTGGCGGAACTACCCGAAGCTACCAATCCAAAACCCAAACTAGTTAGACCAAAATCTTTCAAGGATTAACATGAAGATGAATTTTCAATAAAAGGCTTTGTTAAGGAAAGGGTTGTTGCTCCAATAAGGCTACGGCCAAAGAAGGCATAGTGCATCGCCAAGACCTGGAAGCCGATTATTGAAAATCAAATTCACTTTACTATTGTCAGATTTGAATCTAACACAAATTTCAATTAATCTTAGATTGAATCACTTTTCAAAATAAACTTAAAACTTAATTAAACTGTTTTCAAAATTAATTTAACTTTTCAAAATTAATCATGTTTTTTTTAAAAAAAATCATTACTTCTGTAAAACCTGTCTCACAAAACTCATAAGGTTAACGTGATTGATAACTATAGATTGGGTGAGACAGACTAGGTTGTGAAAATCAATTTAAGCTATCCTTAATTCTAAATTGGATCCAAATCAATAAATTTTTTATGTGTTAGAACATAAAGATTTGGACCAATGGATGTTGAATAGCGAGTGCTCCAGACACATGACTGGAGACAAATTGAAATTCACCAAACTCAAGTTCAAGAACCTAGGCTCAGTAGCATTTGGCAACAATGCTACACTCAAAGTCATTGGGTCAGGTAACATTGAACTCAAATCCGATTTTGTAATTAAAAAGGTACTCTTGGTTGAGAACTTTAAGTTTAATTTGCTTAGTATAAGTCAATTATGTGATATTGGCTATGTAGTTACCTTTACCAACTCTGACTGCCTGGTTAGAAATTTGCAAGACTCAGAAGTCATGCTTAATGGCACTAGGAAAAATAATGTTTATACTATAAGTCTACCCTTAGTACCTAAATGCCGCTTAACTCAGTTAGAAGAATCAAACCTCTGGCATAGGAGATTAGGTCACACTAATCTAAGACTAATTTCAAAAATCACCCAACTTGGTCTAATTAAAGCAATACCAAAAATTATGAACCATGAAAACATGATATGTGACTCATGTAACCAAGGTAAACAAACCAGGTCTAATCACAAACAAGTTCAATCAAACCTAACTCAAACCACACTTGAGCTCCTGCACCTTAACCTATTTGATTCACATGGAGCCAAGTCACTAAGCGGAAACTGGTACTGCTTAGTCATTATCGATGATTACTCTAGGTTTACCTGGGTAAGGTTCCTAAAAACTAAGGATGAAACCCTAAATCTATTCATTGACCTATGTAAGGTAATTGAGAATCAAAATGATACCAAAATCAAAAGACTTAGGAGTGATCACGGGGGAGAGTTTGAAAATCAAAGGTTTGAGGAATTTTGTAAGATAAACGGGTATATTCATGAATTCTCATGTCCTAGAACCCCCCAGCAAAATGGGATAGTAGAAAGGAAGAATAGAACTCTACAGGAAGCCGCTAGGACTATGCTCAATGAATTCAACCTTGCTAACCAATTTTGGGCAGAAGCAATTAGTACGGCTTGCTATATCGAAAATAGGGTCCTAATTAACAAACGACATAATAAAACTCCCAATGAACTATATTATCATAGACTTCCAAACCTACACTACCTAAGGGTCTTTGGGTGCAAAGTCCATATCCTAAACACCAAGGACCACCTAGGGACATTTCAGTCTATGTCAACCCCTGGAATATTTTTAGGATATTCAACAATAAGTAGGGCCTATAGGGTCTACAATAGACAAACTAACAAAATTGAAGAAACAACAAATTTAATATTTGATGAGGAAATTAATTCAAAATCTGATAATCCATACCTGAATCCATCAAATATTGATCAGGAAGATAATGAACAAATTATGGATTCATCAATTGAACCACTAGTTGAAACTCTAAATGAACTGACTATTGAACCAACTACTGCGTCAATTGAACCAACAAATGAACCAACCCAAGTAATTGAACAAAATATCGAACCTAACTGTTCAGCCAGACCTGAGGCTGAACTAAGTTCTAGAAGAACCAAGAAACCCAAACTCAGTCACCCCTCTGACCAAATTGTGGGTGATCCAACCTTAGGAGTCAGAACTAGATCTTCTTATAGAAATCTTAGTCAGATCGCACTAATTTCTAAAATTGAACCTAAGACTATAGAGGAAGCCCTACCTGATCCTGATTGGATCATAACAATGCAAGAGGAATTAGACCAATTTGAGAGGAACCAAGTCTGGGAACTAGTACCTAAACCTGAGGGCAAATCCATCATAGATACTAAGTGGGTATTTAGGAACAAACTAAATGACCAAGGGAAAATAATCAAAAACAAAGCCCGCTTAGTAGCTAAAGGGTTCAGTCAAGTCGAAGTTTTAGACTATGACGAAACCTATGCCCCAGTAGCAAGACTTGAGTCTATTTGAATGTTGTTAGCCTTTGCAGCCCATAAAGGATTTAAACTTTACCAAATGGATGTTAAGTCAGCCTTTGTGAATGGGTTTATCAAAGAAGAAGTCTATGTAGGACAACCCCCCGATTTTGAGGACTTAAAAAAACCCGACTACGTTTACAAACTTAATAAAACACTTTATGGACTAAAACAAGCACCTAGGGCATGGTATGAACGCCTATCAACTTACCTTATTTCTAAGAAATTTAACTAAGGACAAATTGACTCAACTCTTTTTGTCAAAACCTTAGAAAAAGACATCTTCATTGCCCAAATCTATGTTGACGACATAATTTTCAGATCCACCAACTCAAACTTCTTAAAAGAATTTGTAAAAATAATAGAAAATGAATTCGAAATGAGCTTAGTTGGCGAGCTCAACTTCTTGTTAGGACTACAAATTAAGCAAACTAGGGATGAAAATTATGTTCATCAATCCAAATATGCTAAGGAGTTAATAAAGAAATTTAAAATGGATAACTCCAAAAGCATAAGTACCCCTATGGCCACAAATGTAAAAATTGATAGTGACCGTGAAGGTAAACCTGTAGAACTTAAACTATATCGAAGTATGATTGGAAATCTACTTTACCTTACAGCTAGCAGACCTGATATCCTTTTCTCTATTGGAATGTGTGCTACATACCAAATTTGTGCTAAGGAAACACACTTAGTAGCCCTAAAAAGATTACTTAGATACATTAAGGGCACCCTCAATGTAGGGATTTGGTATCCTAGGACCTCAACTTTTGACCTATCAGGATACTCTGATTCTGACTATGCTGGATGCAAACTAGATAGAAAAAGTTCAAGTGGAAGCTGCAATTTAGTCAGTTGGTGCAGTAGAAAGCAACACTGCGTAGCTCTATCTACAACCGAAGTTGAATATGTTGCTTTAGGAGAGTGTGTAGCACAACTCCTATTGATGATGCACACTCTTAAGGACTTCCAGCTTGATTACACCCAAACCCAAGTCTACATTGATAACATAAGTTCAATTAATCTAACTAAGAACCCAATCCAACACTCTAGAACAAAACATATAGAGGTTAAACATCACTTCGTAAGAGATCATGTAGCCAGGGGTGAAATAGTCCTTAAGCATGTAGACTCAAAGTCAAACTTAGCTGATATCTTCACCAAACCCTTACCTGAGTCTGAGTTCAGCTCACTAAGAAGGCAGTTAGGATTATGCTTAGTAGAATAGGACTGCTCTACTTATGTTTCTGTTCAAAAACTATTTTATTTCTTATCTGATATTTATTTTAAAAAATAATTTTTTTCTTGAAATTTAAAATGATTTCCGACTTAGTATTTTTTTGAAAAACTTACCCCCTTCAAAACTAGGGTTTTTTCGCAAATGGACTTAGCTTAGGCCCTAACCCTAGAACTGCATGCACCTATAATCTAGAAGCCAACATCTCACAAGCACCTTAGGGTACTTTTGGTTGATAACCTAGACTGAGGTGAGATGCTTAGGTCTATGCCTTAATTTAAGATGCTTTAAGTCAGTGCATCTGCAGTAATTGGGGCAATAAATACCAATTGAACATTAATCAGGTTATGTGTCAAGCTTAGAAAATCTAACTTGATCAAATCACTTAACTTGACTAACCCTAGCGAAAGCTACTGTTTATAACAGTTAGTAAGTAGCTAACTGGGTTAGACAGGACCCGAAAGGGAAAATTTAAATTGATTTGGTCCAGTTTATGCATAGAATTAGTTCAATACAACACTTTACTTTCCTTAATCAATTTTTTTTTGTTTTTTCTATATTTTTTTTTGATATATGGCAAAGGGGGAGAGATTGGAATGGAGAGAAAAGAAGGTTTTAAAATTTAAATTAAATTTTTTTCTAAAACTCTTATTTCCTTTTTCAAAAAGTAAAGTAATTGAAAATGTTTTAGAAAATTTTCTAAGTACTTAATTCAAAAACATTTTGAAAATCATCTAAGTACTTAATTCAAAATTGTTTGTTTTGAAAATTTTCTAGGTGTTAACTTCAAAAATATTTTGAAAATCTTCTAAGTACTTAATTCAAAATTATTTGTTTTTGAAAATTTTCTAAGTACTTAACTCAAAAATGTTTTGGAAAATTTTCTAATTGCTAAAACCAAATGTTTTGGAAAATTTTCTAAGTGCTAAAACTAAATGTTTGGAAAATTTTCTAAGTAATAAAACTAAATGTTTTGAAAAATTTTCTAGGTGCCCAACTCGAAAATATTTTGAAAAATTTTTCTAACTTGAAAATCCCTTTTGAAAATTTTCTAAGTGTTGAAAACCTGAAAAATCTTTACAAACAAGGACTTAGAAATGTTTTCAAAAACCCCACGTAATCTTGAAAAACTCAGGGGGAAAATTTCTTCCAGGGGGAGGAAATTAAGTTTATTTACTTACTTCATTAACTTAACTTTTTGAACTGTGTTGCCATAAATCAAAAAGGGGGAGATTGTTGGTGCAGGCATCACCTAAGTCAAACCTGGGTTTTGATAATGGCAAAGGGTTCAGAAGTTAAGATGTTAGTATGATCTAACTTGTTTACTGAGTGTGCAGGAAGAAGTCCTAGGTACACTAGGCAAGAAGTCCTGTCAAAGGGATGGGCAAAGAAGTCCTAGTCAAGGACTAGGCAAGAAGACCTGACCGGAAGTTGGGCAAAGTAGTCCTGGTCGACGACTGGGCAAGAAGTCCTAGCAAGGGGCTAGGCACCGAAGACCTGACCGAAAGTTGGGCAAGAAGACCTGACCGGAAGTTGGGCACAAAAACCTGGTCAGGTGGATTGGGCAAAAGTCCAACCGGGGGAACCGGTTGGCAAAAGGTAAACTCTCCTGAGAGGAGTAGGTGAGGACGCGTTCCCCGTCGAGGGAACAGTAGGCGTCGGTTCGACCTAGGGTTCCATTTGGGAGACCCGAAGTTAGAACCAAGACAGCTACAGTTATAAATAATATCTAACACTCTTGCTTGGTTTGTTTTGGAACTATCCTTGGTTACAAGGACAGAAGGATTGTGTTTCTGTAGCTCAGACGCCCCAAAGGAGTGGGGTGGTTCACTGGACTAGGCGCTCGGGAGGTCACGGGCGCCCAAGGTCAAGGCCAAAACTACCAAGAAGCAAGACTACTTCAAAACCACACTGGGCTAGGCACCCAGGAGGTCCCGGGTGCCCAAGGTCAAAGCCAAAGTGGTCATCGAAGCAAATCTGCCACGAAGCCAATGGACCAGGTCAACATAGGCGCCCGAGAGGTCCCGGTCACCCCAGTTAGACCAGGTGTCGAATCGAAGGGGATAAGCGCTGATCGGGCTGCGGATTGAGGTTCTCGCAGGTGAAGGCACGTGTCAGGCGCCCCCAACGAATCAGGCGCCCCCAGGAGTACTATAAAAGGGGGCTCACCCCCAAGGCTTCGACATCCACTTTTTCTAACGCTCAAAACACTTTCGCTCTCGTGCTGTGCTCCAGCAAGGTTCGATTTCGAGATTTCAGCGCCGACGATGACCCTCTGCTCCGGAATTCGATCCATCTCGGGCGTCGGTAAAGTTTCATTTTACGAAAGTGTTGTAATTCAGTTTTCAAATTCTATATCTGTACTTTCAATCTATATGAATCTTTCCGAATATAGAATTGCCTAAAGTAAACGGTCAAGGACCGAGGGCCTTGGAGTAGGAGCCAATCGCGACTCCGAACCAAGTAAAAAATCGACTTGTGTTCTTGTGCAATTTATTTCTTTCCGCTGCGTATTTGCTCTTTCTTAGTCCGAAAAGTTTTCAACGATATTCACCCCCCTCTATCATTTTCCTTGATCCAACAGTTAGTGCTCCGGTTGATTTTGATGTGATCAACCAAGTTAGGTTAGGTCCTGTTGTGGTTTGTGAACCCTTTGTCTAACTGTGCAGGAACTTAGGAGTGGAGGAAGTTGAGCTTAAGACACAGTGGACGAGAGGATTCCTTGGGGAATGAGCCGATGGGCCCGGTGCATCCGAAGGATGCAAAACCTGTGGAAGAGTACACCGGTGGAGTGAGAAGTAGGTGCGCAACGTCTGAAGGACGAGAAGCTGGAAGGAAGGACGCTCAAGGGGTGAAGGGCCGAAGTCGGGTTTGGGCGAGCATAACCCTGGTTGGCCAGAAAGCACCCAAGAAGACCCGCTGGAGATTGGTATGCAAGTTGTTGACCAAAACTCACTTGGGTGCCCCTATGCATAGGGGCGCTCGGGCTCTCGGGAGCCCGTGTGCTTAGGGGCGCCCGAGCTCTTGGGTGCCCCTATGGTAACAGGCGCCCGAGAGCAATGCTTATCCACCAACTAGCCGTTTACGAAGGTTGCGTACCAGATAACACACAAGCCACGTGTTAGGCACCGACAACCACTCAGGCGACCCTATAGTGTCACGCCAGCAAATATAGAACTGACCGGGCTATAAATAGGCCCCTAGAGCTCAGTTCCAGATCATCCATCAATTGCATACGAATTCCACACGAATCCAAGACCAAGTCTTGGGACAAAGTTTCTCTATTTTTCTTATTTTTTTCAAAAAATTATTATGGCCATGCAAGAGGGTTTCAGCACAGCCAGACCACCGCTATTCAGTGGAGAAGACTTCTCTACTGGAAAAGTCGGATGGAAGTCCACCTGAAAACTCTGGTGGATATGTGGATAATAATCCAATCTGGCTGCGAAATCCCCCAAGAATGCAGAAGGAGTGGCACAACACTACTCTGAATGGGGCGCCGCTCTGAAGAAAAAGATCGTGGCTGATGCTAAGGCAACTCAGACGTTGCAGTGCGGATTAACCAAGGAAGAACCTTACCGGGTAGGTCCTTTCAGCAGCGCCAAAGAACTTTGGGGCAAACTGATTGAGCTGCACGAAGGCACCTCCGACACCAGAATCAGCAAAAGGGATCTGTTGCTGAACAGACTCTATACTATAAAGATGAATGAGGGCGAATGAGCAGCACAACTCCATGCCAGAATCTAGGAGCTGATGAACGGCCTGCACACAATTGGTCACAAGGTAGAGAACCGTGACCTAATCAGGTATACCTTAAATGCTTTCCTAAGAAATACTCTGTGGGCATCTGTGGTAGATGCTTACAAGGTTTCGAGGGATCTGTCAAAAATTAAGTTAGATGAATTATTTTCAGAACTAGAATTACATGAACAGACTAACTACACTTTGGCCGAGAAAGGTATTGCTTTTCATGCAAGCCTCAACCTGCACCCAAGTCTGACTCAGACTCAGACTCAGATGATAGTGAAGGGGATCGACCCAAGTTGGTGTGGCTAGCTCAGGACTACTACAAGGAGATGAAGCATCAAACTAATAGAAGGAAATCAAGGCGACGAAAGGAAGATCCAGCTGAACCTTCAACCTCAAAGACCAAACCGAATGTTACCTACTACGAATGCAACAAGAAGGGACACTACAAATCGGAATGTCCCAATCTAAAGGAAGCTAAGAAGACTCGGAGGAAGAAGGCTCTTCAAGCCACGTGGGACGAATCCTCCTCCTCCGAAGAAGAAGAGGCCCCACAGTCAAATCTGCTCACCTTGACCGCTTTGGAGACATCAACACCGGATCGGAATCGGAGCTGGATGACGGAAGGCTCACCATCTCAGAAAACGGCCAAATAACGGTAAGAGGTTATTCCGAAATTGAATTATCAAAGTTAATAGCTTATTTATCTCATAACTTGGCGAAAGCCAAAATCCGAGTCGAATCCCTCCGACAGGAAGTAAAACTTCTGAAAGAGAAGCCAACTATAGATCCTTGATCGAGAAGGTTCAAGAAGGAACCTCTACTCAAGTTGGAAAGCTTGAGAAAGAGAACTCCTCCTTGAAAACTCAAGTCAAGGAGCTATGAGTAGCTTTAGAATGATTCACTTCAGGTTCCCAGGGTCTTGACATGATCCTTGGAAAATAGAAGTCCGTTCTAAATCGATCAAGGTTAGGGTATCGAACCAAGTCGAGACAACGATCATATTATGTTGTATTCAACCAATCTAGAGCAAAAGTTCAAGCATGGGTACCCAAACTTTGCTTGAACAACTAAGCTGGACCAAACCAGTATTGGATCTCCAAGGACAAGATTCACATCTTGCCTAATCATTATCGTGGCTTTAATCCAGGGGGAGCCAATTTAAAAATAATTTTCATAATTAGATAATTTTTTTATTCCTTAATCTTAATTACATGCTTGAGTGTTTATTTATTTCTACAAATTATTATATTCAGACCTAGGACTGGTTAGACTAAGGACTGAAACGATTTAATTGAAATTTGAATAACATAGTATTGGGTGGTGGTGAGATGATAATACGTTAGGGAAGCCATTTTGGTGGAACTAGCCGAAGCTACCAATCCATGACCCAAACTAGTTAGACCAAAATCTTTCAAGGAGTAACTTGAAGATGAATTTTCAATAAAAGGCTTTGTCAAGGAAAGGATTGATGATCCAATAAGGCTACGGCCAAAGAAGGCCTAGTGCCTCGCCAAGACCTGTAAGTCGATTATTGAAAATCAAATTCACTTTACTATTGTCAGACTTGAATCTAACATAAATTTCAATTAATCTTAAATTCAATCACCTTTCAAAATAACTTAAAATATAATTATTTTTTTTAATTCAACTTTTTAAAATTAATCATGTTTTTCAAAATAAAATCTTTATTTCTATTAAAACATGTCTCACAAAACCCATAAGATTAACATGATTGATAACTATAGACTGGGTGAGATGGTTAGGACCTAACTTAACTCAAATTCATCTGGTTTTTATATTTTTGTCAAGTAAATCATGCAATTTGGAGCATAATTGGTTTAATTGTTGGTTGGTTAAAAGAGTCAAACCGGGTCAAAATAGTCAAACTTGGTCAAATGGTCAAACTGGTCAATAGTCAAACCCTCTTCCTTTTTCCTTATTTTGCTTATTAAATGCTCAATTCTCCTTTACATATTTAGAAAATGTCGCGTCTCTCAACCCAACCCCGTGGCCGAACCTAGCCCCGACCCAAGATTCCCCAACTTAGAATTGTTTAACAAGTTTGCCCAAACAACCTATAAGCCTATTAAGACTAGCTTCCTAAATAGGCAATTCTTTACCCAATCTTGCCCCTTAGCTATGGATGCAATCAACATTTATCAACTAGATCATCTAGTCTTCTGCACACATTCTGTGAACTCGACTCTGTGTGCAGAATTTTACAATAACCTAGTCAAGATTGATGACCTACTCTACACTACCACAGTACATGGCACTCCCCTAACCATTTCTCCAACCTTGTTTAATCGGTTTCTCGGACCACGACAGTCTCAGTCTACCTTTTATTTCTTGTTATCCTCCGGCCGACCCACCCTTCGTACCCCCCTATTCGGACATTACTCTAGACACTCTTGATGGATCGTCTTGGCGTGCTAGAGGGGGGGGGGTGTGAATAGCAATTCTCGAACCCCTTTCTTCCTACACGGTTAGTTGCACAGCGGAATATACAATAAAACAATAACAAAATCACTAACCAATGCTAACACGGACGATTTACTTGGTATCCACCCCGGACGGGTGACTAATCCAAGAATCCGTCGGTGGATCAATCCCCGGATAACCTCCGGCTAACCCTGTTGCGCCTTCTGGGTGGAGAAACCTCACCACAACACCTTTAGAAGACCTGAGCACAAAGACTACTATCTTGCCTTTAACCAAGACAAGATTCGTCAAGAAACTCAGCCACCACGAAGTCCTCTTTAAATAGGACTTGGGCTGAAACCCTCGCTACCAGTCGACTGCCCCTAGGGTAGTCGACTGGTGCCACTGAAATTCGACCGTTGCACCCCCAACGTTCGAATTCTCAGCCACCTACCAGTCGACTGCCCTGGGGGCAGTCGACTGGTCCTAGAGCCGAGACCTTTCTGTGAGTTCCATCAGTCGATTGCCCCCAGGCCAGTCGACTGGTCTACTCACCCACCTAAGGTTACCCTTCCTAAGTACATTCCACTCCGCACTCAACCCCTAGGATTTCCCGAGTACAATCACACAACACTTGTACCCTCATGACTTGACTGACTCCTCACTCAGCAACCTCGACTATTGCATTCGCGCCCTCTTCATCTTTGGCTCCCGTCCCTCGGATGCACGCAAGCCTCCAGCTTGCCTCCATGCCATCCTTCATGCATGCATCGAAGTCCGCGCCCCTCAGCTCATCATCCCTGCTCTCCAAGGTCCCTCGGGTGCACACAAGCCTCCAGCTTGTCTCCATGCTACCCTTCACCGTACTGAGGCCGTCCAGTCAAGTCCATATGTGTAAACCTGTACAACCTGCACACTCAATATACACATATTAAATACAAGGGAAAACCTAACTTAAACCCTTTGCCCAAACATCAAAACACATGGTCACTCCGGACCACAGATTGCCTCAACAATCTCCCTCTTTTTGATATTTGGCAATATGTTTAAGTTAGGGAAACAAGATAGTAGTCAATAGCAAAAACCATGCTAAACAAATGCATATATAATGCATGGATCCTATCCCAAGGCATCTTACACCTAACCCTCCAAGTTAGGAATTTTCACCAAAAGGGCTTTTTAAAGCTTTTCCCAAGCTCCCCCTACATTGGACTTACAAAGGCATTTTAAAAACCTCTCCAAGGTTCCCCTTACGCCAAGAATGGAGCAACCATGCTCCCCCTTAATCTTAGCTCCCCCTAAACCTAGGGTTTCTACCAATGGTAAGTTTGGTTTCCCAACTTAAACCCAAACTTCTCCCCCTTTGCCTAACATCAAAAAGAACCTAACAATATCCCAATTATTGGTTCTATAAATCCCTAATGATCATAAACAATCTGTACGAGCCTCCCATACACTTGTTTTCCATCATTAATGTTGGTGAGAGCCCTAGAGACGATCATGTAATGATTGTATGGACTAATTTGTATCATATTCCTATGTATAAATAAAGGCATGTTTTATGGTTATTATACTTACGTGTATTTGTGCCAATTAGCTAAGTATAATAATGTCCTTGAGTAGAAGTTTCTTATCTATATCAATCGATTGGTTGAATCGATAGTGAGATGATATAGAGAACACTACTCTAAATAATTCCTAGTCAAGTATTAACATTCAAGGACAATGTTAATACGTAGAGGCTAGCATGTAGGTCAACATGATGACTTGATCTCACAAGTCATAGATATAGAGATATCAAGTTGACACATGGGTATGCATTGGAGAATGTATACTGAATGACCCACCATGAGAAAGTATCATGGATCGTTATATGAGTGTCATATACTTTCTCATGTGGCTATTAGTATGACTATTAGTCCTTGGACCTGAAGTCACCATGGATTCCTACATAAGGAGTTGCGTACTTTGGCTTCGTCAAACGTCACCCGTAAATGGGTGGACTATAAAGGCGATTACTGGGTATGTAACAAATTATGGAGAGGGATGTGAGTGATGTAGATGGGATCTATCCCTCCTATATGACGGGAGCGATATCGTATTCTTGATAGAGTGAGACCACAAAGTGCATGGCCATGCCCAAGTGAGTCAATATGAGATATTGAGCTCACTTGATTAGTGTGAGTCTACTTGGAGTTCAAGATATAGATTGACTCGAGGATGACACGGTCTATGCCTCAATTGAGTCAATCTAGATATCAAGGATAGAGGGACATTATCATATATTGTGAGAGTCACAATTATTAGTCACAAGGTGATGTTGGATCTCAACATTCTTGTAACTTGGGTAGCAATGATGTGTTGCTAGATACCGCTCATTGCTTATGTTTCTAAGAGGTTAGAAGCATTGCCAACGTTACAAGAACCTATAGGGTCACACGCAAAGAACAAATAGATGGAGAAAAATTGAAGTCAAGTTTGACTTGGCTAAATATGGAAAGTCCATAAAAGGCAAGTTTGACTTGACCTAAATCCAAATCAAGTTTGACTTGACTTGGTTCCACTTCAAGTTAGACTTGACATGGGAGAAGAAGTGAAGTCAAGTTTGACTTGGCTAAATATGGAAAGTCCATAAAAGGCAAGTTTGACTTGACCTAAATCCAAATCAAGTTTGACTTGACTTGGTTCCACTTCGAGTTAGACTCAACATGGGAGAAGAAATGAAGTCAAGTTTGACTTGGCTAAATATGGAAAGTCCATAAAAGGCAAGTTTGACTTGACCTAAATCCAAATCAAGTTTGATTTGACTTGGTTCCAATTCAAGTTAGACTTGACTTGGTTTTCCCCCCCTTTGAATTTCGAATTCAAATTGATAGGGGATTTGGAAGGCCACCTAATGGCACTTAATGGCCATTATGGTCGGCCACCTAATGGCCATTAATGGCCATTAAGTGGCCGGCCACCCAAGGTGAACAAAAGGTGGGTTTTGTTTCTTTTTGGTGGCTCTTCTTCTCCTCCCGGATTTTTTCTTCTTCCTCTCCCTCTCTTGGCCGAAACCCATAGGGGTGCTAGCACACCAAGGTTTCGATCCATCTTCTTTTGTTCGCGTGGATACATATAGAGGAGTGTCTACTTTGATACTCTACGAGATCCGGCGGCCTCTTGGACAAGCGGGAAAGCGAAGGGCTACGCGTCAAGGGTAATGACCTTATCACGTAGATCTAGTGTAGATCTAGATATTAAACTCGTACTCGTATTTGTTTTATAAGTTCGCACGGATCCGTGGCCGAGATTCTGGGGTTTCCGCAACGCAAAAAGCGGTTTTTGCGGCCTAGAATTTCCAACAATTAAAACCCAAGTCAACTGCTGGATACCCACACCAGCCCTGACCAGTCGATTGCCCCTGTTGGCAGTCGACTGATACTCTGATTTCTTAGTTTTCTGGCCAGTTTCAGAGTTGCGCCAGAAATTTCACAGATCTCCAAAAATTTCCAAATTTCGTGGAGAACTTTGTGGTACCCATACCTACTTGGAAAAAATACATCCAACCATGTATCTATCATGGTTCCCATGTTAGACACAAAACCCAAAAATTTCATGAAAATTAAGGCAAACAAGGAGGCAACCTCCCCCTTAACCTATACCTTCTCCCAATTTCCATTTTCCAAGGTGAAGTTCTACCCAACTTAACACCCTAACACCAAGTTAGGTTCTACCCAACCTAACAACCAAGTTCTTCTCCCTTGGCCACCATTAAAGGATTGCCCTCCAAGCAACCTTATCCCTAGTGCCAAAAAGAACTCAACAAACCCCTTAAACAGTCCTACGAGTTTGCAAGCACATTTGCTAGGATATGCCCTATCCTAGAAAAATATGTTTTGATTAAGATTATCAAATGTACTTGACTTTGGTTTAAGTCTCTAATTTTCCCAAGGATGGACACTTTGTTCAATTTTGACCTCAATTCATGATTCCTTGTGTTTGTCAATTCTAACCATCATCAATTTACACAAGGAATTGTCCTTAACTCTTTCTTTTCAATATCCTCAAATATAAAAAGAAATTTCCTTCTTATCTCTTATCAATCTCCCTTGAATTATGCATAATATCCATATAGTCTCATTTCATATAATCACCAATAAATCATGAGACAAACCCTTGTTCAAAGAGTATAATTAAGGATCTTAATTTTAGAATCATATCCTATCATCCAAAAGCCTTTGATTCTGAAACCAAATGCATCAGTCGACTGCCCCTGGGACAGTCGCCTGGCAAACCTTACAGAATGGTTCCGGGGCTGAATTCACTTCGGATCAGTCGACTGCCCCTAGGGCAGTCGACTGATACCTGAATTTCAGGTTTTCAACCCAATTTCAGAAATGCCTAGATATTTCCACAAATCTCCAAAAATTATGAAATTTTGCGGGGAGATTTGTGGGGCCAATGTCTACTTGGAAAAAATACGTTTCCAAACAAAAGTACTCCGGATCGCAAGATTGGCATGAAATCCAACTCTACCACAATTGTATCATTTTAACTCCTCCAAAAGATCTGATTTAGGCTTCTTCTTGATGTATCTTCTTATTTCTGACCATAATACGTTCTTAGCATTGAATTATATGGTATTTTCCCATTAAACCTTAATTTTATCAAATATCATCCTATTTTCACCATTCTCTCCCTAAAACTCCATCTAATGTGCCAAAACCTAGGATTAAGACTTAGCCAAGTCTTTGAACCCTTTTTGGCACAATTCACCTAATTTCCTAGGAGAGAAACTTTTAACATCCATTTACCATGAACCCCAAAGGCTCCTAGAGCTCCCCCTTGAGCTCTTAGCCCTAACCGCCTTCCTAGGTGACTCAATCCATACTAGACCACACCGGTGTACCACCGGTGACTCTTGGTCTACAAAATTGACCTTCTTAACCTTGGACACCTTGTCCTTGGTTAAATCACTCTTTTTACCTTTGGATGACATTCCCTTGCCATCCTTGGATTTCCCCTCCTTACCATGATATGCTTCCCTAGCATATTTCTTTCCATTTGCCTTGGAGGTCTTAGACCGGTAGCCCAAACCCGATCTATTATAGTTGGGCTTTAAGCTATCCAACACCATGTCTAAGCCCTTAGATCCAACCGTGAATCTTTAGAGGGCCTTTTCTAATGTATCAAGTCTTGCCCTCATGGCTTAATTTTCTCTTGCCAAGTCTCTAACTTTAGTTTCCATATGTCTACCTTAGACATTCCTAGAACTACCCTCCTTTCTAGGCACATTTCTTCCCATCTTGGGATCAGTGTCTTGATCCTTGGGTCCTAAGGTTCTAAATTGATCATGATGCATTCTTTTCTTAGGGTTATGATCTACCTTGTTAGCCCTAGTCCTATCGTTGTATCTAAATCCAAAATTATGTACCATTAAGCATTTTTCATGAGTTGTAGCATGCATGAATGGATACTTAACATTATTTTTAATATGCAAGGAGGAACTTGAAATTGGATTGCATTTTAACCTAGGGTTAGGAATTACCTCCCTTACCCTTATAGTCCCTCCTTGTTGTGGTCTTTGCTTCCTCCTTTCTTCTTTTTCCCATCTCCTCAAGTGTCCCATTTTCTTGAGCTCTTTCTTCTTTGGACACTTGGTGTGGTAGTGCCCCAGCTCACCACACGTGAAGCATCGAACCCTCCTCTTCTTCTCTTGGGAATCTCCATTTCTACACCTTATGTTAGAATTTAATTGAATTGAAATAGGTTTAGATTTTACCTCCATTTTACCTTTTGGGCATATGTCCTTGTAGTGCCCCTTTTCGTTGCAACCAAAGCATATAATGTGCTCCTTGGTCTTGGCTTTGGTGGAGGTGGAGACTAGGTTGACTTCCTCTTCAACCTTGAATGAGGTAGATGCCTCCTCTTGATCCAATATGGTTGAGGGTCTCTCCCCCTCAATTCTTGAAATCGACACCTCCTCTTCTTCTCTTGAGGAGGTTGATGATCTTTCACTCTCTCCCTCACTTGAAGATGTAGATACTTCCTTTTCTTCTTTTTCTTGACTCATTTGATTTTTCTCCTTAGGCTCTTGAATTTTTGTAGGGTTCTTGTGACATTTTTCCAACTTATCCCACAATTCATGAGCATTCTCATATTTACCTACACAACTTAAAACACTATTAGGTAAATGATTAACTAATATACCAATTACCTTTTCGTTTGCCATAGATTGCTCTTGTTGTTCCTTGTTCCAATATCTAGGACGAAGCCTCTTCCCGTGCTTGTCCTTTGGAACTTCGAAGGGCTCTTCAAGTGCAATTCTAAGACTCCAATCTATCCCGAACCATGTCTCCATTCTCTCCTTCCAATACTTGAAATCCTCATGGTCGTAGGGCAGCGGAGTGTAGATGTCATCCCCAAATTTGTCTTCCATTTCCTTGTCCCTCTAGCGTGTGCTCCCTCGGCGGTTAGTCCGATCAAGAACGGACCTTCGCTCTGATACCAACTAATGGATCGTCTTGGCGTGCTAGAGGGGGGTGAATAGAAATTCTCGAACCCCTTTCTTCCTGCACGGTTAGTTGCACAGCGGAATATACAATAAAACAATAACAAAATCACTAACCAATGCTAACACGGATGATTTACTTGGTATCCACCCCGGACGGGTGACTAATCCATGAATCCGTCGGTGGATCAATCCCCGGATAACCTCCGGCTAGCTCTGTCGCACCTTCTGGGTGGAGAAACCTCACCACAACACCTTTAGAAGACCTGAGCACAAAGACTACTATCTTGCCTTTAACCAAGCCAAGATTCGTCAAGAAACTCAGCCACCAAGAAGTCCTCTTTAAATAGGACTCGGGCTGAAACCCTCGCTACCAGTCAACTGCCCCCGGGGCAGTCGACTGGTCCCACTGAAATTCGACCGTTGCACCCCAACGTTCGAATTCTCAGCCAACTCACCAGCCACCTACTAGTCGACTGCCCCAGGGCAGTCGACTGGTCCCAGGTCTGAGACCTTTCTGTGAGTTCCATCAGTCGACTGCCCCCAGGCCAGTCGACTGGTCTACTCACCCACCTAATGTTACCCTTCCTGAGTACATTCCACTCCGCAATCAACCGCAAGGATTTCCCGAGTACAATCACACAGCACTCATACCCTCACGACTCGACTGACTCCTCACTCAGCAGCCTCGACTATTGCCTTCGTGCCCTCTTCATCTTCAGCTCCTGTCCCTCGGATGCACGCAAGCCTCCATCTTGCCTCCATGCCATCCTTCATGCATGCCTCGAAGTCCGCGCCCCTCAGCTCATCGTCCCTGCTCTCCAAGGTCCCTCGGGTGCACACAAGCCTCTAGCTTATCTCCATGCTACCCTTCACCGTACCGAGGCTATCCAATCAAGTCCATATGTGTAAACTTGTACAACCTGCACACTCAATATACACATATTAAATACAAGGGAAAACCTAACTTAAACCCTTTGCCCAAACATCAAAACACTTGGTCACTCCGGACCACAGATTACCTCAACAACTCTTTACTCTTATTTCTTTGGAGATGTGCGAAACCCGTTAGCACGGTGATTTCAGTTCATTGACCTCCGAGTCCAGGATTATGGCCTCTACCGGGTTATAGTCCATTGTGTACTCCCACTTACCACCCGAGATGTCGCGACCATGCGACCGTTTCACGCCTTTTTACTCTACGCCATGATTCATCAGTTAGATATCGACATAGGCCTCCACATATTCCACACCATTATTTACGCATCGAGCGTATCTACTCACAATCGAGTATGTATGCCCTACTGCCATGTTATCACGGCTCTTCTTCACCACCATGGTCGTGATATCACTGCCGGGGAGATTATCTCGATGACTGAGTTCAACGAAATAGGTTTTAGAAACTTCTCTCTAGCGGGGATAGACGTTTCGGCCATGGGGGGCATATCATGGAGACGAGAGAGAGCTAGACGACAGGATGACTCCGACAAGGAGGTGGAGGTAGACGTAGCCGATCTCGCAACCGAGATCAACGATCACCTACAGGAGCCTCCTCCACTGACCACGGATCAGCGCATTACACTATTACAGACAAAGATACACAGCCTCAGGGAGGAGGTCGAGGTCTATCATATCGAGCACATGGACGCCCTCCGAGCCAATCGAGAGACAAGCGACGCATGATTCAATGAAATGATGTCGCTGTTTCGATCTTGGCAACCTGACCCATCTGACCATCCTGGCCCTTCTTCCTAGATCATTTTCAGCCTATTTTAGTGTATTGTGGACTATTTGACTATCCCTACTGAGTAGGGTTGACTTGTATTTGACTCATACTTGACTTGTACTTGACTTTGGTTTGACTTTTCTAGTCCTACTATTGACCAGATGACTCTTATGCAGTTATCAGAGTTACTCATTGATTACTTGCCATTAGTATGCTAAAGTCATGCTTAGTACAATAGGGCTGCTCTACATATTTTTAAAAAAAACTGTTTTACTTTTAATTTGTTATTTAATATATTTGAAAAATCATTTTTTTAATTTAAAATGATTTTCTGACTTAGTTTTTTTCAAAAACTTATCCCCTTCAAAACTAGGGCTTCTTCGCAAATGGACTTAGCTTAGGCCCTAACCCTAGAACTGCATGCACATATAGATCTAGAAGCCAGCATCTCACAAGCATATTAGGGTACTTTTGATTGACAACCTAGACTGGGTTGAGATACTTAGGTCTATGCCTTGATTCAAGATGCTTTAAGTTAGTGCATCTACAGTAATTGGGGCAATAAATACCAATTGAACATTAATTAGGTTAAGTGTCAAGCTTAGAAAATCTAACTTGATCAGAACACTTAACTTGACTAACCTAGTGAAAGCTACTGTTTATGACAGTTAGTAAGTAGCTAACTGGGTTAGACAGGACCCGAAAGAGAGAATTTAAATTGATTTGGTCCAGTTTATGCTTAAAATTGGTTCAATACAACACTTTACTTTCATTACTCTATTTTTGCTATAATATTTTTTGATATATGGCAAAGGGGGAGAGATAGGAAAGGAGAGAAAAGAAGTTTTTTTAGAATTTTAATTTTTTTTCAAAACTTTATCTCTTTTTTACAAAAAGTAAAGTAACGAAAATACTTGTTTTCAAATCTAAAGTACTTAATTCAAAATTCCTTGTGAAAATTTTCTAAGTACTTAATTCAAAATTCTTTTTGAAAATTTTCTAAGTACCTAATTCAAAATTCCTTTTGAAAATTTTCTAAGTACTTAATTCAAAACTCCTTTAAAAAATTTTCTAAGTGTTTAAAACTTAAATTCCTGTTGAAAATTTTCTAAGTGTTTTAAAACTTAAATTTCTTTTGGAAAATTTTCTATATGTTTTAAAACTTAAATTTCTTTTGGAAAATTTTCTAAGTGTTTTAACTTAAATTTCTTCTAGAAAATTTTCTAAGTGATTAAACTTAAAAGTCTCTTGGAAAATTTGTCTCTAACTTGAAAATCTTTTTGAAAACTTTCTAAGTGTTGAAAACCTAAAAAACTTATTGGACTTAGAAATATTTTCAAAAACCTCACGTGTTTTTGAAAAACTCAGGGGGAGAATTTCTTCCGGGGGAGAAAATTAAAAATCTTTAACAATACTTGTTTCTTTAACTTAACTTTTTGAACCGTATTGCAATAAATCAAAAAGGGGGAGATTATTGGTGCAGGCAGCACCTAAGTTAAACCTGGGTTTTGATAATGGCAAAGGGTTCAGAAGTTAAGGTGTTATTGTGATCTAACATGTTTACTGAGTGTGCAGGAAAAGTCCTAGGTGCACTAGGCAAAGAAGTCATGGTCAAGGACTGGGCAAGAAGACCTGACCGGAAGTCGGGCAAAGAAGTCCTGGTCGAGGACTGGGCAAGAAGTCGTAGCAAGGAGTTGGGCACCGAAGACCTGACCGGAAGTTGGGCAAGAAGACCTGACCGGAAGTTGGGCACGAAGACCTGGTCAGGTGGATTGGGCAAAAGTCCAACCAGAGGAGTTGGTTGGAAAAAGGGAAACTCTCTTGAGAGGAGTAGGTGAGGATGTGTTCCCCGTCGAGGGAACAGTAGGCGTCGGTTCGACCTAGGGTTCCATTTAGGAGACCTGAAGTCAGAACCAAGACAGCTACGGTTGTAACTAATGCTTGGTATGTTTTGGTACTAACCTGAGTTGCAGGATCGAAGGACTGGTCATCTGCAAGTGACGTGCATTACTGGGCCTATGCGCCCGGATGGACTTGGGCGCCCGAATGGGCTCAGGCGCCCGTATGGATACAGGCGCCCAAGGGTGAAGGCAAAATCCAAAACACAACCACGAAACCTCTGGAAGTACCCAAGTCAGGCCCCCGTGAGGTCACGGGCGCCCCCATCAGCTCAGGCGCCCAAGTGGAGATGGATAAGCACTGACCGAGCCCGCGGATAAGGATTCACGCAGGGAAGGCCACGTGTTAGGCGCCCCCATCGGCAAAGGTGCCCGTATGAGTACTATAAAAGGGGGTGCACCCCCAAGGCTTCGACATCAATCGCTCTCAACTTTCCAGACACTTTCGCTGAAGCGCTGCACCCCGACAAAGTTTGATTTCGAGATTCCAGCGCCAACGACGACCCTCTGCTCCATTTTCGATCCACCTCGGGCGTCGGTAAAATTTCAATTTACGAGAGTGTTGTGATTCAAATTTCCAATTCTATATCTGTACTATCATCTTGAAAAATCATTATCGAATGTAGAATTACCCAAAGTAAACGGTCAAGGATCATGGGCCTTGGAGTAGGAGCTGACCGTGACTCTGAACCAAGTAAAAAATCGATTTTCCACTGCGCATTTACTCTTCTACTCCGAAAATTTTACAACGATATTCACCCCCCCCCCTCTATCATTTTCTTCGATTCAACAATTCCGAGATCATTCTAACTGTTCTATGCAAAGAAAAACTGGTAGAGATGAAGCTCTGCGACCAAGCAGACTCCAGGAGGAAGTGCGTGGCACTTCGGAGTTCCAGATCGGCCGGGATCGTCGATTATTTGTTTGGTTTGATTCACTTTTCGTATTTAATTTTCTTAATATTTTTATTGTAAATCGTGCACTTTAAGACGGGTTTCTCCGCCACCAGAATGTCTGGAAAGGAGACCATTAGTGGACGGGCATTTCCCGTGCTTTGGCCTTGGACGTACTAACCCTGTGGGGTTGGGAACCAAGTAAATTCCCGTGTGCACTCTGTCGATTGTTTTTTTGTTCTATCTATTTTTCCGCTATGCTACTAACTCTGAATAGAACGAACGATCGAAAGTTTATGACACGCTTTTTGAAGAAATTTTTACAAGTCAATATTCACCCCTCCTCCCTCTATCGACGACACCGGTCCCCATAGAATGTACATATCATAAATTAGCGTATCCTGATTATAAACGGGCTCGTATCATATGAACAAGTGCAATGTCATCAAGCCACAAATATAATATAAATCTTGTATGTCATATATAGCAAACAAATGCAACAATCACAATCAAATACATAATGCATCATATGCCCATGATGCAATAACATGGTCACCCCTGACACCAGTCCAGCCACTGAGGCATGTCATATACGTTGACCGAGTGGGTAGGGTTGTGACACTGTCCGCACTCTGCCATCAGTGCTCTTGAGTGACGGAGTGGATAGGATATTGGTGGAGCTCTCGCTTCGCCCCATGTATATATGGGGGAGATATCTCTCTGATCTCCTCTGGTCTATGGGAAGAGGAGGGATCCCTATCTGCTACCACACTCTAAAACCACTACACATGAGCAATCGAGTGGAGCAGTACAGAGCAAATGCAGTCCAATGTCTAGGTTAAGTGACTCCAAAAGGAGGTAAAAGCCCTTAAGGAGGAGACCACCCTAAGTCCCTTGACTGAGGCAATTCGGTGTGAAAATTCAACTCAAGTCTAACAACTTAAGGAAGAAAATTCTACATTGAAAACTCATGTCAAGGAACAGTTTATTCTAGGTTCCAAGAATCTTGGCATGATTCTATTGGTGCAATCGACCGCTAGAATTTTGATATTTTTTTGAAAATATATTTACTAGATTTCAGTTAGGTCAAGGTTGACCAGATGACTAGCCAGAGTGAAAAGGCTTAGAGGAGTGAACTCTATGTAAAGGGAAAACCCCTAGACGAGTGAACCTTAGGTGATGAGAAGTCTTGCAGGAGTAAACTTCAAGGAAGGAGAAAATCCTAGAGGAGTGAACCTTAGGTAATGATAAGTCATGGAGGAGTAAACTCCAAATAAGGGGAAACCCCTTGGGGAACAAACCTTAGGTGATGAGAAGTATTGCAAGAGTAAACTTCAAGGAAGGAGAAAACCCTAGAGGAGTGAACCTTAGGTAATGATAAGTCATGGAGGAGTAAACTCCAAATAAGGGGAAAACCCTAGGGGAACAAACCTTAGGTGATGAGAAGTCTTGGAGGAGTGAACTCCAAGCAAAGAGAAATCCCTATGGGAGTGAACCGTAGGATTTGGAGGAGTGAACTCCAAGTAAGATTATCCGAAGGGTTTCCAGTCGATCGGTCGTGGTAGCTCCTAGAATGAGTGAGTGAGTGGCAACCGGGGCAGCTACTGCTATTGGGTAGTGCCTTTGGGACTACGAAAGGTAGAGTCCACTCTCCATTAGCCAGCGCAACATGAACTTGATTGAAAAGCCCCAGCGCAACATGAACTTGATTGAAAAGCCCATATTAAGCCAAAGCACTTGATGTAGGTGTTGGATCGAGAAAATCGATAGAGGGGGGGGTGAATATCGGAAAACGTTTTTCGGAATTTTAGAGCAAGTACGCAGCGGAAATAAAGAACAGAACACAGAGACACAGTCGATTTTACTTGGTTCGGAGCCTGTGTCGACTCCTACTCCAAGGCCCACAGTCCTTGACCGTTTACTTTGGGCAATTCTATATACGGCGCAAAGAACAGTTTACAGATTTGAATACAGAGTAAGTGCAGTAAACTTTAACAATTAAAAAGGAGGCTCTTCTTTTAACGACGTCCGGAGTAGATCAACTTTTTCAGAGCAGCGGGACGTCGTCGGCTCGAGTTGGGCAGTTTCCGGAGCAAGGCGCGAGAGCAGAAGAGCTTTGAGGCGTTGAGTGAATTCATTTCCGAAGCTTGGGGTCGAGGGCCCTTTATATAGGGCTTGGGGGCGCCCGGGACGTCGGGGGCGCCCCCCCACGTGTCCTTCGATCCGCCAAAGTCTCGGTCAGCGTCTAATCTCGTTATCTTAGGGATCCGCTTTGACCGGGGCGCCCGGAGCGCTCGGGGCGCCCGGATTGATCGGGTCAAAGTGTTATCTGCGCTTCGCTGGCTTTTGGGTCGAGGCATGCGCATGGGGGCGCCCGGGACGCTGGGGGAGCCCGGGAGCAGCGGGGGCGCCCGGGTGCACGGGGGTGCCCCGCCCAGCAGCTTGTCGAAGCCTTTTTAACTTGACTTGTTTTGTATGCACCTTGGGGGCGCCCGGGACACTCCGGGCGCCCTACTCAGCCATTGCCTCACTCCTTTGAGGCTTTCTGAGCTGCAGACACATGTTCCTTCCATCCTGCATCCAGGGTTAGTCCAAAACATAATAATTTATTAGATTATACAGCCTTAGCTGTCTTGGTTCTGACTTTGGTCTCCAAAATAGAGCCCTAGGTCGAATCGACGCCTACTGTTCCCTCGACGGGGAGCGCGTCCTCACCTACTCCTCTCGGGAGAATTTACCTGATGCCAACCGTTCCTCTGGTTGGACTTTTGCCTGACGGTCCTTTGTCAGGTCTTGGATGCCGAGCTGCCCTTCGCCCGGTGCCTAGCATTCCTTCGCTAGGGCTTCAGTCCCAGACTGTCCTTCGCCTGGCGCCTAGCAGTCCTTCGCTAGGGCTTGGTGCCTAGCAGCCCTTCGCTAGGACTTGGTGACTAGCAGCCCTTCGCTAGTTGCCTAGCAGCCCTTCGCTAGGACTTGGTGACTAGCAGCCCTTCGCTAGGACTTGGTGACTAGTAGCCCTTCGCTAGTTGCTTAGCAGCCCTTCGCTAGGACTTTGTATCCTGGCATTCCTTCGCCAGGTGCCTAGCAGCCCTTCGCTAGGACTTTGTTTCTGCACACTCAAGTAACTTTATTAGATCACAAATAAACTTAACTTTGAAACATTTGCCAATATCAAAACAAGGTTCGATATGGTGCTTCCTGCACCAACAATCTCCCCCTTTTTGATTTATGGCAACACAATTCAAAGTTAAGTAAAAATTACAACATTTAAGCATGAAAGTTAAGACCAATGACACATAGCAATTCTGAATAGTATAATACCAATGTAATTTAAAAATTACAACAGTTAAGCAAGAAAGTTAAGACCAATGACACATAGCAATTCTGAATAGTATAATACCAATGTAATTTGAATAGGAAAAATTTTCTCATACTCATACTCCCCCTGAATAATTGTTTTATAAAACTTAACTTTGACCTTTCCTCCCCCTTTGACATATATCAAAAACAAACATGGGTGAACAAGGTAGGGATTTTTGATTTTTTCTAAGTGCTTCATGTTTTTCTAGACAAGTTTTTTAGAAAAACCTTGCTTAGAAACATTTGCCAAAATTTTCAAAAAGATTTTGCTCAGACAAATATTTTTTACTAAGAAAAATTTTACTTAAAAAAACCTGCACTTAACAATATTTTGAAATACTTAGAATGCTTAGAAATTTTTGAAGCACTTTTAAAGAAAATTAAACAAAATTTCCTTTCTCTCCCCCTTAATGTGAAATTCTTCTCCTTCTGTTTTAGACCATTTCTAAGTTCAGTTTTGAAAAAGATATTTTGAAAAACTTCTGAGTATCACAAAGGAAATTCTTAGTTAAGAGCAACTTGAAGTTCTCAATAAAGTTTCTTTAAAAAAGTTTAAGGAGAAAGTTTGTGTATCAGAGCCTATGAGTTTTGAAAACATAAAAATACTTAGTATAATTCTCAAAAGCACAGCAAAAAGTTTAAATTTCCAGATTAAATCCATTTTGAAGAGTATTGTGCAGTTCTGAAAAATATTTTGTAAGAAAAACTTCCTTTAAAAAGAAACGATTTTTCAAGTACTTTTGAGATAAATTATGATTTGAAACACATAAGTACTTTTAGAAAAGTATTAGACTTTGAAAAATATGAGTATTTTTGAAACGTATTCGACTTTGAAAAATATAATATTTTACTTGACTAGGTTTCTTTTCCAGTATGACACAATCCTAGGAAACCTTGTTGACTACAAGGATATTTCCCTAAGTGTCCTGGAAAATTTTCAATATCAAGTATTATTTTCTAAGGTATTTCAAAAATAATTTTATAAGCCAATTTTTTTTTAAAATAGTAATATTTTGTATGAAAAATTACTTATGTTTTCGACACAATTTTGAAAATATAGTGTATGAAAACATATTATTTAGAAATGTTTGATAACTCTTTTAATTTGACCTCCCCCTAAATTTGACGCAGTCCTTGGAAGCTTGTTGACCACAAGTATTCTTTCTCTGAGTTCTTAGGGTTCAGTTCAGATCAAAGGAATTTATCTAACAATTTCAACACAAATAATTACCAAAAACATTTCAAAAATTCTTCTTTTGACTCAAACTCCCCCTAAATTTGACACATCCTAGGAGTCCTTGTAGATCAGGAAGTGGACCTTCCTCTGTGTCTTTAGGGTTTATTAAAATCAAAAGAATAATTTTGAGTAACCGTCTAAGTATGATAATTTTCAAGGAGATACATTTTTGAAAACATAGTTTGAAGTGATAACACAGTTTTCGAAAAATATTTTGAAATGATGATAATTTTTCAAACCGATAGTAGTATACGAAGGTTTTTGAATCAATTTTTGAAAACCTTATCAAGATGATAATAATAAGATTTAGAACATAAGGTTTTTAAAAAAAATTTAAATTTTTTGAAAAGTATTAAAAGAAACTCCCCCTGTATCCGACACAGTCTGACTTTTATCTAAGTTCCTTAAGGGGTTTCAGTGTTGATCAGGTTTGACTATGTTGACTAGGGTTGACTTTTTTGACCAAGTTTGACCAATCAATGACTAAAACAAAACAAGCCCTAGATTATATTTAAAACAAGTCTATTGAGATATTTAACATGAAATTTCATATTAAAAAAAATGTTAGAAATGAAAATATAGGGTATAGCAAACTGAATTAATTTAAAAAATAGAGCTAATTTTGAATAACTTTTGAAAATATTTTTTTTGAAAGGATATTGATTTATGCTTTTAGGTCCTAAATGTCTCACCTAGTTCTACGTGGTCAAGCATGTTAACCTTATGGGTTGTGTGAGACAGATATTTTAATTTTGAAAATAAATTATTGACAATAATTAAGTTGAATTTAATTAATATCTAATTGAATTTAATTGACTTAATTAAGTTTTAATTGAATTTAATTGACTTAATTAAGATTTAATTAAGATTTAATTAAAATTATTAAGATTTAATTGAAATTATTAAGATTTAATTGTATTTAATTGAATCAATTAAGATTTAATTGAGTTTAATTGATTTAATTAAGTTTAATAGATTTTAATTGATTTAATTAAGTTTAATTGATTTAATTTGAGTTTGATTAATTTGAATTTGGTTGGGTTGGAATCAACTTTTAGGTCCTAAGCATCTCACCCATTTCTAAGTGACAAAACAGGATATCCTTAACTGTTTTGTGAGATGCATTAATTTTATCTTTGATTTTATGTTAGCACTATGATTTAATTGAAGCTTGTGTTAGATTTGAGTTTAACAAATAATAATTTAAAAGTGAGTTTCGATAATTGGCTTCCAGGTCTTGGCGAGGCACAGAGGCCTTCTTTGGCCGTAGCCTTATTGGATCAACAACCCTTTCCTAGACAAAGCCTTTTAAAGAAAGATCATTTTTAAATTATTGTTTGAGACACTCTGGTCTAACTAGCTTAGGATTCGGAGAGGTAGCTTCGGCTAGTTCCACCGGACTAAAAAGACCAAATAAGGTACTCCTTACCCTACTTGATTCCTTAGTCAGGCTTCCCTAACGTACTATCATCAAACCTTGTCCTAATACTAGGTTGTTCAAGTTTCAATTAATCAGGTTAGTCCTTAAACTAACCAATCCTAATTTTAAGCAGAAAATAAAAATAAAAATAAAAAAAAACAACATACAATTAAAGCAAACAAAAAAATTGATCTAAGTTATATCATAATTGAAATAAAACTCTGGTTTATTAAAATCAGCATGGTTGTGAATTAAATTTTCTGACATATTAAACTTAACTAATTTATATGAATTAATTATGTTCTTTGAGGTAAATATTAGATTTTCAAATACCGTAAATTTACCTTTTGATTCCCGTTTGGGAATCTCCCCCTTGATACTTGCCGTCTTTCTTTTTTGTGTCTTTAGTATCTTGTAGTGATCACGAGCTGATCGGACCGGTTTGGTTTGATCTCCTTCTTTGTCGTCAAATTCTGAGTCTGAGTTGGACTCGGGTACAGGTTGAATCTTCTTCTTTGGTGGTTCTCTTGGAGCTTTCCCTGCACTAGAAATTACACCTTCCTCGACCATTATAGTATTTGTTTGATTATCTAATTGTAATTCAAAAAAGGATTCAAGATTGGTTACCATTTTTGTCTTAGTCAATTCGTCTTCTGACTCTGGCTCGAGTTCGCAGTCAGGTGCTAACTCTTCTAATATCTCAATTTCGAAGCTCTCTTCGTGTAGATTGGTTAGTTTCTCCCAAATTTCTCTGGCACATCTGAATGTACCTACTAGTTCGAGTTGCTCCTTGGTTAGGCCACATTGTAGGACTGTTGTTGCCCTTGCATCGGTCTCGATTTGGTTGAGGGTTCGTTCATCCAGTTTGTCCCATTCGATGGATAACTCATCTTCTACGGGAAGAGAGAATCCCGTTTGGATGATCCGCCATAAGTCCATGTGGGCCTTCAGAAGGGACTCCATTTGTCTTCTCCAAAGGCTAAAGTTCTCGCCGGAGAATAGCGGTGGACGAGCATTGTTCCACTCTTGGTTGGCCATTTAAAATAACCTCTTGCACACAAAAAGAAACAACAAAAGTGTACCAAGACTTGGTCTTGGATTAGTAGTGCGGGAGAAGGAAGAAATAGCCAAAAAAAATATTGCACGAATTTCGAGGTGAAATAATAATAAAATAATAAAAATAAGTTATGACAAATTTTTGAAAAATATTGATTTTGTCAATTCTGATTAATAATGAAAAAGTAAGAATTTAACGTTTAAAAAAAATTGCTCGAATTAAAGTAGCACGAATTTCGAGAAAAATATTAAAATAATAATAAAAAAATTTATGACAAATTTTCAAAAAATTGTTCGTTTTATCAAATCAGACTTATGGAGAAAATATGAAAATTCAAAATTGTTCGTTTTTTAAATACACCTACAGATATTATTTATTTGAAATAAAGATCGAGTGATGTTGCACCAATCTCGATTAACGAGAAAGAAAAGAAATTAAAAATTATTTTAAAAAAAATCCGAAAATACTCTCAAATTAGTGGTTGCACCAAGTTTGAGCTTCCCCGCTCTGATACCACTTGTTGGATCGAGAAAACCGATAGAGGGGGGCTGAATATCGGAAATCATTTTCGGAATTTTAGAGCAAGTACGCAGCGGAAATAAAGAACAGAACACAGAGACACAGTCAATTTTACTTGGTTCGGAGCCTGTGTCGACTCCTACTCCAAGGCCCACGGTCCTTGACCGTTTACTTTGGGCAATTCTATATACGGCGCAAAGAACAGTTTACAGATTTCAATACAGAGTAAGTGCAGTAAACTTTAACAATTAAAAAGGAGGCTCTTCTTTTACCGACGTCCGGAGTAGATCAACTTTTTCAGAGCAGCGGGACGTCGTCGGCTCGAGTTGGGCAGTTTCCGGAGCATGGCGCGAGAGCAGAAGAGCTTTGAGGCGTTGAGTGAATTCATTTCCGAAGCTTGGGGTCGAGGGCCCTTTATATAGGGCTTGGGGGCGCCCGGGACGTCGGGGGCGCCCCCCCCACGTGTCCTTCTATCCGCCAAAGTCTCGGTCAGCGTCTGATCTCGTTATCTTCGGGATCCGCTTTGACCGGGGCGCCCGGAGCGCTCGGGGCGCCCGAAGCGCTCGGGGCGCCCGGATTGACTGGGTCAAAGTGTTATCTGCGCTTCGCTGGCTTTTGGGTCGAGGCATGCGCATGGGGGTGCCCGGGATGCTGGGGGCGCCCGGGAGCAGCGGGGGCGCCCGGGAGCACGGGGGTGCCCCGCCCAGCAGCTTGTCGAAGCCTTTTTAACTTGACTTGTTTTGTATGCACCTTGGGGGTGCCCGGGACACTCCGGGCGCCCTACTCAGCCATTGCCTCACTCCTTTGAGGCTTTCTGAGCTGCAGACACACGTTCCTTCGGTCCTACATCCAGGGTTAGTCCAAAACATAATAATTTATTAGATTATACAGCCTTAGCTGTCTTGGTTCTGACTTTGGTCTCCAAAATAGAGCCCTAGGTCGAACCGACGCCTACTGTTCCCTCGACGGGGAGCGTGTCCTCACCTACTCCTCTCGGGAGAATTTACCTGATGCCAACCGTTCCTCTGGTGGACTTTTGCCTGACGGTCCTTTGTCAGGTCTTGGATGCCGAGCTGCCCTTCGCCCGGTGCTAGCATTCCTTCGCTAGGCTTCAGTCCCAGACTGTCCTTCGCCTGGCGCCTAGCAGTCCTTCGCTAGGNAATTTTGGGGCGTTACACAAGTGCACAGCGGAAAATAAAAAATAACACAGAGACGCAGTCATTTTTACTTGGTTCAGAGCCTGTGTCGACTCCTACTCCAAGGCCCACGGTCGTTGACCGTTTACTTTGGGCAATTCTATATCAGGCGCAAAGTCGTTTACAAAAGATTACAGAATTAGAATTTCATACAGTAAACTTTAAAATAACTCTTTTACCGACGTCCAGAGTAGATCGATTATTTCGGGGCAGCAGGACGTCGTCGGCTCGATTTGGAGTGTTTCCGAAGCAAGGCGCGAGAGCAGAAGAGCTTTGAGGCGTTGAACGAATTGATTCCTTGAAGCCTTGGTCGAGGGTCCTTTATATATGGCCTGGGGGCGCCCAGGACGTCGGGGGCGCCCCCCACGTGGCCTTTGATCCGTCAAAATCTCGGTCAGCGTCTATCCTCTAGATCCGCTTTGACAGGGGCGCCCGGAGCGCTCGGGGCGCCCGGATTGACCGGGTCAAATGTTATCTGCTTGGCTTCGATGGCTTCTGGTTCGAGGCATGCGCATGGGGGTGCCCGGGACGCTGGGGGCGCCCGACCCAGCAACTGTTTGAAGCCCTTTTTACTTAACTCATTTTGTATGCACCTTGGGGGCGCCCGGGACACTCCGGGCGCCCTACTCAGCCACTGCCTCTCTCCTTTGAGGCTTTCTGAGCTACAGACACACGTTCCTTCGGTCCTGCATCCAGGGTTAGTCCAAAACACAATAAAATCATAAATTATTAGATTATACAGCCTTAGCTGTCTTGGTTCTGACTTTGGTCTCCAAAATGGAGCCCTAGGTCGAACCGACGCCTACTGTTCCCTCGACGGGGAACACGTCCTCACCTACTCCTCTCGGGAGAATTTACCTGATGCCAACCGTTCCTCTGGTTGGACTTTTTCCTGACGGTCCTTTGTCAGGTTTTGGATGCCGAGCTGCCCTTCGCTCGGTGCCTAGCATTCCTTGGCTAGGGCTTTGTTTCCTGGCAGCCCTTCGCCAGTGCCTAGCAGTCCTTTGCTAGGGCTTTGTTTCCTGGTAGCCCTTCGCCAGGTGCCTAGCAGCCCTTCGCTAGGACTTGGTTCCCTGGCAGCCCTTCGCCAGGTGCCTAGCAGCCCTTCGCTAGGACTTGGTTCCCTGGCAGCCCTTCGCCAGGTGCCTAGCAGCCCTTCGCTAGGACTTGGTTTCCTGGCAGCCATTCGCCAGGTGCCTAGCTGCCCTTCGCTAGGACTTTTCCTGCACACTCAGTGAATATTGTTAGATCACAAACAAACTTAACTTTGAATCCTTTGCCAATATCAAAACCAGGTTCGATATGGTTCTTCCTGCACCAACAATCTCCCCCTTTTTGATTATGGCAACACAATTCAAAGTTATGTAAAAAAACTTTATAACTGTTAAGAACATAATGTAAAAATGAAGTATAGCAATTTTACATAATTCAATGTTAAGTAAAAACTTTATAACATTTCCTAACACAAGGTAAGTTTCAAAAAAAACCTTTATTTCTCATAAAAAAACCTTTATTTCTTATACTCCCCCTAAAACCCTGAGTACTTGTGTTATAATACTTAACTTTGACCTTTCCTCCCCCTTTGACATATATCAAAAATAAACATGGGTGAACAAGGTATCTAATAGGGAGGTTTGAGTTTTACCAAAATAAATTTAAGTAAAGGAGTTCAAAAGCATAGTTTTTTGAAAGGATATTGATTTATGCTTTTAGGTCCTAGATGTCACACCTAGTTCTACGTGGTCAAGCATGTTAACCTTATGAGTTGTGTGAGACAAATATTTTAATTTTGAAAATAAATTATTGACAATAATTAAGTTGAATTTAATTAATATCTAATTGAATTTAATTGACTTAATTAAGATTTAATTGAATTTAATTGACTTAATTAAGTTTTAATTGAATTTAATTGACTTAATTAAGATTTAATTAAGATTTAATTAAGATTTAATTGTAATTATTAAGATTTAATTGTATTTAATTGAATCAATTAAGATTTAATTGAGTTTAATTGATTTAATTAAGTTTATTGATTTTAATTGATTTAATTAAGTTTAATTGATTTTAATTGATTTAATTAAGTTTAATTGATTTAATTAAGATTTAATTGAGTTTAATTGATTTAATTTGAGTTTGATTAATTTGAATTTGGTTGGGTTGGAATCAACTTTTAGGTCCTAAGCATCTCACCCATTTCTAAGTGACAAAACAGGATATCCTTAACTGTTTTGTGAGATGCATTAATTTTATCTTTGATTTTATGTTAGCACTATGATTTAATTGAAGCTTGTGTTAGATTTGAGTTTAACAAATAATAATTTAAAAGTGAGTTTCGATAATTGGCTTCCAGGTCTTGGCGAGGCACAGAGCCTTCTTTAGCCGTAGCCTTATTGGATCAACAACCCTTTCCTAGACAAAGACTTTTAAAGAAAGATCATTTTTAAATTATTGTTTGAGACGCTCTGGTCTAACTAGCTTAGGATTCGGAGAGGTAGCTTCGGCTAGTTCCACCGGACTAAAAAGACCAAATAAGGTACTCCTTACCCTACTTGATTCCTTAGTCAGGCTTCCCTAACGTACTATCATCAAACCTTATCCTAATACTAGGTTGTTCAAGTTTCAATTAATCAGGTTAGTCCTTAAACTAACCAATCCTAATTTTAAGCAGAAAAAAAACATAAAAAAAATAAAAAAACAACATACAATTAAAGCAAACAAAAAAAATTGATCTAAGTTATATCATAATCGAAATAAAACTCTGGTTTATTAAAATCAGCATGGTTGTGAATTAAATTTTCTGACATATTAAACTTAACTAATTTGTATGAATTAATTACGTTCTTTGAGGTAAATATTAGATTTTCAAATACCGTAAATTTACCTTTTGATTCCCGTTTGGGAATCTCCCCCTTGATACTTGCCGTCTTTCCTTTTTGTGTCTTTAGTATCTTGTAGTGATCACGAGCTGATCGGACCGGTTTGGTTTGATCTCCTTCTTTGTCGTCAAATTTTGAGTCTGAGTTGGACTCGGGTACAGGTTGAATCTTCTTCTTTGGTGGTTCTCTTGGAGCTTTCCCTGCACTAGAAATTATACCTTCCTCGACCATTATAGTATTTGTTTGATTATCTAATTGTAATTCAAAAAAGGATTCGAGATTGGTTACCATTTTTGTCATAGTCAATTCGTCTTCTGACTCTGGCTCGAGTTCGCAGTCAGGTGCTAACTCTTCTAATATCTCAATTTCGGAGCTCTCTTCGTGTAGATTGGTTAGTTTCTCCCAAATTTCTCTGGCACATCTGAATGGACTTACTAGTTCGAGTTGCTCCTTGGTTAGGCCACATTGTAGGATTGCTGTTGCCCTTGCATCGGTCTCGATTTGGTTGAGGGTTTGTTCATCCAGTTTGTCCCATTCGATGGATAACTCATCTTCTACGGGAAGAGAGAATCCCGTTTGGATGATCCGCCATAAGTCTAGATTAACCTTCAGGTGGGATTCCATTTGACTTCTCCAGGAGTTGAAATTTACGCCAGAGAAGAGCGGGGGACGAATGTTATTCCATTCTTGATTGGCCATCAAAAATGATCCTTGCACACAAAAGAAATAACAGAAATATACCAAGACTTGGTCTTGGATTAGTAGTGCGGGAGAAGGGAAAAAATAGCTCAGAATAAATATTGCACGAATTTCGAGGCAGAATAATAATAAAATAATAAAAATAATTTTTGACAAATTTTTGAAAATATTAATTTTGTCAATTCAGATTAATAATGAAAAATTAAAAATTTAATGTAAAAAAAATTTGCTCGAATTAAGATAGCACGAATTTCGAGAAAAATATTAAAATAATAATAAAAAAATTTTATGACAAATTTTCAAAAATTGTTCGTTTTATCAATTTTGACTTGTAGTAAAAAAAATGAGAATTCAAAATTGAAAAAGGCGTAAGAATATTTTAAATACACCTACAGATATTATTTATTTGAAATAACGATCGAGTGGTGTTGCACCACCTCGATTAAAGAAAAAGAAAGAAAATAAAAATAAAAAAAATTCGTAAATCCGAAAAACTTTCAAACTGGTGGTTGCACCAAGTTTGAATTACCCCGCTCTGATACCACTTGTTGGATCGATAGAACCGATAGAGGGGGGGGTGAATATCGGTATTCTTTTTTTCGAAAAATTAAGAGCAAGTGCACAGCGAAAAATAAAAAATAACACAGAGACGCAGTCGTTTTTATTTGGTTCGGAGCCTGTGTCGACTCCTACTCTAAGGCCCACGGTCGTTGACCGTTTACTCTGGGCAATTCTATATCAGGCGCAAAGTCGTTTACAAAAGATTACAGAATTAGAATTTCGTACAGTAAACTTTAAAATAACTCTTTTACCGACGTTCGGAGTAGATCGATTATTTCAGGGCAGCAGGACGTCGTCGGCTCGATTTGGAGTGTTTCCGAAGCAAGGCGCGAGAGCAGAAGAGCTTTGAGGCGTTGAACGAATTGATTCCTTGAAGCCTTGGTTGAGGGTCCTTTATATAGGGCCTGGGGGCGCCCGGGACGTCGGGGGCGCCCCCACGTGGCCTTTGATCCGTCAAAATCTCGGTCAGCGTCTATCCTCTGGATCCGCTTTGACCGGGGCGCCCGGAGCGCTCGGGGCGCCCGGATTGACTGGGTCAAATGTTATCTGCTTGGCTTCGATGGCTTCTGGTTCGAGGCATGCGCATGGGGGTGCCCGGGACGCTGGGGGCACCCGGGAGCAGTGGGGGCGCCCGGGAGCACGGGGGCGCCCGGCCCAGCAACTGTTTGAAGCCCTTTTTACTTAACTCGTTTTGTATGCACCTTGGGGGCGCCCGGGACACTCCGGGCGCCCTACTCAGCCACTGCCTCTCTCCTTTGAGGCTTTCTGAGCTGCAGACACACGTTCCTTCGGTCCTGCATCCAGGGTTAGTCCAAAACACAATAAAATCATAAATTATTAGATTATACAGCCTTGGCTGTCTTGGTTCTGACTTTGGTCTCCAAAATAGAGCCCTAGGTCGAACCGACGCCTACTGTTCCCTCGACGGGGAACGCGTCCTCACCTACTCCTCTCGGGAGAATTTACCTGATGCCAACCGTTCCTCTGGTTGGACTTTTGCCTGACGGTCCTTTGTCAGGTTTTGGATGCCGAGCTGCCCTTCGCTCGGTGCCTAGCATTCCTTCGCTAGGGCTTTGTTTCCTGGCAGCCCTTCGCCAGTGCCTAGCAGTCCTTTGCTAGGGCTTTGTTTCCTGGCAGCCCTTCGCCAGGTGCCTAGCAGCCCTTCGCTAGGACTTGGTTCCCTGGCACCCTTCGTGCTAGGCCTTGGACTTGGTTCCTGGCAGCCCTTCGCCAGGTGCCTAGCAGCCCTTCGCTAGGACTTGGTTCCCTGGCAGCCCTTCGTCAGGTGCCTAGCAGCCCTTCGCTAGGACTTGGTTTCCTGGCAGCCCTTCGCCAGGTGCCTAGCAGCCCTTCGCTAGGACTTTTCCTGCACACTCAGTGAATATTGTTAGATCACAAACAAACTTAACTTTGAATCATTTGCCAATATCAAAACCAAGTTCGATATGGTGCTTCCTGCACCAACAAAAAGTCCATCAGAGAGTTTTTGAAGCATGATTTTAGAGTACTTAAAAAGTTTGAAGCTTTAAGTTTTAAGGTACTCAAAAGTTTTGAAAGTGTTAGCGTAAGTACTTAGTAGGATTTAAGAAGCTTAAGTACTTAGTATGATTTGAAACACTTTAGTACATTTGGAAAACTTAAGTACTTAATAAATTTAAAAAAAACTAAGTACTTAGTAGCATTGTACTTATACAGTTTTGAAAAACTTAAGCTCAAAGTACTTATAGGAGTTAAAAATTTTGACAAGCTTAAGTGAGAAAATTTTGAAGGGCTTGAGTACTTTGCAAAATTTTGAAAGCTTGAGTAAAAATTTTGAAAGCTTTAAGAACTTAAGTACTTTAGTCAATTTTGAAAAGCCTAAGTATTTTTGAATGTTTTTGAATAAAGGATAAGAAAAATTTTGAAAACTTTTTGAAGAAAAAATTTTTTTGAAAACTTTTCAAATAAAGGATAAGAAAAATTTTTGGTTTTGAATAAAGGATAAGAAAATTTTTGAAACCTTTTGAATAAAGAAAATTACTTTTTTAAAACTTTTTGAATACGTAAAATTAATTTTAGAAAACTTTTTGAATATCGAAAATTAATTTTAAAATTAATTTTAGAAAACTTTTTGAATATCGAAAATTAATTTTACTCTCTCCTTTCCTATCTCTCCCCCTTTGCCATATATCAAACCAGATAAATATAGCAGAAATAAGATTGCATGAAGGAAATAAGTAAGATTTTGCTGTACTGAGCTAATTCATAATTAGACTTAAACTAAATCTGTCAATTTTCTCTGTAGAGATCTGTCTAACCCAATTAGCTACTTACTAACTGTTAGAAACAGTAGTTTTTGCTAGGGTTAGTCAAGTTAAGTGTTTCTGTTCAAGTTAGATTTTTTAAACTTGACACTCAACTTGATTGTTGTGTAAGTTGTATTTAGTGCCCCAATTACTGCAGATGCGCTGACTTAAAGCATCTTGAATTAAGGCAAAGACTTAAGCATCTCAACCCTTTCTAGGTTATCAATCAAAAGTACCCTAAGGTGCTTGTGATAGGTGCATGCAGTTCTAGGGTTAGGGCCTAGGCTAGGTCCATTTCCGAAAAAGCCCTAGTTTTGAAAGGGGTAGTTTTGAAAAAAATAAAACTAAGTCGAAAATGAAAACTGATTTTGAAATTAAGTAAAACAGTTTTTCAAATTCTATTTTTAGAAATAAATTTTTAAATCAAGTAGAGCAAAAAAAAATTAATCTATTCTACAGAGCACAGTCCGAATTGTAAAAAGAACAAGTACTCATAAACTAGTCAACAGGGAATAAAGCAGGTACTCAAGGTTCAACACAGTCAAACAGTCAAACACAAGTTAACCCTACTGAGTAGGGGCAGTCAAATAGGTACTAGTACAATCAAATCTAGGACGAGGGACCGGGATGATCAGACGGGCCAGGCTGCCATGAATCGAATCGTGCCATCATCTCAATGAATCGTGCGTCAGCCACTTCTCGATCGGCTCGACGAGCTTCCATCTGCTCTAGGTGGTAGGCTTCGACCTCCTCTCGGAGACTCTGAACCTTTGTCTCTAAATGTGTCACTCTCTGGTAGAGTGTCGATGGAGCGGGCTCGTCGATGTGTGCTCGGGCTGCTGCAGCGATGTCTCCAACGTCGACTTCAACCTCCTCGTTTGAATCGATTGGCGCTCCGACCTGCTGTCGTCTCCAACTAAGAACCCCGGTGGCCGACACCTCTAGACCCGCTAACGAGAAGTTCCTAAATCCTATTTCGTCAAAGTCAGTTATAGCGGTTATTTCACCAACGGTGTGCGCACTCGTCCCTGGGTCGTGACACTGGACGCATGCAGAATGGTATGAAACATATGGAGTCCGATGTCTATATCAAGGTGATGGACTAGGGCATATAGAAGGAAAGCATGAAAGGGTCGCATATGTTGGTGCAGGAAGCACCATATCGAACCTTGTTTTGATATTGGCAAAGGATTCAATGTTAAGTTTTTTGTGATCTGACAATATTCACTGAGTGTGCAGGAAAAGTCCTAGCGAAGGGATACTAGGCACCTGGCGAAGGGCTGCCAGGAAACCAAGTCCTAGAGAAGGGCTGCTATGCACCTGGCGAAGGGCTGCCAGGGAACCAAGTCCTAGCGAAGGGCTGCTAGGCACTTGGCGAAGGGCTGCCAGGAAACAAAGCCCTAGTGAAGGAATGCTAGGCACCGAGCGAAGGGTAGCTCGGCAACCAAGACCTGACAAAGGACCGTCAGGCAAAAGTCCAACCAAAGGAGCGGTTGGCATCAGGTACATTCTCCCGAGAGGAGTAGGTGAGGACGCGTTCCCCGTCGAGGGAACAGTAGGCGTCGGTTCGACCTAGGCTCCATTTTGGAGACCAAAGTCAGAACCAAGACAGCTAAGGCTGTATAAACTAACAAATTAATGCTTTATTTTGATTTCGGACTAACCCTGGATGCAGGACCAAAGGAACGTGTATCTGCAGCTCACAGAGCCTCAAAGCAGTGAGGCAGCAGCTGAGTAGGGCGCCCTGAGTGTCTAGGGCGCCTCCAAGGTGAACAAGAAACAAGTAAAGTAAAAAGGAGTTCGGCTAACCACTGGCCGAAGGCGCCCTCTGCATCCAGGGCGCCCTCAGGAGCCAAGGCGCTCCGCGCCTATGCCAGCGAAGCCGATCAACTCTATCCAGCCGAGAAGACCGCGTCAACCAAGGCGCCCTCAGCGACCAGGGCGCCCCAGAGGTCAAGCCTCATCCCTATTCGGGTGGGATAAAGCTTGACCGAGCGAAGTGTGGATCGGCTGACATGTGGCAGGGCGCCCCCGACGTCCAGGGCGCCCTAGGTGCTATAAATAGCACCCCTCGACCCCAAGCTTCAACAATCACTTCGACACAACGCTTCTACGCTCTTTCGCTCTCACGCCTTGCTCCGAAAACCTCCCAACTCGAGCCGACGACGTCCCGCTGCTCCGAAAAAGTCAACCTTCATCGGACGTCGGTAAAAAGAAGAGCTTTCTTTTTGTTAAGTTTACGATACTGTATTTTGCAAATCAATATTTGTAAACTTTTATTGCGCCTATATAGAATTGCCCAACGAAAACGGTCAACGACCGTGGGCCTTGGAGTAGGAGTCGACACAGGCTCCGAACCAAGTAAAATCTACTGTGTCTGTGTGTTGTGATTTTTAATTTCCGCTGCACTTGCTCTTAATTTTCCGAAGAAAAACGTATACCGATATTCACCCCCCCTCTATCGGTGATCTCGATCCAACAAGTGGTATCAGAGCGGGGAAGCTCAAATTTGGTGCAACCACCAATTTGGGAGTTTTTCGGATTTACAAATTTTTTTTTCATTTTATTTCTTTTCTTTTTTAATTAACACCACTCGATCTTTTCGGCCCTTTTATTTTAAATTAAAAAATATCTGTAGGTGAATTTAACAATATCCTTATCGGCCTTTTTCAATTTTGAATTCTTATTTTTTCACCATAAGTTAGAATTGTTAAAATAATCAATTTTTGAAAATTTGTCATAATTTTTTTTATTATTTTAATATTTTCCTCGAAATTCGTGCTACCTTAATTCGAGTAAATTTTTTTTTAACATTAAATTTTTAATTTTTCATCATTAATCAGAATTAACAAAATTAATATTTTCAAAAATTTGTCATAAATTGTTTTTATTATTTTAGTATAATTCTGCCTCGAAATTCGTGCAACATTTATTTTGAGCTATTTCTTCCCTTCTCCCGCACTACTAATCCAAGACCAAGTCTTGGTACAATTTGTTTTGTTATTTTGTTTGTGTGCACGGTTTATATTAAATGGCCAACCAAGAGTGGAACAGTGCACGTCCACCGCTATTCTCCGGCGAGAACTTCAATTCCTGGAGAAGTCTAATGGAGTTCCATCTGAAGGCCCATATGGACATATGGATGATCATTCAAACAGGGTTCTCCCTCCCCACAGAAGATGGATCATCGATCGCCTGGGACAAATTGGACGAACCAACTCTGAGGAAGATCGAAACTGATGCCAGGGCTACAGCAATCTTACAATGCGGCCTGACCAAAGGCGAACTGAAGCGGATCGGATCCTTCAACTGTGCCAAGGAGATGTGGGAAAAGCTAATCAATCTACATGAAGAGAGCTCCGATGTTGAGTTCTTAGAAGCTCAAGAACAAGTAGCTGAGACAGACTCGACACCCGACGTCGAAATCAAACCAGAGTCAAATGACGAGTTTTCTGAGACAAAATCGGTAATTAATTTTGAATCATTTTCTGAATTAAAATTAAATAATCAAGCTGATATTGCAATGGTCGAGGAAGGTATAGTTTTTATTGCAGGAAAAACTCCAAGAGAATTGCAAAAGAGGCCTCAACCAATACTTGAGTCCAACTCAGACTCAGAATTTGACGACAAAGAAAGGGATGATCGGAAGCTGGTCCTGATGACTCGCGACCACTACAAGATGCTAAAGACGGCAAGTATCAAGGGGGAGATTCCCAACCGGGAATCAAAAGGTAAATTTACGATATTTGAAAATCCATTATTTACCATGAATAATATGATTGAATCTTATAAATTAGTTAAGGCTAATTTGTTAGAAAATTTAATTCATAATATTGCTGTTTTTGATAATCCAGAATATTATTATGATTATGATGTAAGTTAGATCATTTTTTTTGCTTTAACTGTATGTTTTTTATTTTTATGTTTTTTTAAAATTAGGATTGATTAGTTTAAGGACTAAATCAATTAATTGAAATTTGAACAACATAGTATTGGGTGGAGGTGAGATGATAGTACGTTAGGGAAGTCATCTTGGCGGAACTAGCCGAAGCTACCGATCCAAGACCCAAACTAGTTATACCAGAATTTACCAAAAAGTAATTTTGAAGATGAAATTTCACTAAAAGGCTTTGTCTAGGAAAGGGTTGATGATCCAATAGGCTACGGCCAAAGAAGGCCTTGTGCCTCGCCAAGACCTGGAAGCCAATTTTTGAAATTCAAATTCAATTTACTCTTTGTTAAATTCGAATCTAACACAAATTTTCAGTTAATTTTAGATTCAAATATCTCTTTTCAAAACAAATTTAAATTGGATTTAAAAAAATTAATTTAACTTTTCAAAATTAATCATGGTTTTTTCAAAATAAATCCTTCTATTAAAATATGCATCTCACAAAACAGTTAAGGATATCCTGTTTTGTCACTTAGAAATGGGTGAGATGCTTAGGACCTAAAAGTTGAGTCCAACCCAACCAACTAATTCAGATTAATCAAACTAAAATCAATTCAATTAAATCAAAATCAAATCTTAATCAATTAAATTCAATTAAATCAAATCTAAATCAATTAAATTCAATTAAATCTTAACTAAATCAATTAAATTCAATTAAATCTTAACTAAATCAATTAAATTCAATTAAATTAAATCAATTAAATTCAATTAAATCTCAATTAAATTCAATTAAATCAATTAAATTTAATTCAATCAAATTCAAAATTTAATTCAACTGAACAAACTTAACCCTCTAACTTTTCATTTTCACAAAAATCAAATTTAACTTTTTAACTAAGAGTCAATGTTTCAAATCATTGTAATTAAAATCAAGTCTCTTTTGTTCACTAACCTGAAATTTATTTCATAACATTTATTTCTTTCCTTTACCATTATACAAACATTTTTTGAAAATTAGTTTACTCTTGTATGGCAAAAAGTCACCCTAGGGATTACTTAGGATATTTTCTTTTTGTCTACAGTCCGGGCTTAGATATTTTTTTTGGACTTAAAAAAATTCTCTATGATTTCAAATAATCACTATATTTTTCGAAAATTGTGCTTTACAAAAAAAACCATTATCATTTCAAAATGTTTTTTTTGAAAATGGGGTTTATGCTTTAAAATTATCTTCATTTCAAATTGAATTTTCTAAAATTATATTACCATGCTAGTATTCTTTTGATTTTAGTAAACCCTAAAGACACAAAGGAAGGTCTACTTAATGATCTACAAAGACTCCGAGGATGTGTCAAATTTAGGGGGAGTCTAAATCAAAAGAAATTATTTCTAAAAAGTTTGAAATTATTAGATAATTCGTATAATTTGAATCAAACCTTAAGACTCAGAGGAAGATCGCTTGTAGTCAACAAGCTTCCTAGGACTGGGTCGAGTTAAGTGGGAGATCAAATTAAAAGAATTATTGAGCATTTTCAAAATTTTCATGCATATTGCACTTTTAAAATCCTTCTGAAAACTTAAATAATTACTCTTTCAAAATACTATCATGTAAAATTATTTTGCTTATATATATCATCACTTTCAAAATTTTACGTGACTTTGGAATACTTTTAAAATCTATTGAGAATACTTTTGAAATTAATATTTACTTGACTTTGGAAAATTTTCCAGGACACTTAAGGAAAGGTCCTTGTAGTTAACAAGGCTTCCTAGGATTGTGTTAGACTGGAAAATAAACCAAGTCTAGTAAAATATTGTGCCTCCAAAGTTGATACATTTTTCAAAATGTACTTGCATATATTTTCAAAATACTATCATTTTTTGCTTATCAAAATTCTTTTGGAAATAATATTTACTTGAGTTAGAAAATTTCCAGGACACTTAAGGAAATTTCCTTGTAGTTAACAAGGTTTCCTAGGATTGTGTCAGACTGGAAAAGAAACCAAAGCAAGTAAAAGATTATGTGTAAGTACTTTCAAAAAGATAAGTCAAGTAATTTTAGTAATTTTCTTTAATATTTTAAAAGTACTTATGTTTTTCAAATTCATAATATCTTTCAAAATACTTATGCCTTTCAAAAGCTCAATAAAGTACTTGCATTCTTGTGCATTTTTCAAAATATTCAGAACAAGTAAACTTATTGTTTATCATATACACTTGACTCCAATTATGATTTTGAACATAAATTTTTCAGTCCTTCTAAATTTTTTAAATTATCATAACACTTGACATTACTTCGCTCAATTTTTTTCACAAGCTCTGATACACAAATTTAAATTTCTTTCAAAATATATTTTACAAAATTTTTTATTGATATAAGACCAAGGGGGAGATTAGAAAAAGTGAAATTAAAAATTTCTTTCTTAAAATTTTTTTTCCCTTTTTCAAAGAAAGTTTTTCTTAGAATGGTCTAAAACATAAGGAGAAGAATTTCACATTAAGGGGGAGAAAAAGGAAAGAGAGAAAGGAATTTTTTTTACAAGTGCTTCAAAAATTTCGAAGTAGTTCTAAGTGTTTTCAAATTTTTTTTGAGTACATATTTTTCTCCTAAGTAAAATTTTCCTTAGTAAACAAATTTATTCCCAATTCTCAAAATTTGAAACTTTGTTTAAGGGAAATCTAGCTTCAAAATTTTGCCTAAAATTTGAAACAAGTTTTGTTAGTGAAAATGCTTTTACTCCATTTTTTGAAAAACACTTTGATAAAGACATGAAGCACTTAGGAAAACTCAAAAATCCCTGTTAGATACCTTGAACACCCATGTTTGTTATTGATATATATCAAAGGGGGAGGAAAGGTTAAGTATTCAGGGTTTTAGGGGGAGTATGAGAAAAAATTCTTTCATAAATTTTTTTTATACTTCATTGTGTTTTTTCTTAACTGTTATAAGTTTTTACTTAACTTTGAATTGTGTTGCCATAAATCAAAAAGGGGGAGATTGTTGGTGCAGGAAGCACCATATCGAACCTTGTTTTGATATTGGCAAAGGATTCAATGTTAAGTTTGTTTGTGATCTGACAATATTCACTGAGTGTGCAGGAAAAGTCCTAGCGAAGGGATGCTAGGCACCTGGCGAAGGGCTGCCAGGAAACCAAGTCCTAGCGAAGGGCTGCTAGGCACCTGGCGAAGGGCTGCCAGGGAACCAAGTCCTAGCGAAGGGCTGCTAGGCACCTGGCGAAGGGCTGCCAGGAAACAAAGCCCTAGCAAAGGACTGCTAGGCACTGGCGAAGGGCTGCCAGGAAACAAAGCCCTAGCGAAGGAATGCTAGGCACCGAGCGAAGGGCAGCTCGGCAACCAAGACCTGACAAAGGAGCGGTTGGCATCAGGTACATTCTCCCGAGAGGAGTAGGTGAGGATGCGTTCCCCGTCGAGGGAACAGTAGGCGTCGGTTCGACCTAGGGCTCCATTTTGGAGACCAAAGTCAGAACCAAGACAGCTAAGGCTGTATAAACTAACAAATTAATGCTTTATTTTGTTTTCGGACTAACCCTGGATGCAGGACCAAAGGAACGTGTGTCTGCAGCTCAGAGAGCCTCAAAGGAGTGAGGCAGCAGCTGAGTAGGGCGCCCTGAGTGTCTAGGGCGCCTCCAAGGTCAACAAGAAACAAGTAAAGCAAAAAGGAGTTCGGCTAACCACTGGCCGAAGGCGCCCTCTGCATCCAGGGCGCCCTCAGCAGCCAGGGCGCCCTCAGCGCCTAGGGCGCCCTCAGCGCCAGGCGCCTCAGGGGCGCCCTCAGGAGCCAAGGCGCTCCGCGCCTATGCCAGCGAGGCCGATCAACTCTATCCAGCCGAGAAGACCGCGTCAACCAAGGCGCCCTCAGCGACCAGGGCGCCCCAGAGGTCAAGCCTCATCCCTATTCGGGTGGGATAAAGCTTGACCGAGCGAAGTGTGGATCGGCTGACACGTGGCAGGGCGCCCCCGACGTCCAGGGCGCCCTAGGTGCTATAAATAGCACCCCTCGACCCCAAGCTTCAACAATCACTTCGACACAACGCTTCTACGCTCTTTTGCTCTCACGCCTTGCTCCGGAAACCTCCCAACTCGAGCCGACGACGTCCCGCTGCTCCGAAAAAGTCAACCTTCATCGGACGTCGGTAAAAAGAAGAGCTTTCTTTTTGTTAAGTTTACGATACTGTATTTTGCAAATCAATATTTGTAAACTTTTATTGCGCCTATATAGAATTGCCCAACGAAAACGGTCAACGACCGTGGGCCTTGGAGTAGGAGTCGACACAGGCTCCGAACCAAGTAAAATCTACTGTGTCTGTGTGTTGTGATTTTTAATTTCCGCTGCACTTGCTCTTAATTTTCCGAAGAAAAACGTATACCGATATTCACCCCCCCTCTATCAGTGTTCTCGATCCAACAGCATAGTCCCGAGATCTCTGGTGGAGAGTGGTAAGATACAGTGGACCAGGACTCTATACAAGGCATAGTTCTGTGCCTGAAGTTCAACGGCTTGGAAGCGTCTATTTGCGGGGAGGTCTGCCCTATAGAAATAGGAGTGAATAGTGTCTAGGGTAATGTCTGAGTAGGGAGGATCAAATGGGGGGTTCCTAGGAGGATAGCAGCAAAATGTGGACTGAGAGGGTCGCAGTCCTAGGAATCGGTTCAACAAAGTAGGCGTGATAGTCAAAGGAATCCCTTGGACAGTAGTGTGAAACATTAGATTATCTTGTCGAATTATGTTGTTGTAAAATTCTGCACATAAGGATTCATTAATGGTATGAGTGCAGAAGACAAGATTATCTAATTGATAGAAATTGATGATGTTCATGGCGACGGGGCATGATTGGGTAAAGAAGTGCCTATTGAGATAACTCGTTTTGATAGGCTTGTAAATGGTTTGTGCAAATTTATTACATAGCTCTAGGGTAGGGAATCTAGGGTCGGGACTAGGTTGGGCACCAGGGTTGGCCGGGTTCGGTCGGCATCTTCTAAGTTAAGGAAATTAAAGGAAGCATAAAGATATTGCATGAAAAAATAAATTTAAAATAAATAATAATCATACCGGACGGCTCGGGGAGGCATAGTTGAGGATGAGGACTTGCAAGGTCTTCTTGAAGAGAAAGAAGTGAAGAAGGAGGTTGATTTTGGTGTGGGAAGAGAGGGGGAATTCGGGTGCCTTATATAGGCATTTCCATGGGGGCGCCCGGGAGCTTCTGGGCGCCCCGGTCAGAGGCTGCTGCCAAAGGCAGTGGCTTTTGGCTGTTGGGGGCGCCCGGGACAGCCCGGGCGCCCTCATACAGGTTACTTTGCAGCTTTCGCTGCATTGAGAATGATGGGGGCGCCCGCGTAGTTCCGGGCGCCCTGGTCAAGGGAATAGGCAGCTTTTTGTCTCGAGGGTAGGAAAAAGATATTGGAGGGGGCGCCTGTGTGGTCTCGGGCGCCCGGAATAGAGTAGGTAAAGACAAATTTTGTGTCTTGTCTACCTTTAACCATGGTTTAATCGGTTTGACCATGGTTTGAATTGATTTGACTATTTTGACTGTGGTTTGACCGTGTTAATCATGCTTTGACCACGTTTACCTTGGTTTGACTATGTTGACCATGGTTTGACTGCTTTGACTATGTTGACCATGGTTTGATTATGATCTTAAGTACAAGATTATCTTATACTATAGGTATCAAAAGAATTTCCAATTGAGTCTTAATCCTACTGTCTCACCTAGTCTAGGGTTTTCAATCACGTTAGCCTTATAGTTTTCGTGAGACAGGTTTTGATAGTTAAGACTGTTTTGAAAATTTTGATTAATTTTGAGAACAATTAAATTTTGATAGCTTAATTAATTTTGAGAGCAATTAAATTTTGAAAACTTAATTAATTTTGAAATTTTTGAAAAGATGTTTAAATCTACAAATAACTGAAATTTTTGTGTTAGATTCGAATTTGACAAAAAAAATTTGAATTTGAATTTCAAAAATTGGCTTCCAGGTCTTGGCGAGGCACTAGGCCTTCTTTGGCCGTAGCCTTATGGGATCATCCACCCTTTCCTTGACAAAGCCTTTTAATGAAATTTCATTTTCAAAATTCTTTGAAAAATTTCTGGTCTAACTAGTTTGGGTCTTGGATCGGTAGCTTCGGCTAGTTCCGCCAAATTGGCTTCCCTAACGTACTATCATCTCACCTCCACCCAATACTATGTTGTCAAGTTTCAGTTAAGTTTGTTCAGTTCTTATACTAACCATTCCTAAATCTAAGCATGGTAAATTGCAGAAATTTTAAATAAACAATCAATCAAGCAATTGCAATCAAGAATTAAATTCTTATCTAATAATGAATATTGTTTTCAGTTTGGCTCCCCGTGGACTAAAGCCACGGAGATGGTTAGGCAAGATGTGAATCTTGTCCTTGGGGATCCAATACTGATTTGATCCAGTTGGTTTGTTCAGGTATAGTTTAGGTACCCATGCCTGAATTTTACCTCTGGACTGATTCAGTACAGCAAAGTAAGATCTTTGCCAGGATTTGGTTCTATAGCCCAGTCCGGATCGATTTAGAACTGATTTCTGTTTTCCAAGGATCATGTCAAGACCCTTGGAACCAGATGTAAATCGTTTTAAAGCTGATCTAAGATCCTTAACCTGAGTTTTCATGGAGGAATTCTCCTTTTCAAGTTTTTCAACTTGAGTAGGAGTTCCTTCCTGAACCTTCTCGGTTAAGGGTTTAGAGTCAGCTCCCTCTTTCAGGAGTTTTACTTCCTGTCGGAGGGATTCGACTTAGAGTTTGGCTTTTGCCAAATCTCGAGAAAGAAATGAAATTAGTTCACTTAATTGAGATCTATTGAAACTAGTTACCTTAATTTCGCCGTCTTCTGTAAAAGTCAGTTCGTCGTCGTCCTGTTCTGATTCTGACTCAGTCTCGACTTTATCTGAGGCGGTCAGAGCTAGTAGGTTTGATTGGGGTGCTTCTTCTTCTTCTTCTGAGGAAGATTCATCCCAGGTTGCTTGGAGCGCTTTCTTTCTTCTTGTCTTTTTGATTTCCTTTAAGTTTGGACATTCTGTCTTGTAGTGGCCCTTTTTCTTGCACTCATAGCAGGTTACGTTGGGCTTGTTTTTATCATTCGCGGGTTCAGCTGGTTCGTCCTTTCTTCGGTTGATTTTCCGTTTGTTGGTTCGGTTCTTCAGCTCCTTGTAGTAGCTTCGGGCTAGTCGGACCAGCTTAGTTTGATCTCTTTCTTCATCTTCTGAGTCTAAGTATGAGTTAGACTCGGGTTCAGGTTCAGGCTTCTTCTTTGTTGTCCTTCCAGTTTTACCTGCAACGAAAGCAATACCTTTCTCGACCATATTGGTGTTAGTTTGTTCGTGCAGTTCTAGTTCGGAAAACAATTCGTCTAATTTTATTTTTGAAAGATCCCTTGAGACCTTGTATGCATCTACCATAGATGCCCACAAGGTGTTTCTAGGGAAAGCGTTTAAGGCATACCTTATTAAGTCACGGTTTTCAACCTTGTGACCTATTGTATGAAGACTGTTCATCAACTCTTGGATTCGTGCGTGGAGCTGGGCTGCTGTTTCGTTGTCAGCCATCTTGATGGTGTAGAGTTTGTTCAGGAGCAGATCCCTTTTACTGATCCGAGTATCTGATGTCCCTTCGTGCAGCTCGATCAATTTCGCCCAAAGCTCCTTGCACTGTTGAAGGGGCCCACCCGGTTCAGCTCCTCTTTTGTCAATCCGCATTGAAGAGTCTGAGTTGCTTTTGCGTCGGCTTCGATTTTTTATTTCAGAGCGGTGTCCCACTCTGTGTAGCTTTGAGGAAGTCCATCAGCATTTTTGGGTATCTCCAGTCCGGACTGGATGATGATCCACATGTCCACCTGAGTTTTTAGGTGGACCTCCATACGGCTTTTCCAGTAGGAAAAGTCTTCTCCACTGAAGAGTGGAGGTCTGGCGGTGCTAAATCCCTCTTGCATGGCCATTTGATCTGGAAAAGAAAACTAACAAAAATATCCCAAGACTTGGTCTTGGATTAGTAGTGCGGGATAAGGATAAAAAAAATTAAAAAAATTCGAATGAGAATAAGAAATAAAAATCTGGAAATTAATTTTTCAAACTGGTGGTTGCACCAAGTTTGAACTTCCCCGCTCTGATACCACTTGTTGGATCGAGAAAACCGATAGAGGGGGGGGTGAATATCGGAAACTTTCGGATTTACTTAAAGAGCAATTGCACAGCGGAAGTTAAAAACACACAACGCAAACACGGGAGGTTTTACTTGGTTCAGAGCCTGTGTCGACTCCTACTCCAAGGCCCACGGTCGTTGACCGTTTACTTTGGGCAATTCTATATAGGCGTAGAAACAATTTACAAAAATTGATTACAGAGTAAGTGCAGTAAATTGAAATTCACTCTTCTTTACCGACGTCCGAAGTAGATTGACTTTTTCCGGAGCAGCAGGACGTCGTCGGCTCGAGTTGGAAGGTTTCCGGGGCAAGGCGCAAGAGCAGAAGAGCTTTGAGGCGTTCAGTGAATTGATTATTGAAGCCTGGGGTCGAGGGCCCTTTATATAGGGCCTGGGGGCGCCCCTCCCCCCCCCCCACGTGGCCTTTGATCCGCCAAAGTCTCGGTCAGCGTCTGATCCCCTTATCTTCGGGATCCGCTTTGACCGGGGCGGAGCGGGGCGCCGCCCGGATTGACCGAGTCAAAGTGTTATCTGCTTGGCTTCGAAGGGAGCTTCGGTAGCTAGCCCTGGGGGCGCCCGCAGCGCAGGGGGCGCCCGGGAGCAGCGGGGGCGCCCGGGAGCACGGGGGTGCCCGCAGGATGTACTGTCGAAGCGTGCTTTTTACTTGTGTGTTTTGTGTTCACCTTGGGGGCGCCCGGGACACTCCGGGCGCCCTGGTCAGCTGTTGCCTCACTCCTTTGAGGCTCTCTGAGCTGCAGATACTCGTTCCTTCGGTCCTGCATCCAGGGTTAGTCCAAAAACACAACAAAACATTAAGTGGTTAGTTTATACAGCCTTAGCTGTCTTGGTTCTGACTTTGGTCTCTAAAATGGAGCCCTAGGTCGAACCGACGCCTACTGTTCCCTCGACGGGGAACGCGTCCTCACCTACTCCTCTCGGGAGAATTTACCTGATGCCAACCGTTCCTCTGGTTGGTCTTTTGCCTGACGGTCCTTTGTCAGGTCTTAGATGCCGAGCTGCCCTTCGTTCGGTGCCTAGCATTCCTTCGCTAGGGCTTCAGTCCCAGGCTGTCCTTCGCCTGGCGCCTAGCAGTCCTTCGCTAGGGCTTCAGTCCCAGGCTGTCCTTCGCCTGGCGCCTAGCAGTCCTTCGCTAGGACTTTTTACCCTGGCATTCCTTCGCCAGTGCCTAGCAGTCCTTCGCTAGGGCTTTTCCTGCACACTAGAGTGACTTGTTAGAAAACAAGTAAGACTTAACTTTTGACTTCTGTTGCCATTATCAAAACACAGGTTTGACTTGGGTGCATTCTGCACCAACATTATCTTTGTTCCTAGTTCTATTGATAATTTCTCAATTTTGATGAAGGTGGATCGGATGACTGATCGGACGGAGGAGTTGTTGAACCAATCAAGGAGTTCCGTGATCTGATCGATCACCAGTCCGATCAAAAAGAGCCCTGATCGGTCACCAGACCGATCATGGTGAGTCCTGATCGGTCGGTGGACCGATCTGGTTTGATACAGAAAATTTTCTGAAACTGATATGTTTCAGAAACAGATTTGTTTCAACTTTCAAACACTTTAAACCCTAATACAATCAGAGTTAACCCCTAACAGAGTTCCATTAAACAACATTCATTTCCCTTAACCAAAATAAACAACATGATTTGTGTCCCTTAACTAAGCTTTATTCCCCATCAAGATTCAAGAACTTCTATGGATTTAAGAAACACCAAAAACAGGTTTGTATCAAAGCATGATCAGTATGTTCTAAGCATGAACTTGAGTATCAAAAACAGGTTTGTATCAAAACATGATCAGTGGGAAAACAAACAAGTCATGGAACTTAAGTACTAAATTTTGAAACATCATAATCTATGTTAACATGCTGTTCTTAACCAAAATTGGTATAATACATTAAAGTTGTAAAACACATACAAGAAAATTTTGGCTTGCTTGAATCAAATTAGTATCAATATATGATTAAACTCCAAAGCATACTTGTATCAAATTAGTATCAAAATATGATCAAATTTCCAAATTTTGATCAGTTTGTATGTTTGATGTATGTTTACAACATGTTTGCTCCAACTACTTGAAATCAAGTTTGTATCAACTCCATAATTCTAATTCCCCATTCTATTGATAATTCATGGATTGGATTGAAAATTCATAGTTCCAAGTGTGTATCAAATTCATGGTTCCAACCATAAAAGTGAATAGGAAAATTTTCAGTATAGATGAAGAAATTTTCAATGTATCTACATTGTTTATGATTCCCATTTACTTAACCCCAATCATCTAAATTCTAGATGAAAAACCATTTCTCATGGGTAGTGAATGGTTATCCATTAAATGGGGAAATATTAGGCACATCCCTAACTAGGAATGACTATATGTTTGGAGCACCAAATATCAACCACCCATGTTGATAGATGCTCCCCCTCAAATATTGCCTATACAATTCGAAAAATAGAGGTTTTAGGTACCTAAATTTTGGGACCTAAAGCATCTACAATGAATGACTTTGGCACCCATGCCTTAGTCAATTTCTTTCTAGCCTTTTGAACCCTAGAATCATTTTGTGATCTACATTGGGTTCTTGATATTAATGATATGACACTAGGTTCTTTAGGTTGGTAACCCAAACCAACCTTGTTGTAAGTCACTTTTTGCGAATTTAGAATCATATCTAAAGTTTTGGAGCTAGTGGAAAACTTCTTAAGAAATTCTTGAGATTTTCAATTTCGCTCCTTAGGATCTTGTTTTCATCCTTAAGAGACTCATCATGAGAATCATTAATATCCTCAACCCTAGAGGATTTTAATTCTTCTACTTCTAATTTCAATGACTTAACCTTATTCTTAGATTTCTTTAACAACTTAGTTAAACATGCTATTGTCCTATAGCATTTATCTAACTTTGGAGAGATTACCTCTTCATCATCCGAAGATGATGAAGGCGCGGTTGAGGAGCTACTCGCTTCGTCTTCACTCTCCTTGTTTGACTCTTCCAAAGCCATGAAAGCAAAGTGATGGGTGTTCTTCTCCTCCTTTTCTTCCTTCTTCTCCTTTCTTCTGTTACCTGCCACAAAAGCCAACCCTTTCTCCTTTGGGCTTTGGTTAGAGATCTCATGTAGTTCCATTTCACAAAATAGATCTTCTAACTTAATAATTGAAAGATCCTTAGATACCTTATAGGCATCCACCATGGATGACCACAAAGTATTCCTAGGGAAAGATTTGAGGATATACCTCATAAGATCTCGGTTCTCTACCTTCTCATTGATGGAATGCAAGCCGTTGAGGATCTCTTTGAATCTTCTATGGAGTTCACTTACCTTTTCATTCTCTTCCATTGAAAGGTTTTGAAGTTGGCTGAGAAGGAGGTCTTTCTTTGCACTTCGGATATCTTGAGTGCCTTCATGGAGCTCAATGAGCTTACTCCAAAGGTCTTTAGCACTTGTGAAAGGACCCACCTTGATCAACTCCTCCTTGGTCAACCCGCATTGCAGGGTGACCACAGCCTTGGCATCAGCTTCTCCCTTCCGGATTTGTTCTGCTGACCACCTTGAGAAGTCCAGCTCTTTTCCTTCATCATCCTTTGGAGGGGAAAACCCCTCCTTGACAGCGAACCACATGATGATGTTTGTCTTGAGGTAATACTCCATCTTTGACCTCCAATACAGAAAGTCTGATCCGTCGAAGAAGGGTGGTCTACTTGTGCTAAAACCTTCTCTCAATGCCATCGTTAGCTCTCGGATGTTAAGCCATTTGAACAGAGCCCCAAGCTCTGATACCACTTGTTGGTGCTTGGATGGCTAGAGAGGGGGGGGTGAATGTAGCCAGACACAGATGATTTTGCTCTTTTGAAGTTTTCAACACTTAACGGTTAGCAACAGCGGAAGCAATACAAAACAAAACAGAAGAGCAGAAATAAAGAACACACAAACCAATCGCTAACACGGCGATGTACAAGGTTTGGGGATAACTTGCCCCTACTCCTTGGCGTGCCCGTGAGGTGGGCGATCCCTTGATCACCGGAAGATAAAGCCCCGGTGAACCCCGGATATCAAATGCCTCCTTCTCGGTGGAGAAACCTCTCCACAAGCGGTCTCAAGAAGATACAAGATAAGCTCACGAGACACTAGAAGGAAAATCTCATAAGGATGTAACAAGAATACTCAAACACGAAGCAACAGAGAGCACAAACACAGCCCAGCCAAACTCCTCAAGTTTTCTGTCTGTTCTCTTGTCGCTCCTCTGCTTCCAGCTTCGTCTTAAGCTCCTGCTCCCATCACCAGGCTCTCCATCAGCATCCACTGAGCCACAGCCTGACCCCCTGACTCCCTGAGCACTCAGTCCACTGAAGACCTCTCCAGCTGAGCCTCCATCAGTCGCCAGTCGCGCGCCAAAAGCCGTTGAGACCTGAAATCAGTAAACAAACAAACCTGCGCCAAGGAAAGTCCCCAGTTCACTCTCCTCCATTGTTTGAATCCTCCTGTATTACCTGCACACTCATCAGAAGCTTAGCAAAGCGTATCATAAAGCAATCGGCAGTGCATCAGAGAAAATGCAGAGAAAACAGACGCGATCAGAGCGTTTGACAGCGATTTCAAATTAAAGTTATAGCTACTGATCGGTCACCAGACCGATCAGAGATGATCCTGATCGATCACCAGACCGATCAGGGTAAGCCCTGAATGATCAGGCTCCAGCCTGATCGGTCCATAGTGAGAAACTGGGAATTGTGGCTTCTTGTGGTCACCGGACCGATCCACAGTGTTGCTGGGATTCCCAGCCTTCGCAGGACAAATCTCCCTGATCAGTCACCTGACCGATCAGGTTGTGCCCTGATCGGTCTGGTGACCGATCAGGTCACTTCCTGACCAATCAGGAGCCATCCTGATCGGTCAAGGTGAGAAACGTCGCGACAATTTGATCGGTCATGAGGATCGATCAAGGGTTCTCTGATCGTTCACCAGAACGATCTGAACCCAAACAGAAGCCAAACCAAATGCTTCTGTTCTCTCCCTGATCGGTCACCAAACCGATCAGACTCCCATGGATCGGTCACCATACTGATCCACAACAGGAGTTCGTGCCAACTCCCTGATCGATCACCAGACCGATCCAGCAACTCCCAATTCAACTCTAAGTCCAGAGAACAGGCTCCCTAGCCTTCTCTGACTCGTGCTCAGTCCCCCGGACCAAGACTCCGTGCCTAGCTTCACTCACTGGGACTTCATTCAACCTAGCTTCACTCACTAGGACCTGGCTTCACTCACCAGGGTTTCGGTCACCCGGCTTCACTCACCGGGATTTCATTCACCTGGCTTCACTCACCAGGACCCGGCTTCACTCACCGGGATTTCAGTCACCTGGCTTCACTCACCAGGACCCCGCTTCACTCACCGGGATTTCAGTCACCTGGCTTCACTCACCAAGACCCGGCTTCACTCACCGAGATTTCATTCACCGTGCTTCACTCACCAGGATTTCAATCACTCCGTGCCCAGTCCCCGACCAGGACTTACTCTGAATTCATTCAACCAAACTTAAATCGGTGTCAACACCAAAACAACAATCGGGCTAGACTCCATCAACATTTGTTTCATGCTTTCTCTTGAGCATAAATTTAGAATTTTTTGCTTCTTTTTATGATAATTGACAACTTTGGTTTCTCATGCCTATTCTAGTTTAGATTAAGAACTTGAGTTATGGCATCTTTGGAACCCTAACTATATTTTGGTGTTCTTCATTTATTTTGGTTGGTTGGTTTTCAGTTAAGTGGAGAAGTTGATAGGCAAGCAATGAATCAATATGTTCCTGATTAGGCCATGAAAAATGACACTGGTTTTTTGACAGATCTTCTTCCTAGGTTGAGTCAAAAGAAATCAATGGGGTCTGACTCTACTCTCTTAATTCCTTATCTTAATTTTCAAATTCAGGTTTTAATCCATGGGAGTTCAATGTGATGTTCTTTCATTCTTGTAGGCCAAGCCTGAAATGAAAAGTTGAAAAACCAAGTCTGACCATTCACAAATTTGAAGTTTTGTTCAGGTAAAAAGAGGGCCTAAAATAAATTTATTTCAGGTCCTCTTTGGGCCTAAAATATTTCAATTCAGACCCTCTTTGGACCTGAAATAAAAATATTTCAGGCCTAAAGAGAACCTAAAATTTTTTATTTCAGACCCAAAAAGGGTCTGAAATTTTTCACTTCAGACCCTCCTTGGGTCAAAAAATATTTCAGCCGCAAAGAGAGACTGAAATTAAAAATTTCAGGCCCAAAGAGAGCCTAAAAATATTTCGGTCTCAAAGAGGATCTGGAAATAAAAAATTTCAGGCCCAAAGAGGGCCTGAAATAAATTTATTTCAAACCTTCTTTGGACCTAAATGAAATCCAATTGATTTTTTCAGGAGGTGAAGTTTAGGAGCACACCAAACTCATTTCTTTTCAACTTTTTTCTCCTTTCCTTAAAATATCCAGGGAGTGCTAAAATTATTCAACTTCCTGGTAGAATCACACACAGGAAATGCACAACCTCTACATGAGGTATTATTCCGTGCCAAGTGGCACGACACAAGAAGATCATTTTTAGTGGTTAGGACTAAGTTTTGACATGATAATTATCTTCTCCTAACTCAACCCTACTTAGTGATATCAAGTATTAAGAAATCCAAATATCGTAGGTCCATCAGTGGGTTTTGGTGAAAACTCACTGATGGACCTAGAAAAGTCTGATTGCAACAATTTCAAATATTATGAGTTTATGGTGTTGCAAGGACTCGTATTGTGCTATCCAATGTGAATTTAGGGGCATTTGAGATATTCTTGGAATGCGACACCTCAACATTGTGCACAATATATAATATCTCTCGGTGCATTTTCTGTGTGTGATTCTACCCAGGAAGTTGAATAATTTTAGCACTCCCTGGATATTTTAAGGAAGGGGGGAAAAAATAAAAAGAAATGTGTTTGGTGTGCTCCTAAACTTCATCCCCTGGAAAAATAAATTGGATTTCATTTCAGACCCTCTTTGGGCCTGAAATATTTTTATTTCAGGCCTAAAGAGGGCCTGAAATTTTTCATTTCAGACCCACTTTAGAACTGAAATATTTTTAGGCCCAAGCCCAAAGAGGGCCTGCAATAAATTTTTTTCAGACCTTCTTTGAACCTGAAATGAAATCCAATTGATTTTTCCAAGGGATGAAGTTTAGGAACATTCCAAATACATTTCTTTTCAACTTTTTTTCCTCCTTCCTTAAAATATCCAGGGAGTGTTAAAATTATTCAACTTCCTGGGTAGAATCACACACAGGAAACACACCGAGAGATATTATATATTGTGCACAATGTTGAGGTGCCACATTATAAGAATATATCAAATGCCCCTAAATACACATTGGATAGCACAATATGAGTCATTGCAATACCATAAACTCATAATATTTGAAATTGTTGTAATTAGACTTTTCTAGTTCCATCAGTGAGTTTTCGCCAAAATCCACTGATGGACCTACGATATTTAGATTTCTTAATACTTGATATTGTTGATGCAGTCTGGCCCGATTGTTGTTTTGGTGTTGACAATGATTTAAGTTTGGTTGAGCGAATGTGGATTTAGTCCTAGTTGGGGACTGGGCATAAAATCCTGGTGAGTGAAGCCAGGTCCTAGCTTGAGAGGCTAGGTTGGATAAAACCCTGGCCTGGAGGGTCAGGTCCTAGCTTGAGAGGCTAGGTTGGATGAAACCCTGGCTTGGAGAGCCAGGTCCTAGCTTGAGAGGCTAGGTTGGGTGAAACCCTGGCTTGGAGGGCCAGGTCATAGCTTGGGAAGCTAGGTTGGATGAAACCCTGGCTTGGAGGGCCAGGTCCTAGCTTGGAGGGCTAGGTTGGATGAAACCCTGGCTTGGAGGGCCAGGTCCTAGCTTGAGAAGCTAGGTTGGATGAAACCCTGGCTTGGAGGGCCAGGTCCTAGCTTGGGAAGCTAGGTTGAAGTCCCGGTGAGTGAAACTGGGCGTGGAGTCTTGGTCCGGGGGACTGAGCACGAGTTAGAGAAGGCTGGGAGCCCGTTCTCTTGACTTAGAGTGGATTTGGCCTTGCCTGGATCGGTCTTGTGACCGATCAGGGAAGTTGGCACGAACTTCCTTCGTGGATCGGTCTGGTGACCGATCCAGTGATGTCTGATCGGTCTGGTGACCGATCAGGGAGCATACAGTGAGTTTGTTAGGCTACTGATCGTCTCCTGATCGGTCTGGTGACCGATCAAGGAGACTATTCAGATCAGTCTGGTGAACGATCAATTGTCGCAAGCTTCTCACTATAACCGATCAGGCTGGAGCCTGATCGGTCAGGAGGTGCTCTGATCGGTCCCCAGACCGATCAGGCCACATCCTGATCGGTCTGATGACCGATCAGTGGGTTTGGGCTGCGAAGCTGGGAAAACACTCTGCGAAGGGGTGGATCGGTCTGGTGACCAATCCACGACATGGGATCGGTCAGGGTGACCGATCACAAGAAGGTCGCGATTCCGGATTTCTCACCGTGGACCGATCAGGCAGGAGCCTGATCGGACTGGACCTGTCCTGATCGGTCTGGTGACCGATCAGGGGTCACTCTGATCGGTCTGGTGACCGATCAGTAGCTGCAACTTTAATTCAAATTCACTGTCAGACGCTCTGATCGCGTCTGTTTTCTCTGCCAATTCTCTGCTACCTTGCTGATATTATTTGATATGCTTTGCTAAGTGTCTGCTAAGTGTGCAGGTGATACAGGAGGATTCAAACACTCAAGGAGGGTCAATGGAAGGTTTTCCTTTGAGCAGGTTTGGTTGTTTCTTCTTCTCAGGCTACAACGGACGTCTGGTGTGGGCTGGCAACGACTGGAAGCTAACGAGCTGACCTAGGCTTGGCTGAAGAGAGTTCAGTGAGTCCAGAAGAGGTCAGGAGTAGCTGAGGTGTTGCAGACAAGCTGGTGAGCAGCTGGGAGCTGCAAGCGCACCTGTGACCTAGGTGGTTGGGCGGAGACTTAAGTGCTGGTGGCAAAGAAGTCTCATCAAGAAATTGATCCATCTCTTTGAGCAATAACGGGGAATCACTTGAGCAAGACTTGAGCATCATTTTGGAGACTGTAAACTTGAGCACTTGGAAGAGGAAAAGAGCTCGGCGAGTCCATCAGCAAGCAGAAACGAAGAGCTGGGAGTTCTTGCGTGAGGTTTGTGCTGAGTGGAGCTATGTGTAGAGTTCTTATGGTCCTTCTGTCCAAGTGTTCGGTAATCCTTCTTGTTTCTTTGTGCTTAATTTCATTACTCTGTTGAAACGCTGTGGAGAGGTTACTCCACCGAGAAGGAGGTTGCATTCTATCCGGATTTTCGGGGCTTGATCTGCCGACGATCAAGGGATCGCCCACCTTACATGCACGCCAAGGAGTAGGGGCAAGTTATCCCCGAACCTTGTAAACGATCCTTGTTAGCGTTTTTGGTTTGCTTTTCATTTCTGCAGTTATACTCTGTTTTGTTCTTGCTTCCGCTGTGCTACTGACCCTAACTGCAGAGAAACCCTAAAAGTTGAAGAAGTTTGTGTCTGACTATATTCACCCCCCTCTCTAGCCATCCAAGATCCAACAAATGGTATCAGAGCTTGGGGCTCTGTTCAAGCGGCTTAACATCCGAGAGTCTACAAGATGGCAATGGGAAGAGAATGGTTGAGCACAAACCGACCTCCATTCTTGGATGGAGCAAATTTTTCATATTGGAGGTCAAGAATGGAATTTTATTTGATGACAAACATGAGTATATGGTTCTCTGTGAAGGAGGGTTTCTCTCCTCCAAAGGATATTAAGGGAAAAGATCTAGAGTTCTCCTTGTGGTCTGCTGAGCAAATCAAAAAGGGGGAAGCCAATGCCAAAGCTGTTGTCACCTTGCAATGTGGGATGAACAAAGAGCAGCTAATTAAGGTTGGTCCCTTCACCTCCGCCAAAGATCTTTGGAGCAAGCTCATTGAGCTCCATGAAGGCACTCATGAAACCCGGACAACCAAGAAGGACCTCCTTCTCAGCCAACTCCAGAACTTGACAATGGAGGAAAATGAAACGGTGAGTATGCTTCATGGTCGGTTCAAGGAAATTATCAACGGTCTCCACTCCATCAGTGAGAAGGTAGAAAATCGAGACTTAGTGAGGTATATTCTCAAAGCCTTCCCTAGGAATACTTTGTGGTCATCCATGGTGGATGCCTACAAGGTATCTAAGGATCTTTCAATTATTAAGTTAGAAGATCTATTTTGTAAAATGGAACTACATAAGATCTCTAACCAAGGCCCAAAGGAGAAGGGTATTGTTTTAGTGGCAGGTGACAAAAAGAAGAAAAAGGAGGAGGAGAACACTCACTGTCACATGGCTTTCATGGCACTAGAGGACTCGAGAGAAGAAAGTGATAACGAATCAAGGAGCTCCTCAACCGCGCCTTCATCATCTTCGGATGATGAAGAGGGAATCTCTCCCAAGTTAGACAAGTGCTATAGAACAATAGCTTGCTTGACAAACATGCTTAAGAAATCTTAGGCCAATGTTAAATCCTTAAAATTAGAAGTAGGAAAATTGAAAACCTCTAAGGACGAGGTAATTGATGATTTGCATGTTAATGCTCTTGAAAATGAAAATAAGGATTTGAAGAGCAAAGTTGAAAACCTCAAGAATATTCTTGAGAAGTTTTCAATTGGCTCAAAAACCTTAGATATGATTCTTAACTCCCAAAGGGCGGTTTACAACAAGGTTGGTTTGGGTTACCAACTTAAAGAATCAAGTTTCGCATCATTAATGTCAAGAATCAAATTTAGAGCACAAAATGATTCTAGGGTTCAAAAGGTTAGAAAGAAAAAGACTAAGGCATGGGTGCCTAAGTCCTTCATTGTTGATGCATTAAGTCCCAAAATTTGGGTACCTAAAACCTCTATCTTTAGAATTGTATAGCATTGATTGAGGGAGAGCATCTATCAACTTGGGTGGTTGATATTTGGTGCTCCAAACATATAGTCATTCCTAGTTAGGAATGAGCTTACCAATTCCTCAAAGTCACATGGATGGTTTAGATTAACACATAACTTGCTCTTGCCATGGATTGCTTAGGATAATTAATTTTGTTGTCGCAATTTATAGTTTACTGCAATTTATGGTGTATAAAATGCTTTATCTCAAGCCCAAGGTGCCTAGTTTCTTGTATGAGTGATAGAACATGAATGAATGCTAAAGAACAAGTATGGACATATTGATGAGTATTGATTCAAAAATCACTATGAAAATTTCATCAAACACAAGGCTAAAGTTATACTCATGAATGTAGTGGGTTATGGAATTTCACTTGAGCAGTAAGAAAATTCCCATGCAACAAATGATAGTATATTCATGCACAATGTTACACTAATTTCAAAATAAATCAACAAGTTTTGAAAAGGAAAAAGAACTATTACATGGTTTAGGCTGATACATAGATTTCATTCATATATTTGATGTTGACATATAACAATATACATCCATTATGTGTGCTATCCATGTCTATGAATTTTCTACTCAAATAATTGCATGCATACCTGCTTTGGAAGCCTAATACAAACTTGATTTTCAATCGGTTGGAACCATGACTTTAATACACACTTGGAAGTATGACTTATCAATCCAATTCATGAGTTTTTGCTTCAATATGCCATGATTAGGATTGAACTCCATAGTTCACTGTAAATCTAGAAGTTAGCCAAAATATTTGCAATAACCACTACAAAAAAAACACCCATATAGGAGTGGTTTTTTTGACTTTCAAGAGTGGTTATCAACCACTCCTACACTTTTACCAACGGTTTGAAAACCGCTCCTCTTATTGCCGTCCCTATATCTTATAGTAGCGGTTTTCTTAACCGTTGGTAAAACTTATAAAACCACTCCTATTTTTACTTTGTAGGTACGGTTTGAAACCGGTATTACACATTATACATATAACAACGGTTTCAGACCGCTTCTGTAGTTATAAATTTAGGAGTGGTTCAAACCGTTGCAAAACCCTTTAGGTGTTAGAATAGTTTTAAACCGCTTCTATACATCATGGATATAAGAGCGATTTCAAAATACTATTAATACTAGAAATTAAGGATCGGTTTTAAACGACTCTTAAATATGAGAATAGGAGCACATCAAAATGTTATTAAAGATTTAAATTTAGGAGTTGTTCAAACCATGATATTTAATATTTCAATCCACTAAATCAATATATAACATTATTAAACAATTATCCTCCAAAACAATAATAAGAGTACGCCAAATGCTAATATAAAATAACAGTCATAATGTTCCAAATTCAATAGTTACTAAAAGAACTAACATCAGACAAATACTTTTTTTTCAAAATTCTATCTAATCTTTATCTGGCTCTGATACTGGAGGAGATCTATGACCACTTTCATGTGCATTTGATGGAGAACTTATATGTTGCCGCATAATATCTGCCAAGATAGTTGTCATCTGAAAAATAAATTTAATTTAATATATCATACTTCCATATAAGTATTTTTAAGAATTATTATTCAATATGTGACTACCTGTGTAAGTAATAATTCAGGCTCACGAGATCCCCCAGCAATTCCAGATATCATATTTTGAATGACATTGATAAAATTTTGAATATGTTGTTCATGCATTTGCCTCATCCGCTCTATTTCTACCTGTCTCTGTGCTTCCGTATTTTTCATTTTTTCTTCCATTTTTCGCAACTTATCATTAACATCAGAAGTAGGAAGATTATCTTGTCTAAAAATTATTCTTCGATTACGCTGCTCTGGGAAAACTTGGCTAGGTAATACACCAGCTCCTAAACATCGAACACGACCAGAATGTCCTGACCCAAATACCTCCCTGAATAAAAATATATAATTAATATTGTATAATATTTAGTAATCTTAATAAAAATGAAATTCTAAATGGATACCGAAATGCATCTTCGTGTACTTCTGTTATTTGCGTTCCCTCAGGCTTGTCTCGGCGATGACGTTGCACAACTCTATTTAATTCATCCTAAGACGAAAATTATGTCAATAAAATAAATAGCATATTGAAAAGTTATTTTGAAAAATGAAAACAATTATTACCTCAACTCTTATTGCTTCATCATCAACAAGAGCACCTCCTTTTTTTTTTTTACTTTGTCGCCCGAGATGAAATAGTTTAATGCAAGTTGGCTTTCTACCATTTTCCTGAATCTAAGTACAAAAAAAATCATTTTAGATTGAATAAGCAAATAATAATAGCTCGAATACTTACAAAGTGATATTAACATAACAAATTGATCAAATAAATATATACAAATTTGTCTTTCAATGAGGGAATATTTGTTCGTCCATGTGCATGAATCCCTAGTTTTTTACTCCCATTTTCTCGATTTATTTTTGATGTCCTCTGAAACAAAAAAAAAATTGCAACAAATATATGCACACCAATATATAAAAATTAATCAATACAAGAACTACATTACAATAATTATAACTCATTGCAATAGGATTAGTCTTACAATAATGAACACAGATGCCACAAAAAAAATCAATAAATTAAAGAGAGATGAATGGAGAAAAAATATGGAAAGGGAAAAACAATGAATGGAGAAAAATAGTAGCAAGGGAAAAAATAATGAATTAAAGAGAGCAAACACGCATGGTAAGCCTTATGAACAATTCACAAATACAAACCAAATACAAATTCCTAACCGGACCATCAAAAACAACATACCCTTATAGCTAAGATCCCACACAAAGCAACCACGCTCAACAACCTATCCAATTCCTTCAAACTTCCTCCACCTATCACAGCCACAAATCATGTAGAAGTAAACAAAACCTAAACAATATGGCATATACACCACCCTGAACTCACGGCATCAAAAACCAATCCAACCTAATAACAAACACCCTTGTAACACCTCAAAGATCAAGAACGGATCCAAATTCTGCCCATTCCAATCTATCAACCCACGACAGAAGAACACACCACAACCAAAACCAAAAATCGATCCACACATAAAACCACCCAAGAATTGATACCAAACACAACAACCCTTACCTAGATCGCGCCGGTGTTGCTCCCCTCATCGAGAATCCAGAGCAACCAGCACTAGGGCATGACTACGAGAAGGACACAGCGATGCCCCATGTACATGGCCGACGCAAGTGCGAGAGGAGCCGCTGTGAGGGAAGAAGAACAGAGGCTCCGGATAAAAACTGACTTCGATTCAAGCAGGCTGGATCAAAACCACATGATCATGGGCGCTCTAACCTAGCTGGCGGCTGCAGCATCACTGTCTCAGGGAGGTGGGCGATGATCGGAGAATAGGAGCGGTAATGGGATGGTGGCGTGCTCTCCCTATCAGCCGGCAGCGATCGGCGAGAGTGGCGGCATTAGGCGTCGGTGATCCGAAAGGGAGGGACAGGAAGAGCTGATCGGAAAGAGGGAGAGCTCCGCTCCGGCGAGGATGTAGAGGGAGAAAAATGGCCGTCGGCAAGGGCAAGCAGGCGGCGCTCCGGCTTCCATCGCGTGCGCGAAGAGGGGAGGAGGGCGACGCTCGGCGACGGCGCACGGGGAGAGGGTGAGCGACGGTGGCTAGGGCACGCGGCGTTGGCACTTAGGGGAGGGGATTAGGGCACGGTGAAAAAGGCAGGGCACGGGATCTATAAATAAACGAGAAGTTTATAAATAAATATTAATATATATATTAGAAAAAATTAATCTTTTCCTCAATTAATTCGTAATTCGTATCTAAACTATTTGCCCCCAAATAATCCCGCAAATACTCCAAGAAATCAAAATTTCCATGAAATTATTTCCATGTTTAAACTCCTATTTATAGTGTTTATAATTAATATATCTATAAATTATATTATTATTATTATTCTTATTATAATTTATTTATTTATTATTATTATTATTATTTTTGAATCGTACACGTGATAAGGGAAAAAATCTGGGACTGGTGGCTGTGGTCGGTTAGCGTTAGGTAGCAGCAAAATACAAATCTGTCTTCGGAACGGCGGGGCTGCGCTGTTGGTTGCTTGTAACGGATGAAATAAAATGTTGACTAACAGCAGGAGGGCAAAATTGTGTGATTGCTTGAACAGGACAACACCGACAACTTCACCTGTGAAGGAGAGGAAGAAGTTGAGAGAGGTAAAGGCAGCGGCGCAATTTGGACAAGGAGGCAGCGGCACAATTTTGACAAGGAGACCACGAACTTAGGTTTTTAAGAAATTAAACTCCGATTTTAATTAAAAATAACTCACATAATATTACCAATGTTGGACGCATATAACAATAGTGCTTTTATTTAACTTTTTTTAATTAAATAATTAAGTCAATAAAATTTTATTTTTAGGATTTAGATATTATATAATAATAATAAATATATAAAAATTTCAAATTAACAAAAAGATAATTACAATTAAGTTGGATGCATGCGAAGTGTTTTTATTTAATTTTTTTAAAATAAATAATTAAGTAAATAAAATCTTATTTTTAGGATTTAGATATTTTATTATAATAATAAATAAATAAAAATTTCATATTGAAAAATATTTGAGATGCTCTGATATAAAATATCTGGCATCACATTTTCCATAATATATAAATATATAAATAAAATATATTAAAATTTTAAATAAATTTGAAGCATGGTATAAGTTTATTTAATTGTAGGAAAATATTATTTTTTCACTATGTGAAAACCTAAAAGAGTTTAAAATCCTCTATAAATATTGAATGGTGATATACAACTCTGTATTTTTAAAATTTGATTAAAATATTCTCTCTTTTTTAGCATCATAATAATTGTATATCCAAATTATTTTACCATAAATTTTAAGTCATATATGAGTACTTTAATTTGAATAACAGAAAATAATTTTAGTAGAAATGTTTGATATAGAATCGCTATTAAAAGTATCCAATATTGGCAGTTTCATGATTGTCTCTAATAGTTGTAGCAATACGAGCGGTTTACAATCCCGGTTTATATAAATCGATGCTAAAATTATACAATTAATGTAGATTAAAAATCAATTGTACACAATTAGAGTAACAGAAGTGGTTTATAGCAACACTTATACAAATTTTGTTCAAAGAATCCAATAGGAGCAATTTGAAAATCGCTCCTAAACGTTAAAGCAATTGGAACGGTTAGTAACCCAGAAGCGCTACTAAAAATACCCAATAGCAGCAGTTTTAAGATTGATTCTAATAGTTGTATCATTAAGAGCGGTTTACAGGAGCGATTTTTTCAAACCGCTTTTGAAACAATTCAATAAGAGCAGTTTTAAAATTGTTTCAAAAAAGTTAGGCAATAGAAACGGTTTAATTCAAACTGATTCAATTGGTCAATTTTCAAAAGCGGTCTTATAACCACTCCTAAATAATCGCTTCTATATAGGTATTTTTTTGTAGTGAACATATGATATATCTTAGGCTTATGTTTTCTTATTTTTGATGAACCTAGTTGAGTATGCCATGACTTTAATGTGTGTGTTAATCTATGGCATGAAAATTTTATTTAAGAACAGGATGAACACATTACGACTCAACTTCCTCATTGGTTTGTTTGAACTGATCACTCATAAGGCTTTGATAGACAAGAACATGAGCTTAAGGTCTAGGGTTAATGCTCTCTTTGTATCAAACTCAAATTCCATGACTTGTTTGTTTTCCCACTGATCATGCTTTGATATAAACCTATTTTTGATACTCAAGTTCATGCTTAGAACATACTGATCATGTTTTGATAGGGGTTAAAGTCTTGAATCTTGATACAAATCTATTTGTGTTTTTGTTTCATAGAATGTCTTGAATCTTGATGAGAATAAAACTTGGTCAAGGGAAATGAATGTTGTTTAATGGAACTAAGTTAGGGAATATGGAATTGATTTATATGTTGAATAAACTTGAACATGTCCGTTCTCAAGAATTTTAAACAACATTTCCCTTTAATGTTTTTTCTTTGATCATATGAAAATATACTTTCTGGTTAAGGGACCCTTGTTGGGAACAAATGGGTCAAATCTAACTGAATTAGGGTTTAGGAGTGATTAAGGTTTGAAACAAACCTGATTTCAGAGTTTCTGACAGTTTCTGAAACCTGTTTATGAAATCTGATCGGAACAAATCTTCTGTATCAGACCTGATCGGTCCACCGACCGATCAGGACTCATCGTGATCGGTCTGGTGACCGATCAGGGAACATTCTGATCAATTTGGTGACCAATCAGATCAGGAAATTCTCTGATTGGGTCAAAAACTCCTCAGTCCGATTCCCTCTTCATCAACTTGTATCAGCTTAATGATCATACTACAAACAAGTCTGATACAAACCGACTACAATTGGAGTATCCTCATCACACTTGGAACAAATGTAATACTGATACAAACCCGTGCTGGAATTTTTGAAATTCATTTGAACGGATTGGTTGAATCATGTCTCTTGTTCCTTGATCTCTTGCTCCTTGATGAGGAATATTTTTCAGTCAAGAAACCCAAACCATGGTTCAGAAACTTTTCTAAAATATCAACTGTCGATGAAGTCTACACCCCTGTTATTGAATGTCAATTGTTAATGCAGTCTGATCAGGAATGTATCAGAGTTTCGGAAATTTTTCTGAAATCTGATCGCTCCTCAGACTAATAAGAAATATTTCTGTATCGAATAATCAACGAATCTAATTGGACACGGAGACCAATCAGGGTTATGTGTCAGATACAGTTGCATTCCCTACTTGTCATATGAAACATATACATGTTTGACCATGATATTATTCTGTATATGTTTTCATGTGCAATTCACACTTATCGTCGTATGATGCATATACATTGTTGCCATGATACACTTATGGTATATGTTGGAACTTGGATGGCTAGAGAAGGGCGGGTGAATATAGCCAGACACTTAAACTTTAACACTATCGATTTTCTGCACCTCAAATGTTAGTAGCACAGCGGAAGCTAAAGGAAAACAGAGTATGCAAAAATGAACCCTAAGCTAAGAACAAACACAAGAATGCTAACAAGAGGCTTTACAAGGTTCGGGGATAACTTGCCCCTACTCCTTGGCGTGCCCGTAAGGTGGGCGATCCCTTGATCGTCGGCAGATCAAGCCCCAGAAAATCCGGATAGTAAGCAACCTCCTTTTCGGTAGAGTTACCTCTCCACAGCGTTTCAACAAAGATAAAGTTTTAAGCACAATGAAACACAAGAAGGATCTTACAGAGCACTTAGGACAGCAAGAACCCAAGCAAACTTCTCACCGAGCTCCACCCAGCGTAGATCTCACGCAAGAACTCTCTTCTTCGTGTCTTCTCGCTGATGGACTCGCCAAGCTTCCTGGTTCTTCTTCCAAATGCTCAAGTAACAGAGGTTACTTCAGACAGTAGAGTAATCGCAGTTGCTTGCTCAAGATGATGGAACAACAGATCACATAGCAAGCACAAACTGGAGTTGTCGCAAGAACAGAAAAACTGATCAAGTGTTTTCAGTGTTGTTGTTGTTGAGACTTCTTAGCCACCAAGCCCTTAAGTCCCTCCATTGATCACCAGGTCACCTCACTACAGCCTCCAGCTGCTCACCGGCAACCACCAGCCTACTGAGCTCTCCTGGACTCCCTGAGCTTCCCCTCAGACCAGCCCCAGTCAGCAGCTCCAGCTAGTGCCAGCGTCCGTTGCAACCTGAGATGGCAAATGGACAAACCTGCTCCAAGGAAAGACCTCCATTGACTCTCCTTGAGTGTTTGAATCCATCCCTGTCACCTGCACACTTAATCAGAGCATTAGCACAGCAAATCAGTAGTGAATCAAGTATCAGAGATTAAGCGCAGAGAAATCAGATGTGTACAGACGCGATCAGAGTGTCTGACAGTGCATTTTGAATTAAAGTGATCGGTCACCGGACCGATCAGAGAGCCTCCTGATCGGTCATCGGACCGATCAGAGAGCCTCCTGATCGGTCACCGGACCGATCAGAGAGCCTCCTGATCGGTCACCAGACCAATCAGAGTGGGTTCAGATCGATCAGGCTCCATCCTGATCGGTCCCCAACGCTCAATCAGAAATCGCGATTTCTCTGGGACCAATCACCAGACCGATCCCAAGTTGTGGATCGGTCACCATTCTGATCCACCCCTTTGCATGGCGATTTCTTAGCTTCGCAGTCCAACCCTCCTGATCGGTCACCAGACCGATCAGGGCATGCTCAGACCGATCAGGCTCTGTCCTGATCAGTCATAGTGAGGAACTCGCGACACTTGATCGTTCACCAGAACGATCCGAACAGTGTTCCAGATCGGTCACCAGACCGATCATGAGCTAAGCAGTAAGGGGAACCAAAACCCACTGTATGCTCCATGATCGGTCACCAGACCGATCAGGAGCAGTGCAGTGAGTGAACTGCATGCTCCCTGATCGGTCACCAGACCGATCAGGAGTGGAGCAGCAGGTTCCCAACCTCACTGTGTGCTCCCTGATCGGTCACCAGTCCGATCAGCCATTGCTGGATCGGTCACCAGACCGATCCATGAAGGAGCACCGTGCCAACTTCCCTGATCGGTCACCAGACCGATATAGGGACTCCAACCTAGCCCTCCAAGCTAGGACCTGACCCTTCAAGCCAGGATTTCATCAACCTAGCCCTCCAAGCTAGGACCTGGCCCTCCAAGCCAGGATTCATCAACCTAGTCTTTCAGGCTAGGACCTGACCCTCCAAGCCAGGATCTCATCAACCTAGCCCTCCAAGCTAGGACCTGACCCTCCAAGCCAGGATTTCATCAACCTAGCCCTCCAAGATAGGACCTGGCCCTCCAAGTCGGGATTTCATCAACCTAGCCCTCCGGGCTAGAACCTGACCCTCCAAGCCAGGACTTTTTCACACATAACCCTCCAGGTTAGGACTTTTCACACCTAGCCCTCCAAGCTAGGATTTTTTCATACCTAACCTTCCAGGTTAGGACTTTTCACACCTAGCCCTTCAAGCTCGAATTTTTCCACATCTAACCCTCCAGGTTAGGACTTTTCACACCTAGCCCTCCAAGCTAGGATTTTCTCACACCTAACCCTCCAGGTTAGGACTTTTCAACACTGTGCCTAATATCCTGGTGAGTGAAGCCAGGTCATAGCTTTAGAGGCTAGGTTGGATGAAACCCTGCTTGGAGGCCAGGTCCTAGCTTGAGAGCTAGGTTGGATGAAACCCTGGCTTGGAGGCAGGTCCTAGCTTGGAAGCTAGTTGGATGAAACCCTGGCTTGGAGGGCCAGGTCCTAGCTTGGGAAGCTAGGTTGGATGAAACCCTGGCTTGGAGGGCCAGATCCTAGCTTGAGAAGCTAGGTTGGATGAAACCCTGGCTTGGAGGGCTAGGTCCTAGCTTGGGAAGCTAGGTGGGATGAAACCCTGGCTTGGAGGGCCAGGTCCTAGCTTGGGAAGCTAGGTTGAAGTCCCGGTGAGTGAAATTGGGCGTGGAGTCTTGGTCCGGGGGACTGAGCACGAGTCAGAGAAGGCTGGGAGCCCGTTCTCTTGACTTAGAGTGGATTTGGCTTGCCTGGATCGGTCTGGTGACCGATCAGGGATGTTGGCACGAACTTCCTTCGTGGATCGGTCTGGTGACCGATCCAGTGATGTCTGATCGGTCTGGTGACCGTTCAGGGAGTATACAGTGAGTTTGTTAGGCTACTGATCATCTCCTGACCGGTCTGGTGACTGATCAGGGAGACTATTCAGATCGGTCTGGTGAACGATCAATTATCGCAAGCTTCTCACTATAACCGATCAGGCTGGAGCCTGATCGGTCAGGAGGTGCTCTGATCGGTCCCCAGACCGATCAGGCCACATCCTGATCGGTCTGATGACTGATCAGTGGGGTTGGGTTGCAAAGCTGGGAAAACACTCTGCGAAGGGGTGGATCGGTCTGGTGACCGATCCACGACATGGGATCGGTCAGGGTGACCGATCACAAGAAGGTCACGATTCCGGATTTCTCACCGTGGACCGATCAGGCAGGAGCCTGATCGGACTGGACCTGTCCTGATCGGTCTGGTGACCGATCAGTAGATGCAACTTTAATTCAAATTCACTGTCAGACGCTCTGATCACGTCTGTTTTCTCTGCCGATTCTCTGCTACCTTGCTGATATTATTTGATATGATTTGCTAAGTGTCTGCTAAGTGTGCAGGTGATACAGGAGGATTCAAACACTCAAGGAGGGTTCAGTGAGTCCAAAAGAGGTCAAGAGTAGCTGAGGTGTTGCAGACAAGCTAGTGAGCAGCTTGGAGCTGTAGGCGCACCTGTGACCTGGGTGGTTGGGCGGAGACTTAAGTGCTAGTGGCAAAGAAGTTTCAGCAAGAAATTGATCCATCTCTTTGAGCAATAACTGGGAATCACTTGAGCAACACTTGAGCATCATTTGGAGACTGCAAACTTGAGCACTTGGAAGAGGAAAAAAGCTCGACGAGTCCATCAGCAAGCAGAAACGGAGAGCTGGGAGTTCTTGCGTGAGGTTTGTGCTGAGTGGAGCTCTGTGTAGAGTTCTTGTGGTCCTTCTGTCCAAGTGTTCGGTAATCCTTCTTGTTTCTTTGTGCTTAATTTCATTACTCTGTTGAAACGCTGTGGAGAGGTTACTCCACCGAGAAGGAGGTTGCATTCTATCCGGATTTTCGGGGCTTGATCTGCCGACGATCAAGGGATCGCCCACCTTACAGGCACGCCAAGGAGTAGGGGCAAGTTATCCCCGAACCTTGTAAACGATCCTTGTTAGCGTTTTTGGTTTGCTTTTCATTTCTGCAGTTATACTCTGTTTTGTTCTTGCTTCTGCTGTGCTACTGACCCTAACTGCAGAGAAACCCTAAAAGTTGAAGAAGTTTGTGTCTGACTATATTCACCCCCCTCTCTAGCCATCCAAGATCCAACAGATATCACTAGGTAGGGTTGAGCTAGGAAAAGGTAATTATGATGTCAAAACTTAGTCCTAACCACTAAAAATAATCTTCTTGTATCATGTCACTTGGCACGGAATAATGCATCATATAGAGGTTGTACATTTCCTGTGTGTGATTGTACCAGGAAGTTGAATAATTTTAGCACTCCCTGGATATTTTAAGGAAGTGGGGAAAAAGTTGAAAAGAAATGAGTTTGGTGTGCTCCTAAACTTCATCCCCTTAAAAAATCAATTAGATTTCATTTCAAGTCTAAAGAAGGCATGAAATAAATTTATGAAAAATGATATGCAACAAGAATTTGTAGCATGAAACCCAACATGAATGACGTGGCATTCTAATTATAGTGATCCCCGACGGGTTCACTATGCCCCCCAGGTTATAGTTTGGTTCGGGGCGGCGGCCGGAGGCCACCGTTGGCGTCCAAGCGGCGATCGGATGCGTATATAAAAAGTGTCACGTCATTCATGTTGGGTTTCATGCTAGAAATTCTTGTTGCGTATCATTGCTCTAAATTTATTCCAGGCCCAAAGAGGGCCTGAAAATTTTCATTTCAAGCCTTCTTTGGAACTGAAATATTTTCAAACCCTCTTTGGGGCTGAAATATTTTTTGACCCAAAGAAGGCCTGAAATGAAAAATTTCAGGCCCAAAGAGGCCTAAAATAAATTTATTTCAGACCCTCTTTGGACCAAAACAAAACTCCAAATGTGTGAATGGTTAGACTTGGTTTTTCAACTTTTCATTTCAGACTTGGCCTACAAGAATGGAAGAACATCACATTGAACTCTCATGGATTAAAACCTGAATTTGAAAATTAGCATAGGGAATTGAGATTGTAGAGTCTGATCCCATTGATTTCTTTTGACTCAACCTATGAAGAAGATCTGTCAAACAACCAGAGTCATCTTCCATGGCCTAATCAGGAATATATTGATTCATTGCTTGCCTATTAACTTCTCCACTGAACTGAAAACCAACCAACCAAAATAAATGAAGAACACCAAAATATAGCTAGGGTTCCAAAGATGCCATAGCTCAAGTTCTTAACCTAAACTAGAAAAGGTACGAGAAACAAAAGTTGTCAATTAGCATAAAGAGAAGCAAAAAATTCTAAATTTCTGCTCAAGAGAAAGCATGGAACAAAAATAAATGATTACAGTGAAATCTAATAGCACTGTGAATTATGAAATGAAAACAATCAATCCTAGAAGAGCGTGTGTCCTATGTTAGAATTAGAACGACAACAGGAAGGAATTGACAACAACAAGAAAACCTAGTAGACCATTAAAAGTCAAACTTTAACATTTTATAACAATAAAAAGGCTCTCTTTGGAAATTCTTAATGTGATATTTCTAAATTTTCATTTCATTTTTCAACTTTCCATTTAACTTTTTCATAATTGATTCCTTCATTCTTGTCCATCGAAAAAATTATTAAAATTAATTAAATTTCATATCAGGTCCAAAGAGGGTCTAAAATAAATTTATTTTAGGTCCTCTTTGGACATGAAATATTTCATTTTAGGCCTGAAATATTTTTATTTCAGGCCTAATGAGGGTCTGAAATTTTTGGGACTAAAATCTTTTCTTATTTTATTTTGATGATATTTTTTATTTTCTATTTATATCCTTAATTATTTCAAGCCAAAAATTGCTTGAAATAAATTCATTTCAAGCCCAAAAGAGCTGTAATGATTATTTATAAGATAATCTTTTAATTATTTCTCAATTTTTTCACAATCACAATAAAATATAGTAAAAGTTTCGGAGCTTGGTCGAGTTACAAGCCAGGAAGAGATATATAGGGTAAGGGAAAATGAGAAGAGTAATGATAGGGACAGTGAATTTGGGACAGTGAATGAGACAGTGAATGACATGACAATTATTGTGTACACGTTCGATCGTCGATCGGACACTACCGGCGGCCTTCGGCCGCCGCCCCGAACCAAACTATACCCTGGGGGGCACGGTGAACCCGTCGGGGATCGCCGTAATTGCGATCTCGCATCATTGACCGTCGATTTCGATAGGTTCACCGTTGCCGGCGATCCTGACGAGTTCATCGTCCTCCGAAGGTATAGTTTGATTCAGGACGATAATCAGAGGTCATCGGTGGTGTCCGATCGACGATCGGACGTGTACACATTAATTGCACGTCATTCACTGTCCCAATCATTACTCAAATGAGAATATCTGCATCCGAACCATAGTATATTATTTTAAAATCAAATTATGAAAAGGTGGTTCGGATATCTCGAAAAATAAACTCTGAAAAAAACGTTATTGACGGGAGGGGTATAAGAGGAATGAGCTGATTTCACATACGCTCTTTGGTAAAGAATAAACCATAGGACGCTTATTGGTAAATATGAATTCTCATGTACGTCTTTCGGTAAAATGTCAAAGATTTTTTCTTAAATTCATTAATTATTTTTTATATTAAAAACATATTATATTATATTATATTTAATTATTTTTAAAAATTATATATATATATATATATAAATATTATGTTAATTTTAATATATTTTATTTAATGATAATATTTAAATTTAAATAAAAAAATTTATTATTATCAAAGATATCTAATTTTTTAATATTTATAAATATGAGGATGATATTTGATACCGATATATATATATATATATCTATATATATATATATATATATATATATATATAATTCAATTTGAATCTGAATCATTACTATCTTTAAAATCACGAATCTTGATAACGTGCCAGTAGTGAGGTATTTGCAAGATTAAAATTCAATTTAAATTTGACTGATTATCATCTTTAAAATCGCGAACCTTGCTAACGTGACAGTAGCGAGGGAGCTCATTAGGAAGCCCCTCGTATTATTATTTTTAATTAAAATTATTTTTAATTATTATATTTATTTATAATAATAATAATAATTGATAAGAGATTGTAATTTATTTAAAAAAATATATAGGACTTGAGGTAAATTGTTTTATAGGGATAATGGAATTTTTTTTTATTTTTCTATAGTTTTCTTCTGATACTATAAGAGCTCACTAACGATTTCCTTGCTGTTCCGAATGAAGTCACTCTTTATTTATAGAGTAATGGTGGGTAGAGTGAATAGGAGAGTGAATGACATCCAGTTAATGTGTATATGTTCGATCGACGATCGGACACCACCGGCGGCCTCTGATTGTCGTCCCGAATCAAACTATATCTTGGGAGGACGATGAACTCGTCAGGATCGCCGACAACGGTGAACCCATCGAAATCGACGGTCAATGATGCGAGATCGCAATTGTGGCGATCCCCGACGGGTTCACCGTGCCTCCCAGGGTATAGTTTGGTTCGGGACGATGACCGAAGGCCGCCGATGGTGTCCGATCGTCGATCGGACGTGTATACAATAATTGCCACGTCATTCACTCTCTCATTCACTCTCTCAAATTCACTCTCCCTATCATCACTCTTATTTATATTATTATTATTTTCAATTAAAATTATCTTTTAATTATAATTTTTTATAAAAATAAAAGTAACAATAATAAAAAGTTTTAAGATATTGTAATTAAAAATAAATAAATATATATATATATATATGTATGTAAAAAAGACGAAACGCTTATCCCCAGCGCCCCAGGACTAACACGGAGGAGGTAAATCACGGTTATTACTGATGTAGTGAGGTGCCTGGGGTTGAGGGAATTAATGTCAGCAGACCAGGGTTTTATTCCCGTGCACAATTGGTGACTTTCGAATCTGAGATTTCCATGTAAATAGTCAAACGTTTTATCATCCGAACCGGCCATGGAGGCAATTAAAAATATATATATAGGACTTCCAATAAGTTGTAGAAAATTTTTAGGAGAGTTTTCCAGAAGTGCTTTTAGACTACGTATTCGATAAAAATTATATCAATCAAGTCAAATAAAAATTAAATAAATTAAATTTCTTTTAACTAATCAAATTGATAAAATTTTCTATTAAAATTAAACTAATTAAATAGATAAAATATTGATTAATTTAATTTACGATTGAGTCAATCGAAATTTAAAATTTTATTCGATTTTTAATTAAAAAATAAATTTTATTTAATTAATTATTTTTTAAAATAAAAATAATTAAATTAATATTCTTATTCAATTTATTCAATTAACCTAACTATAAAATTTAAAATTAAAATTAAAATTAAACCGAATTAATTAAAAACTAAATTATATTAAAAAAATTAATTAATCGATCGAATTTCAAAATTTGATAAATCCGATTCAATTAATTTAAATTTTTTTGGGTAAGTCGTCCGATCGTCGATCGGACATCACCGATCGATTTTGATCATCGTACCGAATCAAATGATATCCTAGAAGAACGGTGAATCGGTCGGAATCACTGCAATTGTAATCTCGTCGGATTTGACGGTGAATCCCGCAAGATTGCAATTGCGACGATCTTGATAGGTTCACCGTACTCCAGGATATAGTTTTGTGTAAGGCGACGACCGAAGTCCGTCGATCATATTCAATCGGCGATCGAATGATTCATTGATCATCATCGAAGAACGAGAAGAAAGGACAAAGGTTATTTTTGAGAGAGAGAGGATCTGCCCTCAATTTATAGACACATACATGGGATAAGTTGTGTCTTTGTGGAGGTCAATTCACCGTCCAACCAATCAACGACAAGGTATTTAACCATCGACACGTGTTAAAATCATTTAGTAATTCTTTATATTCAAATTACTTTTAACTATAACGAAGACATCTCCGCTTCAAAAATACCATTCTTAAAAACAAAAAATTTAGCATTAACCAGTTAAAAACACTAATAAGTATTGTAATAAATTTTTAAAATGAGATATTTATTTTTCATGTCCTAAACTTAATACTAAATTTATAATTTTAATATTAATTTTTTAAAAATTAAAAATTTATTTTTTTAGTCTCAAATTTTAAAAATAATAAAATTAATACATGTACTAAGAGACGTCTAAGTTTTTTTTTTAAATTATGATTAAACATTAAATCCAATTGAAAAAGCGAATTTTAGGATTTTTTTTTAATTTTTAATTTTTTTAACTTGAATATTATAACCCTATTAGGAAGATCAACCTTAGAAATTTTTGATGTTTAATTTTTTTTAGCTTGAATATTTAACCTAATTACGAAAGTAAATCCTAAGAGTGCATTTAGTTGAGGGTGTTCCTTGATAACCTTGAGCATGTGATTAATTGATAATCACATAACTAAGGTTATAGGGAATAAGATATAACCTAATGTTGTTTGATTTAATCTTTGATAGTGGACAAAAACTTGTTTGATTGAAAATTTTAATATATAATCTAATTGACAATTGCTATATTATCCTTGATTCAATCTTAATGATTTTTTACAACTAAATGAGATTTTATTTTATGATAAAATTTTGATATTCTAACTATTAAATTTATATTGATTATGCAATGTATAATAATTTTATATTAACAAATATGATGAAGTCAAAACTTCTTCCTTTGAAAGGTTGTTCCTTGGAGTTGTAAACGAGCGAGCTGGTTTCGGAGATATAGTATATTTTCTGCTTTATCATTGATCCTTAGTCCCTTATGCTATTTTCATTCTTGTTTCGGAGATATAGTATAATTGGTTCACATGTTTTTTCTTTCTTTTTTGTTATGCTTTTCATTCTTATTTCAGAGGAATTTGGGTGGGCAAATTTCCTGAATTTTTTGTATAAGATTTCTGCAGGAAGCCACGGGACATGAATGATATATCGTTAGAAGCAATTTTGCTTTTGCCCACGGAACCTTGCTCCGATACTACAGTTTTATGATACTAATTAATTCGAGTGCCCATTTCCCTTGCTACCACTCACTGCTAAGTGATACCCAAGATTCTGTTCGCCTGCATCACTTGCAGTATTCATCTCTGAAGATGTTGCATTGGGCTTTTCCAGGAAACCACCAGAAACCAGTGACATATTGCAAATAAGCATTACAGTCAACAAGCTATGCAAATCAACAAAAGGATTTATGCATCACCTATTAACAATATCATAATTTTCCTAAATATTAATCGAGTGAATTGAACAAACTTTTTACCTTCTGTATAAGAGCATATAAGCACCTTCAGCAACTGAACATGATGCATTGGACAATGATTCAGTTCAGGAATCAGAAGCATTGTCAGATTCCAAATTAGCACCTGAAGTGACAAAAACACATAATAATCTTGATTACTGTAGCACTAATTTTTCATCTTCAGGGAATACATTGGATCAAACACAAACTGAAAATCCAGAATGCTCTGATCATGGACATATTGATATGAAGGGCATCGAATTGGCATCCCCCTATACTACACCAATTTCTAGACCATATGAATGTAATTCCACTGTTGATTCTAATTGTGGGAATAACCAAAATGACATAATAGTCGCTTCAGTTGATTTTCTTCCTCCATTATCTCCAACTATATCAGCTATTCTCACTGAAGCAAGAGGAACCAAAATGTTGCGTTTGCCTTTAATGTGCCATTTAGAAACTCCCACTTCAGCAGAAGAATGTTCATAAGGATGTGAATGGGAAACATAACCAGAGAAGGGCATTTGATCAGTATAGCAATTGATCAATGTCTGTAAACAAACAATAGATGATGTGACTCTTGAGAAATAAACCGAAAAGGAAACAGATCAAATAGAGATCTTAAGCAGTTAACATTGCAAGAAATATAACTAAAAAACACAATAATAGTTAATTACACTTCATATACCATCACGGGCGGAGCTATGTACATGGCTACCCGGGCTGTAGCCCGGGTAGCCAATGGCAGTGGAAAGGAAATTAATGGTAGTGGAAAGGAAATTTTCTATTGGGAGGGAAAAAATGTGAGAAAATAAAGGAGGCTAGCCCGGGTTAACGACGATGTCAACGTCGAAGACTAGCCCGGGTTGATGATGTCAGTGTCGCTCATAGCCCATAGTTTGGGATCAGCCCGAATAGATCACTCAGGCTGGCTCCGCCATTGTATACAATAACAAGCTAAGATCTAGATCTAGATCAAAAAGATAAAAAAACAATACGTGCAAGGCATGAATCTTAACTTTTCACCAAGGAATAGAAATTAATACACGACTAATTCAAGTGAAATACCTCCTAGGATAGCTCCGTCCTCTGTCTCTGTTTCCAAGTAATCCATAAGTGAAGAATCAGAGTCATTTATCTTGATCATCTCTGATGACGTGCAATCTTCTACAAAAGAATGGTCAGATAGATAGAAATTTTCTGGATCCAACTTACAGTCCAGAGAAACTACACAAGCAAAACCAATCATGGATAACATTAATGAATCATGCATATTATGCCAAAATGAACTACACTATGGAATTTATGAAAAAGTTCAAATGTTCCAAATCAACTCTATCAAGTACAATTAAAAGATTGATCATAACTGTTTATTGAGTAAAGTAGAGGACTATAATTGTGTAGGATAATAAGCTTGACAAGTGATGAGATAAATACTTCATAAGGTATCAAGAAAAGTAATGAATGGATGGAACAGTAATAATTTCAAGTGTTACCCCATGCCAACACAGTTAAACCCAGTATGGATGGATTGGTCTGCAATATCAAACGAGGAAACTAAAAGCTAGAGTAACTCACCGGCAATCATATAAAACCAGACATCAAGATTATGGATAATGCAGCAAGACTGAACAAGATTATGGGTAATAACAAGCGTAAGACTGAACAAAAAGAAGCTTTCAGAAATGCAACAAGACTGAACAAAAAGAAGCTCACTATCAAAGCAGAAAAACTCAACAAAAATGATCTAGCAACTGAATAACCACACAAAAAATATAAAATATAATTTTTTCTTTAATTGCAATGACAACCATGACAAACTTTTTTACTATAATCAGTTAAATCGACAAATTCTTTCACCAAAATTACCCTATTAAATTCACCAAAATGACAACCATGGCAAACCATGATCTAGCTACTGCCAGTAATGAAACAATGAAAAATATACTAATAAATTCATCAAATGTCTAACGTAGATGTCAAAACCAAATCCAAACTTCTTCTTTACTAAAAATACTTTTTTTTCACTATCCTCTGAAAGATCATCTTCATGAAAAAATAAAAAAAAAATCAAGCATGGTAATCGTGTAAATGCCTATGAACATGAAAATATTTTCTCGAGATAGAAAGAACACGAAAATAAATACTTGTGAAGAATCACCGCTAGGGTTTCCGAAAGATCGTACGCTGCTTGAATCTCGCCGTGAGGTGGGAAGAAGGCTTCGAATCGCCGCAAGGTGGGACGATGGCTAGTAGGGTTTCCGCTGTCCCTAGGTGTGCTGCTAGGGACGATGGCCGTTGTGAATCGCCGCTCGGTGCGCTGCTAGGGACGATGGCCACTGTGAATCACCCTTCGAATCGGGGCGTGGAGTCGCTGTTGTGAATCGCTGCTCTGCTAGGGTTGTGAATCGCGGCTGGGACGGAGTCGGGGCGTGGAGTCCAGTGAGTCAGCGCGTGAGTTCGGCTGAAAATAATATTTATTTAGGGTATTATGTCATTTAATTGATTGTTAAGGGTATTTGTGTCATTAATAGGAAATAATGAAGGTTAATTTTGGGAAAAAATTCTTCTTTACCTAAACCAAACAAGGTTTTTATTGATAACCTTGGATGAATAACCAAGGTTATCACATAACACTCTCAACCAAACACACCCTAAGAGTTTTTAATTTTTATTTTTTTAGTTTAAATATCATAATCTAATTGGGAGGTTGAATCCTAAACTAAAAAAAATAAAATGTTAACTTTGAAATTAAATTATTTTTTTAAAGTTTGGTATCTAAAATATCAAAAATAAATCAAGTTTGATACCAAATGTCTTTTCCTCTTTTTAAAATTAACAATGTATTATTTACGTGTATGCAGAAAACAAGGTTAGGCAAAAATAAAAATGACTTCCCAAATTAATAAAAATATTATATTAATATTTGAATAATGATTGGGAGAGTGAAAATGGGATAGTGAAAACCATAGTGAATGACGTGATACCTTGCATGCACGATATCCGACGGGTTCACCGTGCCCCCCAGGGTATAATTTGATTCGGGGTGGCGGCCGAAGGCCGCCGATGGTGTCCAAACGATAATCGGACGTGTGTATGTAAAGTGTCACGTCATGTCATGTCATGTCACATCATTCACTATAGTTTTCACTCTCCCATTTTCACTTTCCCTATAATTGCTCTTAATATTTTTTTCCTAAAAAAGCAAAATGAGTATCCAATTTTATGCTAAATATATTCTTGGATTTAACGATGTTGTAAAAGCTAACATACAGCTTTTACAACGAAATGTATGTATAGTAGTTATTGGCTAGCTCTACAATTTGTAGAAGCTAGAATATAGCATAAATCGTCTATGATGATCACTTCTCGATTTACTTTGGTGGTTGGTGGAAAATTTTCGTGAGAATAGATCAGTCGCCCAGGTTCGTCTATTTCTTAGTTCGTCATTTTTTTTTTATAATGTAGCATATATGGTAGGGGCATGACAATTCTGGTGTAAAGATCAAGAGTCGATTCTCGGAAATTAACAACCAGATATTCCCCACCATACGCCTTCGCCTGTGTATCTGTATTTATCTCTCTCTATATCTGTAGAGCCGACTCTAGGGGTCGCTGAGACAACGGACCTACCTTTTAGAATGTAGCTGCTATACGTTATAGAAGTTATATGCTAGTTTCTACACGTTCGGTCATGATTAGATTATGGTCATTTGAAATGTAATGAGTGTCATAAAGTCCTCGTCATTTAGTTTGTTTGTTAAAATAGTTTTTGTAAATTAAGTTATCACTCAGAAAAATAGTTTGCTCGTTGAAATAAATTTTTAATCAAGTTATCACTTAGAAAATTAAAATCAAAATGATATAAAATTACTATAATAGAAGTTATCAAGTAACTTTTACACGTTGTAGAAGCTAATAATTAGCTTCTACACACTATTAAAACTATATGCTAGCTTTTACATGGTTGATCATGATCAAATAATATTCTAGCTTTTACATGGTCGAACATGATCAAATAATGTTTATTTGAAATGTAATAAGTATTGTGACATCCCAATTATTTATTTTACTCTTTGAAATAATTTTTTAATCAGGTTATCACTTTAACGAGTAAAATCAAAATAATATAAAAGTCACTATTATTATAAAAGATAGATGTTAATATTTATAATTATAGGAGCTAGTTGTTAATTTTTATGTAGTCAAATTATCAGATAATGTAAGACTATTTTGCCATGTCATTTTAAATGGTGCATTTATTTAGCTTTAATCGAAATGGAATGCTCATTTGATGAAACCTAAATGATAGGTGTCTTTCAAAAGTAACTTAGGCCAGCAATTTTTTTTAAAGTATTTTAATTAAAATTTCAAAGCATTTTTTTTTCAAAATAAAGCCATAAACCTCCGTAAAATTGAAACATGGGAAGAGAAATCATGACCTGTATTTGGATAGGATGGGAAAAATTTAGCAACGGAAGAAGAAGGCCGGAAGGAAAAGGAAGAAAAAAAAATTAAAGAAAGTGGAAATTTATAACTGAAGTTTTCTCTAAATTCAAATTGATATAAGAATTTAAAACCAAATCATTTAATGCAATAATCTCGGTCAAAAATAACCACAAATTTTTAAATCAACCAACAACAACAACAACAACAACAACAAAGTCTTATCCCACTAGGTGGGGTCAGCTATATGGATCCTTTTACGCCATTGAGTTCTATCCCCTACTATATCATCATCTAGATTTAAATAAAATTTATCTTGTTTTATTGTTGCCAACCAAGTCTTTTTTGGTCTTCCTCTCCCTCTTTTAATGTGCGTATTTATCATAGTTTCACATCGTCTAACAGGGGCATTTATTGGTCTTCTAAGTACATGTCCGTACCATCTCAAACGTGTCTCCCGAAGTTTTTCTTCAATAGATGCAACTCCGACTTTTTCTCTAATACTCTCATTCCTTATTCTATCCATCCTCGTATGTCCACACATCCACCTTAACATCCTCATCTCTGCAACTTTCATCTTTTGCTCATGTGCTCGAGTCATAGCCCAACATTCAGCACCATATAACATAGCAGGTCTAACTGCCGTTTTGTAGAACTTCCCTTTAAGTTTTAGAGGTACTTTACGATCACATAAGACACCCGATGCTAATCTCCATTTCAACCATCCTGCTTGTATTCTATGTAAGACATCTCTCTCAATTCCTCCATCACTTTGCAAGAACGATCCTAAATACTTAAAGTTCTCGATTTTAGACAACTCATCATCTCCTATCTTAACAATTGTTTCACTACGTCTAGCATTGCTAAACTTAAATTCCATATATTCAGTCTTTACTCTACTAAGCCTAAAACCTTTCATTTCTAGAGTTTCCCGCCAAGATTCTAGTTTAGCATTTACTCCTTCACGTGTCTCATCTATCAAAACAATATCATCTGCAAACAACATGCACCATGGCACTGTATCTTGAATGTGCCTAGTGAGTTCATCCATGATTAGTGTAAAAAGATAGGGACTTAAAGCTGATCCTTGATGTAACCCTATCCTTATTGGAAATGCTTCAGTCAATCCACCTGAAGTCTTCACTCTAGTCGTTACATCTTCATACATATCTTTAATTAGGTCAATATATGTTACGCTAACGCCTCTCTTTTCTAGAATTCTCCATATAATTTCTCTTGGTACCCTATCATAAGCTTTTTCTAAATCAATAAATACCATGTGTAGATCTTTCTTTTGCTCCCGATATTTTTCAATTAATTGCCTAAGAAGATGTATAGCTTCTATTGTCGACCTTCCAGGCATGAACCCAAATTGATTTTCGGTTACCGTGGTCTCCTTCCTCAATCTTTTTTCTATTACTCTTTCCCAAAGTTTCATGGTATGACTCATTAATTTAATACCCCTATAGTTTGCACAATTTTGTATGTGTCCTTTGTTCTTATATAAGGGAACTAGACTACTTACCCTCCATTGATTAGGCATTTTTTTTGTTTTCAATATTAAATTAAATAATTTTGTAAGCCATTCAATACCTTTTTTCCCTAAACATTTCCATACCTCTATTGGGATATCATCCGGTCCCACGGCCTTTCCATTTTGCATCCCTTTCAAAGCTTGTTCTACTTCTGAAGTTTGAATTCTCCGATGAAAATTAAAATTTCTATACTCATTTGAAATACTTAAATTGCCTAAGTCAAGTTGGTCCCCTAAACTTTCATTAAAAAGTTGATGAAAGTAAATCTTCCACCGCTCTTTTATTTCGCTATCATTTACTAGTACTCTATCGCATTCATCTTTAATACATCTTATTTGACTAAGGTCTCTTGTTTTCCTTTCTCTTGCTTTAGCTATTTTATAAATGTCTCTTTCCCCTTCTTTTGTATCTAAATTTTGATATAATCGTTCAAAAGTTTTATTTTTTACTTCATTCACTGCTTTCTTAGCCTCTTTCTTGGCTATTGTATATTTTTTTAAGTTTTCCTCGTTCTTACAAATATATAATTCCTTATAAGCTATTCGTTTTTCTTTCACTTTCTCTTATACTTTCTCATTCCACCACCAAGATTCCTTCCTTGGTGGTGCATGCCCCTTTGACTCACCGAGTACATCCTTAGCTACTATTTTCAACTTTGATACCATCTTATCCCATGTCGTATTAGAGTCGCTATATATTTCATCTAATGCTTGTATTCCTACCTTCTCCTTCAATATGTTTTGCTTCCCATCCTTTAACTTCCACCACTTAATTCTAGGAGTCGTGTATATTTTTCCTCTATTGATATTATAACTAAGGCGTATATCTAACACTACTAATCTATGTTGGGTAGTTAAGCTTTCTCCAGGGATAACCTTACAATCTTTACAAATCTTCCTATCTCTCTTCCTAACCATAAAATAATCAATTTGTGATTTATTATTCCCACTTTTGAATATGATCAAGTGTTCTTCTTTTTTCTTAAAAAATGTATTAGCTAGTATAAGGTCATATGCTATCGCAAAATCCAATATAGTTTTTCCTTCTTCATTTCTTGTTCCAAACCCATAACCCCCATGTACTCTCTCATATTCTTCATTTTTCGCTCCGACATGTCCATTTAGATCGCCTCCTATTAAAATCATTTCATTTGGCGGAATGTTTTGTAATACCTCATCTAAATCGCTCCAAAATCTTGATTTAGTTTCTTCATCTAATCCTACTTGAGGTGCATATATGCTAATTACGTTCACAACTTCTTTCGCCACTACTATCTTGAGAGCTATAATTCTATCCCCCTTTCTAACTACACCAACAACTTCATCTTTTAAAGAACTATCTACAAAAATACCCACTCCATTTCTTGTTTTACTCTTTCCTGTATACCATAACTTAAAACCCGAGTTCTCTATCATTTTTGCCTTCTCACCTACCCATTTTGTCTCTTGCACACACAAAATACTAATTTTTCTCCTAATCATTGTATCTACTACCTCCATTGTTTTACCAGTGAGAGTTCCTATATTCCATGTTCCAAATCTGAGACTATTACTTTTCTTATAATGTTTATTCTTAGTCCACCTATGGTGTGAGAACTCTTGCCTATTTAACACTACACCCAAGTTCTCATGGAGATGTAGCGGTCCTTGCCGAGACGTTACAGTCGGACCCTGCAACGCGAACCCTTGCATATTTAGCACTACACCCGGGTTCTGGAGATGTAGCGGTCCTTGCCGAGACGTTACAGTCGGACCCTGCAACGCGTTCCTTCCGGGGAACATCCTAGCATTAGCATAATACTTTAATGGATCCATTCATTGAGTATTTGCCATAGTTTTTACGCTGGCTGGCAACCTAACGCAACCCTCCTCCTTTATCCGGGCTTGGGACCGGCCATGACTAGGTCGTCACAGGCGGAGTTAATTTTTAAATCAACCGATAACATAAATTTGAGATACAGAAGTAGTACATATACATATAAGCTCTTCCCTACACCATTTTAATGATCAAAACCTAATGCCAATTGATCCTATCGCAAGCGAGGTGGACTCCCAAAAGTGAGATGGACCTGAATAACACTAATGCTGGCTCCGATCTGTAAGAAAAAATGACCGTCAGCTACCCGTCGGAAAATGTCCCCGGCAAGATACTCCGACGATCAAGTCAGTCTCCGGTGGAAGGAGTAAAAACTGAAGAACTGTAGCAAAAATTCTAATGTGGGTACTTGTGAGCGGAGTGAAGAGGACCTTATATAACTGAGAGAGCCAACAGTTTCTATCCGCGTCTGTCACCCTTTTGTCTCATGCGGAGACAGGATCAAGGGCACTGTCAGCTCGCCGACTGGCATCGACCGGTGTCGCCCAGTCTGACACAAGCAAGGGTCGCCGTGGTACGGAGTGCCAGGGTATGTCAGGAAAGTACTGTGTCAGCGGGATATTCGCAATTCGGGCACGAATGATGTTAGGTCTACGCTGACTCTCGTATCACTTTTGCTACGTATAGTGTCAAAGAGTGGGTGTTCATTAGGAAAATGATAAATCCTGAGCTAGAACGCCGACCGGCCTCCCCGAGCGAAACCTGGCCGTGCGACCAATACCCCCTAGATTGGAACAGGGTACTCCCCGAGTCAAGGAGCGCCTGGACTTGACCAATCCGACTCGTCCTAGTGTCGGGTGGTTAGGGCACAGGGAGACCGCAGACTGGATGCCAAACGGATGTTGCCCAGACGACCTTAAGCTCGACAGTTGATATCTCGCACTAGGGGCTAATATAGAATGTGTATTGGGTGACGGACAGAGTCGGCAACTTGACGTTTTCCAGGTGGGACCAGGTCAGGGTACATTTAACTGGCCGCTCAGTCGAGCGATTCGGCCCAAGTGGGCCTCGGGCCTCTGGCCCAGCCAGCTATCTTGATCTATCCGTACCTCGTGTCTCTGACCTATCCTTATGTAGTGCCAGGCTAGCCGACCGAGCTATACGTGAGTTAGGCCGGGATCATAAGCATCTCCTTCGAGTCTAGTCGAAGGAGGCGTTGAGTCCGACTGACTGGACCATTAATTCAGAGCAAGCTTGGCACACCCGAGTTGGTTGATTGCCCAACCGATCTTCACCACCAAATGCCCGACTGCCTAGCGGCGTGCCAACATCATCCTCTCCTTCTTTCTTTCCTATCTTATCCCCAACTCTCGTTGGGCCGATTCGTATCTCCCTTATTAACTACCTCATTAATTGCTGGTGCCACGCGTCCGCTAGCTATTGGTCTCCCGAGTAACAGAACATCCACCATCTGACACAGCGAATGGGCACCACGCGCGTGCGACGCAATATCTCGAGATTTATACACGACTCAAATGGATGGTTCTGATCTTCTATCGCCTTTTCCTCGAACTAATATTGGTCGCTCAACCCTATATATAGGTCGCCCCTTACCGTTTTCACTTTTACCTTTCACTTCTACGCCCCCTGCTGCTCGCGAGCTCTCTGCTAGGGTTTCGACGATCTCCGGCTATGACAACTTCACATTTTTCTTCTCCGACGACCTTTTCCTTCACTCGGTTAGTTCTCCTCTCCTTTCTGCCTCATGGATCCTTCCTCCTCAAACTACGACCCGTGTTATACCACCATGGTGTCCGACCTCCATTACCACGACCTTAGGCAACTGCAATCTGACTACCACATTCCCTCCGACCACTGCCTCCATTTTCCTGACCCAGAGCGCTCCTCTCAGTTTCATAACTCTTTTCCGAGACCACCTCCAGGTTGGGCTCCGTTTCCCGATCCATCCCTTCATTTCCTCCGTTTGCCGCTACTTCCAAATCCCCCTTTCTCAACTGGCTCCGAACGTCATCCGCCTAATATTTGGATCAGTCATTATCTTCTCTTTGTATCAGATCCCCCTCCAACCCGAGATCTTCTATTTCTTCTTCTACCCTAAAAAACAAGAAGTGGGTGACTTCGTCTTCCAGGCCTGAGCCAAAACTTCCTTCCTAGCAAAACTTTCGACCTCGAACAAGGGTTGGAAGGAGCGCTTCTTCTCCGTGAATACCCCCGGCCCCCAGTTGGCATACTACTTGGATTGCTGACTTGCCCCCTTCTCCTCCTCTCCCCAAAAACTATCGATCTCTACCTTCTTACCAGTCGGCCATGTCCATGATCAGGGGTCGGCACTTCCATGAGGTGAATTTGCTATGCGAGGAGATCTTATCTGTTTTCGGGCTCAACCAAGTGCCCGTTCCCCGACCCAGATCGCTCGGTATGTTCTCTATTCTGTCCTTTGAATGTTTATAACTAACTAAAATTTTTTATTTTGCAGCAACTATGATGCTAGTTGCAGCTTTGGAAGAGGGGTTCGACATGGATGATGCCAAGATAGAGTCGCAAGTTGCTGAGCAACTATCGTAGAGAGAAGCGACTCTGCTTGATTCGGCCCAGATTGCGGTGTCGTCTCCTTCTGGACCAGAAGCTGTGCCGACCGCCGACCCAGAGCATATGGAAATAGAGGACTAGCTTCTTATCCTAAAGCGCCGACGGGACTAAGACGCTATCCCAGAGCCTGCACCCCCGACCGTCACTCCCTCCAGGGCCTCTACCAGCTCCCAACCCAAGAAGAAAAAGAAGAAAATGGCGGTCAGACCTTCGGTGCCGCTGACGGCCGCTACTTGGGTGGCCTCTTCCAGCGCTCCTACACGTCCCCTCCCAAAGGACTCAGGCCCTCCACCCACGGAGGGTCTACTCAATCAGCCGCCCATGCACCTTCTCCTGCCCTCGCGCTCCGACCCTTGCATGAGCATGGAGAAGTCGACCAGGAATTTGCCTGAGCGGTCCCAAGAGCTCCACCTCTATGGACCGCTGGCCGACCATTTCGTCCAGGGCCTCCGGGAGTCTAACTACCGAGGTCCTAGTAGTAGGGCCAACACATTCTTTTCGGAGGCCACTCAGGCATGCCCGTTATATATATATATACATACTTCTTAACTCGGTACTGAATACGTACTTTGTTATTTGCAGCTTTGGGGCTCCTGCAACAGCATGGCTATGACTATGATAGCCAATTCCAAAGCTCGACTGTGGGCCAAGTGTCTGGTGGAGCAATTGGAGACCCGACTCCAGCACACACAGTTGGTCTCCAATGAGGCCACCCTTAATGACTTGCGGGCAGAGATCATTGCCTTGTAGGACCATCTGGACCACTCGAAAGAACAGCTGGAGATCGCCAAGACCCAGGTCGACTCAGCCGATATGGCAGTCGCTCAGTCACATCTCCGAGTCTCCCACCTGGAGTATACGGAGCGCAAGGTCTGGGCTCTCCAAACTCAGGCTCGAGAGGAGCTGACTAAGACGAAGGCTGAGCTCCTCGAGATGTCCCAATCTTCTGGGGCCTTGCGCTCCGACCTGGAGGCCAAGGAGCAGGAGCAGTCTGCCCAGGCCGAGAAGGGCAACTCCTTGGTGACCTAGCTGGTGAGTCGAGATGAGGAGCTCAACGCGTAGGCTGAGGAACTCAGCCGACTCCGTGCGCAACAATCTGCCTGGGAAGCCGCCCAGCCAGAGCTTGAAGAACTTCGAGCTTACAAGGCGGGAGAGGCGGCTCGGTGGGACGCTCGGAGAGGCGACTCGGTGGGACGCTCGGAGAGTCGAATACATCAACTCTCTAGAGTTCAGCCGCCAGCTGTCCTAGAGGTTGCGTCCCATGCTTAAGCAACAAATGCTCAGCATCTTTGAGCAGCTTAAGCAAGGCGGACACCTTTTGCCCGACCTCCCAGTCAGCACGGTCAACCTGTCTGGCTTAACCGAACAATTGCCAGAGGAGGCTCTCCGACCCTTCAAGTGAGGGTCGGGGCTTTATCTTTTATTGTTTTACCTTTGTAGAAGCTTGCCTCCCTTTTGTAACGACTAAATGACAATGCAAATTTCTTCTTCACTCTCTATCCGTGTATTGTTATATGTATATATTGCTTTTCACTTCTAAGTACTTATCAATCTTGGCTGACACTCAGGGCCTCTTAAATTATTCCGACCCTCATGGAGTTAGCTCGAGTGACTCAACTGCTATCTCGGCCAAAAAACATAGGACTCATTTGAGTTCCCTGAGTTAAGCTAAGGCACAAAACTAGCCCTTCTGCTGTTTGCCCACTCTATGAGCACTCAGTTAGTCTACTCCTAAGCAGCGTGGGTGACCACGCGTATAATCAGGGAGTCGAGCCAAGTATAGCGTTGCTTGCTCAGAAGGCGAGAGTTTGAATACTCGGTCGGCTAGATCCCAGGGAGCGTAGATCTCCATGCGTCCGATTAGGGGGAGTGGTGGCGTGGGGGCATGCCCACTTATAACTCGCTCAGAGGCGAGAGTCGGACACTCGGTCGCCTGGGAGCGTGGGTCGCCGCGTGCCTGATTAGGGGGCCAAGATGAGCGGTGGTGTGTGGCCATACCCACTTATAACTCACTCAGAGGTGAGAGTCTGGACACTCAGTCGGCTGGATCCCATGGATCGTGGGTCGCCGCGCATCTGATTAGGGGGCCAAGCCGATGTTAGGATGTATACTATAAGCCTAGCTTTTGTATGAACATATATTTTGGAATAAGAATCACAGTGGTCATGTGTTGCATTTTATATTTGTTATATGTATGCAATTGTCTGCTACTTCGCATTGTAGATAATATGGTGTGTGGTGTTACATAGAAGATCATGTTATTAGTTTCTTGTAAAGTATAAGTAGTGGCTTACAACCGAGATGAATTTGGATAAACCATTGGAATGATTGTAGTGTAATTTGATATTAGGCTATCTTGACTATAGAATTACACTAGTGCACTTTATGTGTATTGAGCATGACCATTTTGAGGTTGTTCGATTTATACTGACTATATAATCGAACATGACCTCGGTTATTATTGATGTACATGCTCTTAATCCCGATATAATAACGGCACATGTACTTAATATTTATTTCTTTAATTTACCAATGGGTGAGATTTATTCGTTAAATCAATAGGCCCGGTAAATTGGAAATAATATTATTTATATGGTGTGTCGTTGATTATAGAAGGAACCGCGTCCTAATTATTTAGGATGATGATGTCCCCTTGAGGAGCTCATTAGGATTATCATGTAAATCCGGCAGGTGGCTTTGGTCCGACATGATAATGAAGTTGAGTGGTACTACTCTTGGAGTTAGATATTAATTAATTAAATTATCAGTAATTTAATTAATTAATAGACATGCGATATCTTAAACATGGGGAGATGATATACACATAATAAGGTGGAGCCCATATATTAATATGGGGTTGGTGCGGTAGTTCAATAATAACTCATTAGTAGAGCGGGTTATTATTAAACCATCATGAGAAGCCCTAACCCAATTCTATTCTCTATCTCTCTCTCTCTTTCTCTCCCCTAGGCTTGCGGCAACGACTACACATGAAGGAGGGGTGACAACACAAGGAGAGGGAAAGCCATCTTCTTCTTCTCTTCTCTCCCTAATTGGTGTGCGGCTAGGTCAAGATAGGAGATAGGAGAACTCCTATCTTCTTCTTTTGGGCGTGCACAAGCTTGAAGAGGAGGAGAAGGGCCGGCGACTAAGGAAGAAGGAGGAAGAAGGAAGAAGGAGAAGGGTTCTTGGTGGTCTTGGTTCTTGGAAGATCGTCGCCAACACGACGTCCAAGAAGAGGATAGGAATACAATAGAAGATCAAGAGGTATAATCTTGGTTTCATTCAAGTATTAAATTGTATTATGTTTTTCTCTTGGATCCCGAAACAAACACAAGAACCGGCGATCCAAACTTCATCCTCTATTCCGCTGCTATTCGATAAAGGAGTTTGTTTACTTGAACAACAAGTTTGTTCAAGTGATCGCTCGATCGAAAAGCATGATGATGAAGTAGGTCGTTTGGGAAGTTTTCTCTATCCGAATTTGTTCTAATCTATAGAATTTTAATCCGGGGATATAGGGAGGAATCCCAACGAAAACCAACAATTGGTATCAGAGCCATGGTTTCCTGTTTTGTGTGTTTTGGATTCGGTTACATTCATACTTTTCATATATAATTTATGCTGGATAATAGTAGGATGTACAATAGACTAACTTTTTGGTTGCTGGCATAAGATCCAACTATTATGACTGAGTGATTGTGTATGATGTTGTGTGTGATTATTTATTTCAATTCTCAGGGTTAACGAGACCATTGGTATTTAATTCAATGAAGTAATATGCAAGGATGAATGAAGAAATTTGAAACCCGAAGATTGATCAAGGCAGGAACAAGCTTAATTCAGAAATGAAATGCAGGAATTCAGAGCATTAAAGCAGAAAGGCAGCAATAAATCAGATGCCAATACAAACAAGCAAGCTGAGATTAATTTCACAAAACTAGTGTTTGGATAAGATTTAAAATAGCTAATGTTCACTTGATACAAACTTTAGAAGCTATAAACCAAACTTGCAGAAATGAAACTGAAAATTTGCAAAAATGGAGCTGAATTTTTGCAGAAATAAATTGATACGCAGAAAGGGAATTAAATGCAAAGCAAGCTTATATCAAGAGCAATGTTCACTCAACAGACAACCTATCTAATAAACTTGCAGAATTGAAAAACAAATGGAAGCAGGAACAATTCAGAAAATCTGAGTTTAACTGATACAAAGTGTTCTCTAAACAAACCTCAACAAATGGAATTAAATGCAAGTGTTCTCTAAACAAATGGAATTAAATGCAAGTGTTCTCTAAACAAACAACCTAACTAATTAACTTGCAGAATTGAAACCTAATGAATGCAGGAACGATTCAATAAAACTGAGTTTAACTGATACAAAATTCAGAAACAAGATTGATACGCAGAAAATAATGTTCAGCTACGAAACTAAAGTTCAGTAATGAAATTGGACAAACAAACTAAGCTTCGATCTCTCCCTTAGCTCAAGTTCCTCTTGCCGTCACACAAGAGTAAGCCGAGAACCCCCTAGCTTGACAAATCACTGGAAAATTCGTCTCAGTGATCGATTCAAACTCAAACTCTGCTCCCAGCTGAAAAACCCATCCGATCTCCTCGATCTGGCTGTGTTGGATTGCGATGATGACTTGGGGATGATCAGAGCAATCTTAGAGAACCCTCCGGCATCCTTAGATGGATGAAAATGGCACACAACCGAGATCCAAGCAATCAATTGGAAGAGCTGACGAAACCCTCGAACAGCTCTATTCAGTGGCAAATTGGAGCTGGAATCTTCACGGAAACATCTTCCCGACGATCTGGAGCTTGATCCAATGATGAAATCGAAGCGATCGCGCGATCACATGAAGGAAACTTGAAGAAGAAAATGAGGAAACGCGAAGAAGACGAAGACTGGCGAAGACGCGACATCTGATCGGGGGAAAATGAAGCAGTTAATATAGTTTGGAGATGAACGATCGAGATTCACTTAACTCCATCCAACAGCTGGATCTCTTCAGATTTGAATCAAACTTTCCAGATCTTGATCAAGGGTCAGGATCTGCCTCTCAGTAACTCGGATCTTCCAGATTTACAACGGATGGCTCAGATCTATCTGATATTTGAATGGACGGTCTAGATCCTCCTGAGCTTGATCCAACGGCTAGATGATCTCTGATTTGGATGAAACCTTCAGATCTTGACCTGAGTGCTTGATTAGCCTTAACCCTAGCTCGGATTGCATTAAAGTTCTTAGATGGCTCAGATCTAGCCGTTTTTGAATCGGACGCCCCATATTAGTATGATTCTTGATCACTCGATCCGGGTCCACTTCCGACTCAAGTTTGACCCAGCATGACCTAGGTTCATGATCCATCCAAGCCTACAAAAGTAGATCAACAATTTAGTGGCAAAATATTTCAAATGTATCAAGATTTACAATAAAGTCCAAAATAAAATTAATTCATAGAACCTAAGGTGAATTCAAGATTAAATAGGTAAAATATGAGTCAAACATGGATTTAGAACATGAAATGATCAACAAAATAGTACTTATCAATCCCCTCACACTTAAACTTGAGCGTCTTGCGAAAACTACTAAATATGTATCCCTTAGATTCTTTCCAAACATAATTAGAAGCAATTGAAAAGAGATTACCTAAGATTGTCAATTCTAAAAAATCTCAGCTTTATGGATTAGTATCTCGTCCTTAAATCAACAACTTAGCAATTTCATCCCTCATGATTCATTGAGATAAATTTAACTCACTAAGCCTTTCAAGAGAAATATTGGTGGCTCTCTTTTTGAGTTCTAAGTTCATGATGAAAGTGGAGCTCACTCAAACACACATGCTTTTTGCACTACCATAGGCTTGCTTGTTATCTACTCTCCACCACTATTCATGATTCGAATCCACATCTACGAAAGTTTATTCAAAAGTTAAAGACATATGAAATGGTAAGAATGAAGTGAAAGTTAAAAAATTGATGAAGTAGAAAACTTGGATGCTCAAGAATATTTCTAATGAACTTTGCCCTATTTATAGTTTTCTATTGAAGTTAAAAGTGTGGTGGAGTAAGAATTTGGCATTGCCCTTGATTCGGATGAAGAAAACCTCATTGGTCTCATTGTGCCATTTGCTTCATTTGCGTGCCACTTTGTTTCCTTCTTCTTCTTTTTTCAGCTGCTGAATTTCTTTGTTTGTGTTTGCAGCTCATTCTCTACTTCTGCACTTCTTCTTTTTGTTCAATTCTTTTCTTGTAAGTTGGCTTCCAAACTTTTTTTTCTGTTATGAACATGAGACTTCAAAGAGAGCCAAATAGAGAAACTGCTTCACAGTTTTTGACCAAAATCGTATTTTTTTTCCTTTTGCTCTCAAATCTTCTAATGGAGTCAACTTCATTTGGAACATTCGGACCAGAGTTTTGTATCAGAAAAACTTGAGACATCAAATAACAATTAGGGAATCACTCTTGATACACATCCTCTTCAAGTTGGCACACTTCTATCACCTTCTTTTTTTTTCTGTTTCAAATTTCAGCTTCACGGCAATTAATTTCAGACCTTGCAATTCTCTGATTTCTCAAAGAAATTAGCATCAATAGTAGTGTAGATGCCTCAATTATATTCCTCCTTAACTACTGCTTCCCACTTGTTCTTGATACAAACTCAATTCAACTTGGCACCTTTTTGATTCAGCCGCAAAGATTTTTTTTTTAAATGAAATGCATCCTTGATACAAAATGATTCCAAAACACTAGCCACCTCCCCCCATTTAATTTTTGTCCGTCTCGGGCAAAGTAACATCAAGAAACATCTCAAACAAACAAGTCCATGGAGAAGTATGATTAAGAGTAGAAAATATAGGAAGGAAAATAGAATAGATTATGTCCCAACTATGATTATTGCCGAAAATTGATTTGAAAGGAGAAACAAATTGATTAGCCTCCATAGATGTGATCCAATCATAGAAATATAGTTTTGAAAGAACCTAAGCAAGTTCTAGAGTACAATCACATATGTGTCACAAAAAATAAGGCTAATTCTCACTAGGTATAAATAAATCATCTCAAGTCATCAATTAAGAATCTAAAGCCAAGTAGTACTCAAGCAATCCAAGAATTATCCATTAGCTCAAACCTTAAGTCTTAACAACCAAATTTAATTTATTTTCCAAGAGACTCTAAAATGATATGAAAACAACCTAGAGGGATACATTTATTCCTACTCATTAAGAAAAATTGCCAAAAGAAATAACATGGTATTTACAATGCTATTTATTCATTCTATTTTATCTAAGAATTTATTATCAACAATTCACTTCAAAAAGAAACATTTAATCTAAAAACATGAAAATGATATATACAATGAAATGTAAGCGCAAGTGTCACGCCCCCAGAGGTACATGCTTCCTCGAAAATCGGCAGCATCTCCCCTATACGGCGGACAATATGGGGCAAATATACATAATATCTCCACCAATATAGCTCAGCCACAAGTGGTTGGCATCACAACAAAAGTATAAGACACATCCATGCAGTTTTATATCAAAAGGAAAGATAGCGGGTGGCTCAGCCACCTTAATCATAAAAGAACTACAATTCAAAGAGTACACCAAAAGACTCAGATAACGACAAAACCCGATAATGAATAAAATGCAACTACAAGTACTGAAACAAACAACTAAATCGAATATCGAAAAATAACTCAACTCGACACTAGGGACCGACAA
>JAGFNQ010002083.1:44408-71664 GCA_024364735.1 Boesenbergia rotunda | reverse complement strand
CATGTGTTCTTCATGTTGGCATAATATATACAGGAAAATCATGACATACTTGATCATGGAAGAACTTAAACACTAAAGTAAATTATACCATGACTAAGTACTTTAACACATGAAAATCATAAAAATCACTAGCCAAGGGATTATATTATCATAAGATCTAAAACAATGGAGCTCAAACAATTTAATTCAAATTTTCCATAACCATCAATGTGAATGACAATTTTGTCTTTGGTCATGGATTTGGAGCATCAAATATCAACCTCCCATGTTGATAGATGCTCCCCCTCAAACTAAGCTATACAATTCGAAAAATAGAGATTTTAGGTACCCAAATTTTGGGACCTAATGCATCTTTAATGGATGACTTTGGCACCCATGCCTTAGTCACTTTTTTTTTGACCTTTTGAACCCTAGAATCATTTGATGATCTAAATTGAGTTCTAGACATTAGTGACACAATGGTCGGTTCTTTAGGTCGGTAACCTATACCGGCCTTGTTGTAAACCGCCCTTTGGAAGTTTAAGATCATGTCAAGGGTTTTGGAGCTTGTTGAAAATTTTTCAAGAACAATCTTGAGATTTTCAACTTCGCTCTTCAAGTCCTTATTTTCATTTTCAAGGGTCTTAACATGCAAGTCATCATGGAAATCATTAGCATCCTCATCCTTAGAGGTTTTCGATTTTTCTACCTCTAATCTCAAGGATTTAATCTTGTTCTTAGACCTTTTGAGCATGTTTGTGTTAGTGATATGAGAGAAGTGTCCTAAGGCAATCGCCTTATGATGTAAACATTTATATTAATAAATGATAATTCACTATTTGAGTATACATGTTTTGTGTATTTGATTGGGATCTTAAACTCATCTACTGAATGTCCGCAATACAACTCACAGCATAAGAGAATTTGTGATGGGATCACAATTAGTGATTATCTCTAATGTGCAATTGTGAAGTATTGAAATTATCCCTAGTCGATGAATTGATAAAAACGGACACTATCAATTCTGTTGAGACTAGCATGAGTTATTCTCTAATCAGCTGATTTTCACTGGCTGGTGACATTGGAATGTCCGGAGATAAACATGGATGCTAGTTAAGGGAACTGGTTCATTGGAGTGACTAGCTGTAAAACTTCATATGGTTATCTATAAAGATATGTCAATGAAGTTCTTACTGCAGCTTAAGTGCGATGTTCCTTTGACTTGCGGTGTTCAAGTCATCTTGGTCATGGAGACTTATACTTTAACATCTTAAGCAAGCATCTCCAAGGAGGTGTGGACCCAGGATGATTGGGTATGAGCCGAAGTGCCCGAAGATGTTTGAACAGCCTACAAAGGATTCACCACTCCTTGCGAGGAGATGTATACCCAGGCCTATCGTCGGATTGTTACTCAAAACCTCTGGCCAGAGTATATCATGTTAAGAGTGCGAGTCTCTTAAATACATGAGAGTAATTAGAAATCCAAAAGACGAGAAAGACATTACTTGGGCTAGGTGTGACGTAGTCAGCCTAGTGGGGACTGACACAAATAGACCGTGTCCTGAACCAAGTGGGTATAAGATGGTGAAGGGAATGGGGCACGATTTAGTAGAGCTGCTGAAGGGTTTCAGAATAATTTCTTCTGAGGTCAAACCGTTGATCTTTCGATTAATTGGGGGTCATAATGTACTACTAGGTGCCACTCATGACCGTTCTATAATTGGTTAATTATAGACGGCCAACATAAATCGAAAGCCTATTTAGTCACACGCACTACGGGTAATCCGAGGGATTTAAAATGAGTTGAAAATTGGATTTTCCGATCAAGAGAAATAAGTCGAATCTGAGTTAATCAGAGGCGCAATGGAAGCTAAAAATGGCTAAGTCTTTTGAAGGCTTTTTGGGCGAATTAAATGAGTTTAATTCGCGTTGGTTCGGCTCGGTTTGGGCCGGCCAAAGAGGGTGCCAACCCTCCTTGGTTGGCCGGCCATTAAAAGGGAGAAAAACCAATTTAATTGGTTTAATTAATAAAATGAATCTAGTGCGATTTATTTTATAAATTATGGATAAATAAATTTGTATAAAGAAATTTATATAAATAAATTTGTAGAAATTTATTCTTTTATGGAAGTTAAAATAATCCATGAATTGGTTTATTTTAATTTTATAAAATCAATTATGAATTGATTTTTCCATAATAAGAAAGTTTATAAATTCCTTATAAAATTTATTCCATAATTTAAAGAGAAGAAGAATTTGTTTTATTATAAATTAGTTATAATAAGACTCGGCTTAAACGGAATAATTAATAAGAGAATTTATAAGATAAATTTCTTATAACTAATTCCGTTAATTTCGTTAAGAGGGAGACTTAGCAAAGGAGTTGCTACTATATAAAGGAACCAAAGGCAAGCCCTTATTACACATTACTAATTGAGATTAGTAACTTCCTCTCTCCCTCTCTCTTATTCTCTTCTCCCTCTCCTTTCCCTTAGGGCCGACGCCCTTCTTGGAGAATTAGGGCGGCTCCCACCTTCCTTGCTAGGGCCGGCGCACCCTATCAAACCAAGCAAGGTTGCGTGAGCTTCAAGAAGAAGGAGAAACGAAACAAGAAGAAGAAGAAGCGGATAGCGACTCCTCTCTTCCGGAATTCGATTCCGTTTTCTTGGTGGTTAGTTTCCCTTTCCTCTCTTGATCTTTCTTGTTGTGCCTATAGAGAATCTAGTAGTTCTCGTCGGCACAAAACTCGTGACTTTGCGAAGACATCCCGAAGAGAACTCGGCGTGGACGCGAATAGAGGCGGAGCTTCCAAGGGACGCTACGGTTGGATCTCGTCCCTTACTTCGAGTTACGAAAGGTACTTAGTAAATTAGTTTACTTTTCCGCAAAGTTTTATTTTATGATTAAGTCAACACATCATAAGGTTGCATGCAAGATACATGGTTAAAATAATTTAGAAAATTATTTTATGCTAATTCTTCCGCTGCACGTAAAAATTTAAAATTTTACGAACCCGTATCCTTGTCAACATGCACCCGGTCCCAACAGTTTGTCAAGCAAGCTATTGCTCTATAGCACTTATCTAGCTCGGGAGAAATTACCTCTTCATCATCCGAAGATGATGAAGGCGCGGTTGAGGAGTCACTTGATTCATCACTGCTCTCATTGAATGATTCTTCTAAAGCTACGAAAGCCACATGACAGTGGTTCTTTTCCTCCTCCTTCTCCTTCTTCTTCTTCCTGTCACATGACACAAAAGCCAACTCTTTCTCCTTTGGGCTTTGGTTAGAGATCTCATATAGTTCCATTTCACAAAATAGATCTTCTAACTTAACTAAAGAAAGATCCTTGGAAACCTTGTAGGCATCCACCATGGATGACCACAATGTATCCCTTGGAAAAGCTTTTAGAACATACCTTACAAGGTCTCGGTTCTCTACCTTCTCATTTATGGAGTGTAGACCATTGAGGATTTCTTTGAATTTACTATGAAGCATACTTACAGTGTCACTTTCTCCCATGGTGAGACTTTGAAGTTGATTGAGAAGGAGGTCCTTCTTGGTTGTCCGGGTTTCATGAGTTCCTTCATGGAGCTCAATAATATTATTCCATAGATCTTTAGCACTTGTGAAAGGACCCACCTTGACCAACTGATCCTTGGTCATCCCACATTGTAAGGTGACAATAGCTTTGGCATTGGCTTCCCCCTTTTTGACTTGCTCAGCCGACCAACTCGAGAACTCAAACTCTTTTCCATCATGATCCTTTGGAGAGGAGAAACCCTCCTTCACTGAGAACCATATGCTCATGTTGGTTTTGAGGTAGAACTCCATCCTTGACCTCTAATATGAGAAATCTGTGTCGTCAAAGAATGGAGGTCGGTTTGTGCTCATTCCTTCTCTTCCAGCCATCGTTGTTGTAAGCTCTCGGATGATAAGCCGCTTGTACAGAGCCCCTAGCTCTGATACCACTTGTTGGGAACGAGATGGCTATAGAGGGGGGGGTGAATATAGACAATCACAATTTCTTGAGCTTTCCAAAACTATTCTGCACTTCAGAGTTAGGCACCGGAAGCAAATGCAGAACAAAGAAACTAAGCAGAGAAAGAGACTCAAACCAAACAAACGCTAAGACGGAGATGTACAAGGTTCGGGGATAACTTGCCCCTACTCCTTGGCGTGCCCGTGAGGTGGGCGATCCCTTGATCGTCGGTAGATCAAGCCCCGGTGAACACCGGATATCAAGCGCCTCCTTCTCGGTGGAGTAACCTCTCCACAAGCTGTCTCAGTAGATGAATACAAGATTAAGCACACGAGACACTCGAGAAGGGAAGCTCACAAAGCTCTCACAGGAATGCAACAAGATCGCTCAAGAACAAAGCAACAGAGAGCACGAACACAGCCCAGCAACAACTTCCCAAGTTTTCTGTCTGTCTCGTTCTTTTCCACTCTTCGACTTCCACTTTGTCTTAAGCTTCTGCTTCATCCCAAGCTCCATCAGCATCCTCTGAGCACAGCCTGAACCTCCTAACCTCCCTGAGCACTCAGTCCACTGAAGACCTCCTCTCCAGCTGAGTCTCCGTCAGTTGCCAGCTGCCCCAGTTGCCGTTGAAACCTGAGAAGAAGAAACAAACAAACCTGCTCCAAGGAAAGCCTCCCATTGACCCTCCTTGAGTGTTTGAATCACCTGCTATCACCTGCACACTCCAACAGAGGCTTAGCAATGCATATCAAATGAAATCACAAAGTAGCAGAGAATCGGCAGTGAAAACAGACACGATCAGAAACTTCTGACAGCGTATTTGAATTAAAGTGATCGGTCACCGGACCAATCAGAGCGCCTCCTGATCGGTCTCCAGACCGATCAGGCTGGGCCCAGATCGATCAGGATCCGTCCTGATCGGTCCCCAACGCTCAATTAGAAATCGCGATTTCTTTGGGACTCTCCTGGACCGATCACCAGACCGATCCCAGGCTGTGAATCGATCACCCGAACGATCCACCACTTTATCGGGCGATTTCTGAGCTTCGCAGTCCAGACCTCCTGATCGGTCACCTGACCGATCAGGGAGCCTCCTGATCGGTCACCCGACCGATCAGATCATGCCCAGACCGATCAGGCTCCGTCCTGATCGATCTTAGTGAGGAACTCGCGAAGCTGGATCGTTCTCCAGAACGATCTGTACAGTGATCCTGATCGGTCACCAGACCGATCAGGAGCATATCAGCAAGGGAACTCAACCTCACTGCTCGCTCCCTGATCGGTCACCAGACCGATCAGGAGCCAGTCAATGGGTGAAACGCATACTCCCTGATCGGTCACCAGATCGATCAGGAGCAGCACAGTAGGTTCCCAACCTCACTGTGCGCTCCCTGATCGGTCACCCGACCGATCAGTCATCGTTGGATCGGTCACCAGACCGATCCACGAAGGAGCAGCGTGCCAGAATCCCTGATCGATCACCAGACCGATCCAGGGACTCAAACTCAACCCTCCAAGCTAAGTTTCCATCCACCTTAGCCCTCCAAGCTAAGGATTTTCCATCTAACTCTCCAAGTTGGGAATTTGCACCTAACCCTCCAAGTTAGGACTTTTCACCTAGCGCTCCAAGCTAGGACTTTTCACCTAGCCCTCCAAGCTAGGACTTTTCACCCAACCCTTCCGAGTTAGAACTTCATCCAACCTAGCCCTCCAAGCTAGGCACCTGGCCCTCCAAGCCAGAACTTTTCACCTAATTCTCCAGGATGGGAATTTGCACCTAACCCTCCAAGTTAGGACTTTTCACCTAGCCCTCCAAGCTAGGACTTTTCACCCAACCCTTCCGAATTAGGACTTTTCACACACCTAGCTTCACTCACTAGGACCTGGCTTCACTCACCAGGGTTTTGGTCACCCGGCTTCACTCACCGGGACCCGGCTTCACTCACCGGGATTTCAACCTAGCTTCACTCACTAGGATTTCCATCACCTGGCTTCACTCACCAGGACCCAGCTTCACTCACCGGGATTTCCAACACCCGGCTTCACTCACCCGGACCCGGCTTCACTCACCGGGATTTCCATCACCTGGCTTCACTCACCAGGGACCCGGCTTCACTCACCGGGATTTCAACCTAGCTTCACAAGCTAGGACCTGGCTTCACTCACCAGGGTTTCATGCCCAGTCCCCGACCAGGACTTTAACCCAAATTCGCTCAACCAAACTTAAACTATTGTCAAACACCAAAACAACAACCGGGCCAGACTGCATCAACAAACCGTTGATCTTTCGATTAATTGGGGATCATGATGTACTACTAGGTGCCACTCGTGATCATTCTATAATTAATTTATTAATTATAGACGTCCAATATAAATCGAAAGCCTATTTAGTCACACGCACTACGAGTAATCCGAGAGATTTAAAATGAGTTGAAAATTGGATTTTCCAATCAAGAGAGATTAAGTTTGGTTGAGCCAAACGATAAGTCGAATCTGAGTTTTTCAGAGACGCATCGGAAGCGTAAAATGGCTAAGTCTTTTGAAGACTCAATAGATGAATTAAATAAGTTTAATTCATTGGGGCTTGGCTTGGATGGGTCGGCCAAAGAGGGCCTCCATCCTCTTTGCATGGCCGGCCACAACAAAGGGAGAGAACCAAGTTTTTGGTTCAATTTATAAAATAAACCAAGTGTGGTTTGTTTTATAAAATTATGGATGATATAAATTTTTATATAATAAACCAAGGTTTGGTTTATTTTTCATGAAAATTAAAATGAACCATGGATTGGTTTATTTTTATAAAATCAATCATGGATTGATTTACCATGATAAGGAAATTTATTCCATAGGAGAGAAGATTTTTATCATGAATTAAAATATGATTTTAATCATGATATAAAATCAAACTTGGCATGATGGAATAATTTATTCCATATTTGAGAGGCTTGATGGTTGAGAGGCCACTATATAAAGGACCCAAGGCAAGGCTTGGGGGTGAATCATAGGCTCTCTCCCTCTCTTTCTCTCCTTCTCTTCTCCCCTTCTTGTCGTGCGCCAACCAGCCCCAAGAAGGAGCACCAGCTGACCATCCTTTTGTGGTTAGTCTTCCGACTTCTCTCTTGGTTTTTCTCGTCGCGTTCTCGGAGAATCTAGTAGTTCTCGACAATATGAAACTCGTGGCTTTGCAAAGTCATCCCGAAGATACTCGGCGTGGACGCGAATAGAGGTGGAGCTTTCAAGGGACGCTTACGGTTGGATCTTGTCCCTTCCTTCGAGTTACGCGAGGTAATATGAAAATTAGTTTACGTTTCTGGAAAAATTTTAAATATATGATCATGTCTACACAAGATAAAATTGCATGCTTAGATGTGTGGTTAAATAATTTAGAGAAATTATTTATGCTAAACCTTCCGCTGCACGTAATTAATTTAAAATTACGAACTCGCATCCATGTCAACATGCACCCCGGACCCAACAGTGGTATCAGAGCCGAGGTTTGTGTTCGACATAATCATATAATTTTTTTGCGGAAAGCTTTATCATGATCTCAATTTCGGAAAAATTTTCAATTATGAAAACTTTCCAATTATGATAAATTTTTGATTTAGGAATTTCAAAGTTTGGAAATCCTCATGAAATTTCACAAACTTTTGAAATATCTCTGTTTCTGAAATTTTATGATAATTGTGAAAACTTTCTATTTTTGGAAACTTTCCAATTTTAGAAATTTCCTATTTCGGAAATTTTCCAATTTTGGAAAAACGTAAGTTTTCTTTGTACCAGAAACTTACAATTATTCTGAAAATCTTTTATTTTTGGAAACTTTCCATTTATCGAAAGCTCGCAATTTTGGGCACTTTCTTTCAAGAAAGTTTAGACAAATTATGGGAATATTAATTGGCATTTAAATTTATAATTAGAAATTAATTTATTTAGAAAATTTTTTATTTTGGATTGAGCCTCGGGGAGCCGTCCAATTTAAAGTTAGTTGTTATAATTAAATTTCCTAAATTGAATTTAAATTGTCAAATGTTTAATTTGGAGTGAGCCTCGGGGAGCCATCCAAATTAAGTTATTTATATTAATTTTCCATAAATAAAATATGTGATCAAATCTTGGAAATTTTTGAGATGATTCTCAAACGATAATTTCCTTATTTGATTTATGAGGTGATGCTCTTACATATTATTGTCTCCAAAATTAATTAGGAAAATTGTTTCCTATAGAGTATATTTCCTTAAATAAGATTTTCATGAAAATAATATGTGGTTGAATTAAAGGAATTTGTCTCTTAATTTAATAAGATTTGATTTAGAGAAATCAAAGTCTTAAACATATTATTTCCGAAATTGATTATGATAATTCAGGAAATTGTTTCCCAAAACAATTCCTTGAATAAAGTATGAAATTAGAATTAGGAAATCCGATTCCTAATTCAATTAATGAGACTTGATAAATTAAGTCACATACATACTTTATTAAGGAAATCGGTATATTGTTGGGTGCTATGTATATTGCTGCATACTTGTTAATGAGTTAACAACCCAATGATTTATGCAAACATTCAATTAGTTGATAGCATAATGTGATAGTTACATATGTATAATATGTAATCGGTATAATTACCTACCTTCATAGCTAAGAATAACTTGATGGACTCTAGCCATGGTTGTTCTTATCTATGGTTGGATATCAACCTATTTGGAGATGTTCCTACGATCTCCCGAATTGATAAAAAGGGTTATTCAATTCGAAAAATAAATAGGATTTAATTAATGTATATTGATGCATTCTTTATCATTCTCATCACATAATCTCAATTTGTATTTCTAAGATAATCAACTGATCATGTCTTCTCTGAATTTGCGTTCCATTTTGGACACCAATAAGCTGACTGGGCCAAACTTCATGGACTGGCTTCAAAACCTGAGGAAAGTCCTCAAGGCAGAAAAGCTTGCTTATGTCCTTGAAGAACAACTTGCCAACCATCCTCCTGAAGATGCAACTCCAGACTAGTTAGTGGCCTATCAGAAACATGTGGCCAATTCTGAACTTGCGAGTTGCATCATACTGGCCGCTATAGTACCTGAGCTACAAAAGCAGCATGAGCATATGGATGCTCATATCATCGTCTTCCATCTTCATGAGCTGTTTGACGAGCAGGCGAGAACCGAAAGGTTTGAGGTCTCCAGACTCCTCTTCACCTCTAAGATGCAGGAAGGCACTTCTGTTTCACAGTTTGTGTTGAAGATGTTGGGGTACATTGAGCGACTAGGCACACTCGGATTTGCAATGGATCACGAACTAAGTATTGACTTAATTCTGCATTGTTTGCACAAGAGTTACTCACAGTTTGTGATGAACTATCGGATGAACAAACTGGAGACTACCATTCCTAAGTTGCTTAACTTGCTGAAGACTGTAGAGCCTTCTGTAAAGCAGGATCAGAAGACGGTACTGTTAGTTAGTTCCTCAAAGAAAGGCTCTAAGAGGAAGCCCAAAGAACAAAATAAGGGAAGGAAGAAAAAGGCTAAAAAGATTGAAAAGGCACCAAAAGGCACTTGCCATCACTGCGGCAAGGCGGGCCACTGGCGAAGGAACTGCAAGGTTTATCTTGAGTCCTTGAAGAAGAAGGCATCTGATGCCCATCCTCTTCAGGTATCTTCGTTATTGAATGTCACTCTATTTCCTCGTACACCTGGGTACTTGATACTGGGTGTAGCTCACATATATGTAATGACATACAGGGGCTAAGGAATAGAAGAAGACTCGTCAAGGGAGAAGCGAATTTGCGAGTTGGAAATGGAGCAAAGATAGTTGCTGTTGCCATCGGAATATATTTGCTAAAGCTCCCTACTGGACTTGTCTTAGAATTGGATAATTGTTATTTTGTTCCATTGTTAACAAAGAACATTGTATCTATTTCATGCTTGAATGAAAAGGGTTATCATTTAACTTTTAGTAACAATTGCTGTTACATAACTTTAAATGGTGTTCTTTATGGGGCCGGAACTTTATGCAATGGTATCTACACGTTAGATTTATCTGGTGACATTTTTAATATCGAAGTTAGCAACAAACGCGCTCGAATAGATAATCAAATAGACTCCTATATGTGGCATTGTCGTCTTGGCCATGTAAGCAAGAAACGCATGACCAAATTACACCGATGTGAAATTCTAGAATCATTTGAACCTGGTTCATTTGATACATGCGAATAATGCTTAAAAGGCAAGATGAACAAATTACCCTTTTCCGAAAAAGGTAAACCAGTGGGAGAATTGCTTGGTCTAATACATACTGATGTATGTGGACCAATGTCAACTCTTGCACAAGGAGGCTATAGCTACATCATTACCTTTATCCATGATCACTCACGATTCGGGTATGTGTTCTTAGTGAAACACAAATCTGAAGCTTTTGAGAAATTCAAAGAGTTCAGAAGTGAAGTAGAGAAACAGCTTGGCAAAAGTATTAAGATACTTCGATCCGATCGGGGTGGTGAATACTTAAGTCAAGAGTTTCAAGATTATCTTAGGGATAATGGGATATTGTCTCAATGGACTCCGCCGTATACACCACAGCATAATGGTGTATCTGAGAGGCGTAACCGAACCTTGATGGACATAGTTAGATCTATGATGAATCATGCAACTCTTCCAAAATCCTTTTGGGGCTATGCGCTTAAGAGAGCTGTTTACTTACTAAACAGAGTCCCGACCAAGGTAGTCTCTACTACTCCATATGAGACGTAGAATAGTAAGAAACCTCATTTATCTCACCTAAAGATATGGGGTTGTCCTGCTTATGTAAAGCGGACTGTATCAGACAAATTGGATGCTAAGTCTGATAAATGTCTATTTATTGGATACCCTAAGGAAACGAAAGGTTACCAATTCTATCATCCCTTGGAACAAAAGGTGTTTGTTTCAAGGCATGCTGTATTTCTAGAAAATGAATTTCTTTTACAAAAAATCAGTGGGAGTAGCATTGAACTTGAAGAAGTTCAAGAAACTCCAATAGACATTACAAAGACACCTAGTCTAGACCCACAACCAATAACTCATAATGATGAGCTATCAGTTGAACCTAAAACAACACCACTTCTTCGTAGGTCTGATAGGACACGCAATATTCCAGAGAGATATGGATTTCTCATAAGTGAATCGAACGACGTATTGCTCATTAACAATGATGAACCTATTAGTTATGAAGATGTTCTGAAAAATTCAGAAAGGGATAAATGGCTTGAAGCCATGAAGTCGGAAATGGATTCCATGTACAAAAATCAAGTATGGGACTTGGTTAACCCACCTGAAGGGATTAAGCCCATAGGGTGCAAGTGGGTTTTGAAGAAGAAAACTGACATGGAAGGTAATGTTGTTACCTTTAAGGATAGATTAGTGGCAAAAGGATATCGTCAGAAACAAGGAATTGATTATGACGAAACCTATTCGCCAGTAGCTATGCTTAATTCCATTCGGATGCTCCTGGCCATAGCAGCTCATTATGATTATGAGATATGACAAATGGATGTGAAAACAACTTTCCTTAATGGAAACCTGCTTGAGGATGTATACATGATACAACCTGAAGGTTTCACATCTGTCAATAAAACCAAAGTATTCAAGCTTCGATGATCCATATATGGACTAAAGCAAGCATCCAGGAGCTGGAACATCCGTTTTGATGAGACAATCAAAGAGTTTGATTTCTCACAAAATCCTGACGAACCTTGTGTGTACAAGAAGGTTAGTGGGAGTGCAGTCGTATTCCTAGTGTTATATGTCGATGACATATTACTTATAGGAAACGATATATCAGTCTTACAATCAGTTAAAATTTTGTTGTCCAAAACTTTCTCCATGAAAGACTGGGAGAAGCAACCTATATCCTTGGGATTAGAATCTATAGAGATAGATCAAAACTGTTGCTTGGTCTTTCGCAGTCTACATATATACACCGAGCGCTAGAAAGGTTTAGCATGTCGGAATCCAAGAAAGGTTACCTTCCCATCAGGCATGGGATCAACCTTTCGAAGTCTATGTGTCCGCGCACAGAAGACGAGAGGATTTGCATGAACAAGATTCCTTATGCATCCGCGATAGGATCTATCATGTATGCTATGTTATGTACTAGGCCCGATGTATCGTATGCTCTGATCATCACAAGCAGATACCAGTCTGATCTAGGAATGGATCATTGGGCGGCTGTCAAGACAATCCTCAAGTACTTAAGAAACACTAAGGATGTGTTCCTAATATATGGAGAAGGTGATATGGTAATACGTGGGTATACAGATGCCAATTTCCAGACAGATAAGGATGACTCCAAATCTAAGTACGGATACATATTTATTTTGAATGGAGGCGCAATAAGTTGGAAGAGTTCTAAGCAAGACACCGTAGCGGATTCTACCACGGAAGCGGAATATATTGCAGCTTCGGAAGCAGCAAAGGAAGCAGTCTAGATCAAGAAGTTTATCTCAGAACTTGGTGTGGTTCCAACCATTGATGAAGCAATACCGGTTTACTGCGACAACAATGGAGCTATTGCACAAGCGAAGGAACCAAGGTCTCATCAGCGATCCAAACATGTGCTTCGCCGCTATCATCTGATCAGAGAGATTATAAGTAGGAATGATATACAAATTGAGAAAATTCCCACTGAAAGGAATTTAGCGGATCCTTTAACTAAGGCCTTGCCTCAAAGCAAGTTTGAGGGTCATGTTAGAGCCTGTGGTATTGGGCACCGTAGCTATTGGCATTAGGCCAAGTGGGAGTTTGTTAGTGATATGAGAGAAGTGTCCTAAGGCAAACGCCTTATGATTTTAATCATTTATTTTAATAAATGAATATTCACTATTTGAGTATACGTGTTTGTATATTTGATTGAGATCATAAACTCATTTACTGAATGTCCGCAATACAATTCACAGCATGAGAGAATTTGTGATGAATTCACAACTAGTGATTATCTCTACATGTGCAATTGTGAAGTATTGAAATTGTTCCTAGTCGATGAATTGATAAATACGGACACTATCAATTTTGTTGAGACTAGCATGGGTTATTCTCTAATCAGCTGATTCTCATTGGCTGGTGACATTGAGATGTCTGGAGATAAACATGAATGCTAGTTAAGGGAACTAGTTCATTGGAGTGACTGGCTGTAAAACTTCATATAGTAGTTACATATAGATATGTCAGTGAAGTTCTTACTGCAGCTTAAGTGCGATGTTCCTTTGATTTGCGGTGTTAAAGTTATCTTGGTCATGGAGACTTATACTTTGACATCTTAAGCAAGCATCTCCAAGGAGGTGTGGACCCAGGATGATTGGGTATAAGCCGAAGTGCCCGAAGATGTTTGAACAGCCTACAAAGGATTCACCACTCCTTGCGAGGAGATGTATACCCAAGGTCTATCGTCGGATTGTTACATGAAGCCTCTGGCCAGAGCATGACATGTTCAGAGTATGGATCTCTTAAATACATGAGAGTAATTAGAATCCGTAGGACGAGAAAATGTTACTTGGGCTAGGTGTGACGTAGTCAGCCTAGTGGGGGCTAACACACATAGATAATGTCCTGAACCAAGTGGTATAAGATGGTGAAGGGAATGGGGCACGATTCATTATAGCTGATGAAGGGTTTCAGATTTGTTTCTGAGGTCAACTGTTGACCTTTCGATTAATTGGGGATCATGATGTACTACTAGGTGCCACTCATGATCGTTCTATAATTAATTGATTAATTATAGACGACCAACATAAATCGAAAGCTTATTTAGTCACACGCACTATGAGTAATCCAAGGGATTTAAAATGAGTTGAAAATTGGATTTTCCAATCAAGAGAGATTAAGTTTGGTTGAGCCAAACGATAAGTCGAATCTGAATTTTTCAGAGACGCATCGGAAGTTTAAAATGGCTAAGTCTTTCGAAGACTCAATAGATGAATTAAATAAGTTTAATTCATTGGGGCTTGGCTTGGATGGGTCGGCCAAAGAGGGCCTCCATCCTCATTGCTTTGCCGGCCACACAAAGGGAGAGAACCAAGTTTTTGGTTCAATTTATAAAATAAACCAAGTGTGGTTTGTTTTATAAAATTATGGATGATATAAATTTTTATATAATAAACCAAGGTTTGGTTTATTTTTCATGAAAATTAAAATGAACCATGGATTGGTTTATTTTTATAAAATCAATCATGGATTGATTTACCATGATAAGGAAATTTATTCCATAGGAGAGAAGATTTTTATCATGAATTAAAATATGATTTTAACCATGATATAAAATCAAACTTGGCATGATGGAATAATTTATTCCATATTTGAGAGGATTGATGGTTGAGAGGCCACTATATAAAGGACCCAAGGCAAGGCTTGGGGGTGAATCATAGGCTCTCTCCCTCTCTTTCTCTCCTTCTCTTCTCCCCTTCTTGTCGTGCGCCAACCAGCCCCAAGAAGGAGCACCAGCCGACCATCCTTTTGTGGTTAGTCTTCCGACTTCTCTCTTGGTTTTTCTCGTCGCGTTCTCAGAGAATCTAGTAGTTCTCGAGAACACGAACTCGTGGCTTTGCGAAGTCATCCCGAAGATACTCGGCGTGGACGCGAAAAGAGGCGGAGCTTTCAAGGGATGCTTACGGTTGGATCTCGTCCCTTCCTTCGAGTTACGCGAGGTAATATGTAAATTAGTTTACATTTCTGCAAAAAATTTAAATATATGATCATGTCTACACAAGATAAAATTGCATGCTTAGATGTGTGGTTACATAATTTAGAGAAATTATTTATGCTAAACCTTCCGCTGCACGTAATTAATTTAAAATTACGAACCCGTATCCATGTCAACATGCACCCGGACCCAAGAGGCCCATCCAAGCTAAGCCCCATTGAATTAAACTTATTTAATTCATCTATTAAGTCTTCAAAAGACTTAGCCATTTTACGCTTCCGATGCGTCTCTGAAAAATTCAGATTCGACTTATCATTCGGCTCAACCAAACATAATCTCTCTTGATTGGAAAATCCAATTTTCAACTCATTTTAAATCCCTCGGATTACTCGTAGTGCGTGTGACTAAATAGACTTTCGATTTATGTTGGTCGTCTATAATTAATCAATTAATTATAGAACGATCATGAGTGGCACCTAGTAGTACATCATGATCCCCAATTAATCGAAAGATCAACGGTTGACCTCAGAAATAATTCTGAAACCCTTCAGCAGCTATAATGAATCGTGCCCCATTCTCTTCACCATCTTACACCCACTTGGTTCAGGACATGGTCTATGTGTGTCAGTCCCCACTAGGCTGACTACGTCACACCGAGCCCAAGTAACGTTTTCTCGTACTACGAATTCTAATTACACTCATGTATTTAAGAGATTCATAATCTGAACATGTCATGCTCTGGCCAGAGGCTTCGAGTAACAATCCGACGATAGGCCTCAGTTATACATCTCCTCGCAAGGAGTGGTGAATCCTTTGTAGGTTGTTCAAACATCTTCGGGCACTTCGGCTTATACCCAATCATCTTGGGTCCACACCTCCTTGGAGATGCTTGCTTAAGATGTCAAAGTATAAGTCTCCATGACCAAGATGACTTGAACACCGCAAGTCAAAGGAACATCGCACTTAAGCTGCAGTAAGAACTTCACTGACATATCTATATGTAGACTACCATATGAAGTTTTACAGCCAGTCACTCCAATGAACTAGTTCCCTTAACTAGCATTCATGTTTATCTCCGGACATCTCAATGTCACCAGCTAGTGAGAATCAGCTGATTAGAGAATAACCCATGCTAGTCTCAACAGAATTGATAGTGTCTGTATTTATCAATTCATCGACTAGGGACAATTTCAATACTTCACAATTGCACATGTAGAGATAATCACTAGTTGTGAATTCATCACAAATTCTCTCATGCTGTGAATTGTATTGCAGACATTCAGTAAATGAGTTTAAGATCTCAATTAAATACACAAACATGTATACTCAAATAGTGAATATTCATTCATTAAAATAAATGATTACAATCATACAGCGATTGCCTTAGGACACTTCTCTCATATCACTAATAAACTCCGACTTGGCCTAATGTCAATCGCTACGGTACCCAATACCACAGGCTCTATCATGACCCTCAAACTTGCTTTGAGGCAAGGCCTTAGTTAAAGGATCTGCTAAATTCCTTTCAGAGTAAATTTTCTTAATTTATTTATCATTCCTACTTATAATCTCTCTGATCAAATGATAGCGGCGAAGCACATGTTTGGATCGCTAATGAGACCTTGGTTCCTTCGCTTGTGCAATAGCTCTATTGTTGTCGCAGTAAACCGGTATTGCTTCATCAATGGTTAGAACCACACCAAGTTCTGAGACAAATTTCTTGATCTAGACTGCTTCCTTTGCTGCTTCCGAAGCTGCAATATATTCCGCTTCTGTGGTAGAATCCGCTACGGTATCTTGCTTGGAACTCTTCCAACTAATTGCGCCTCCATTCAAAATAAATACGTATCCGGACTGAGATTTGGAGTCATCCTTATCTGTCTGGAAACTGGCATCTGTATACCCACGTATTACCATATCACCTTCTCCATATATTAGAAACACATCCTTAGTGTTTCTTAAGTACTTGAGGATTGTCTTGACAGCCGCCCAATGATCCATTCCTGGATCAGACTGGTATCTTCTTGTGACGCTTAGAGAATACGATACATCGGGCCTAGTACATAACATAGCATACATGATAGATCCTATCGCGGATGCATAAGGAATCTTACTCATGCAAATCCTCTCGTCTTCTGTGCGCGAACACATAGACTTCGAAAGGTTGATCCCATGCCTGATGGGAAGGTAACCTTTCTTGGATTCCGACATGCTAAACCTTTCTAGCACTCGGTCTATATATGTAGACTGCGAAAGACCAAGCAACCGTTTTGATCTATCTCTATAGATTCTAATCCCAAGGATATAGGTTCCTTCTCCCAGGTCTTTCATGGAGAAAGTTTTGGACAACCAAATTTTAACTGACTATAAGACTGATATGTCGTTTCCTATAAGTAATATGTCATCGACATATAACACTAGGAATACGACTGCACTCCCACTAACTTTCTTGTACACACAAGGTTCGTCAGGATTTTGTGAGAAATCAAACTCTTTGATTGTCTCATCAAAACGGATGTTCCAGCTCCTGGATGCTTGCTTTAGTCCATATATGGATCGTCGAAGCTTGCATACTTTGGTTTTATTAACCGATGTGAAACCTTCAGGTTGTATCATGTATACATCCTCAAGCAGGTTACCATTAAGGAAAGTTGTTTTCACATCCATTTGTCATATCTCATAATCATAATGAGCTGCTATGGCCAGGAGCATCCGAATGGATTTAAGCATAGCTACTGGCGAATAGGTTTCGTCATATTTATTTTTCGAATTGAATAACCCTTTTTATCAATTCGGGAGATCGTAGGAACATCTCCAAATAGGTTGATATCCAACCATAGATAAGAACAACCATGGCTAGAGTCCATCAAGTTATTCTTAGCTATGAAGGTAGGTAATTATACCGATTACATATTATACATATGTAACTATCACATTATGCTATCAACTAATTGAATGTTTACATAAATCATTGGGTTGTTAACTCATTAACAAGTATGCAACATAGCACCCAACTGCACCTCTCTTTACATCGACCTTGGCTGTGGCACAACAAATCGATGCTCCAAGCTTAAGGCTGACCCATTAATCAAGAAATAGATTTAATATGGTTGGAGCTCATTCAACCGTTTAGTCAGGCTTGGATGTGTCCAACAACCAAAACTAAGGATTGACCTCTGACTCCAACTATATTAATCATAAACTAATTCTATGGTTTGAACATGTTGCGTTTCAAGCCGGGCATGTATGCGTCCATCAACCCAAACGAGAAACAAAACTCCGATTCTAACCATATTAATGGAAGGTGTTGGCCTTAATATTTTGTAAGGGGTTTTGGGCATCATCCTTTTCTTCTATGCACATTCATGACATATAATTATGTTATGTTCTAACGATTTCCTTAATAAAGTATGTATGTGATTTAATTTATCAAGTCTCATTAATTGAATTAGGAACCGGATTTCCTAATTCTAATTTCATACTTTATTCAAAGAATTGTTTTAGGAAACAATTTCCTGAATTATCATAATCAATTTCGGAAATAATATGTTTAAGACTTTGATTTCTCTAAATCAAATCTTATTAAATTAAGAGACAAATTCTCTTAATTCAACCACATATTAGTTTCATGAAAATCTTATTTAAGGAAATATACTCTATAGGAAATAATTTTCCTAATTAATTTTGGAGACAATAATATGTAAGAGCATCACCTCATAAATCAAATAAGAAATTATCGTTTGAGAATCACCTCAAAAATTTCCAAAATGTGATCACATATTTTATTTATGGAAAATTAATATCAATAACTTAATTTGGATGGCTCCCCGAGGCTCAATCCAAATTAAACATTTGACAATTTAAATTCAATTTAGGAAATTTAATTATAACAACTAACTTTAAATTGGACGGCTCCCCGAGGCTCAATTCAAAATAAAGAATTTTGTAAATAATTTAATTTCTAATTATAAATTTAAATGTCAATTAATATTCCCATAATTTGTCAAAACTTTCTTGAAAGAAAGTGCCCAAAATTGTGAGCTTTCCATAAATGGAAAGTTTCCAAAAATAAAAGGTTTTCAGAATAATTGTAAGTTTCTGGTACAAAGAAAACTTACGTTTTTCCAAAATTGGAAAATTTCCGAAATAGGAAATTTTCAAAATTGGAAAGTTTCCAAAAATGGAAAGTTTTCACAATTATCATAAAATTTCAGAAACAGAGATATTTCAAAAGTTTGTGAAATTTAATGAGGCTTTCCAAACTTTGAAATTCCTAAATCGAAAATTTATCATAATTGGAAAGTTTCCATAATTGAAAATTTTTCCAAAATTGAGATCATGAAAAAGCTTTCCGCAAAACAATTATATGATTATATCGAACACAAACCTCGGCTCTGATACCACTGTTGGGTCCGGGTGCATGTGGACATGGATGCGGGTTCGTAATTTTAAATTAATTATGTGGAGCAGAAGGTTTAGCATAAATAATTTTTCTAAATTATTTAACCACACATCTAAGCATGCAATTTTATCTTGTGTAGACATGATCATATATTTAAAATTTTTACAGAAACGTAAACTAATTTATATATTACCTCGCGTAACTCGAAGAAAGGGACGAGATCCAACCGTAAGCGTCCCTTGAAAGCTCCGCCTTTATTCGCGTCCACGCCGAGTATCTTCGGGATGACTTCGCAAAGCCACGAGTTTCGTGTTCTCGAGAACTACTAGATTCTCCGAGAACGCGATGAGAAAAACCAAGAGAGAATTCGGAAGACTAACCACAAAAGGATGGCCGGCTGGTTCTCCTTCTTGGGGTTGGTTGGCGCACGGCAAGAAGGGGAGAAGAGAAGGAGAGAAAGAGAGGGAGAGAGCCTATGCTTTCATCTCTATGATTCACCCCCAAGCCTTGCCTTGGTCCTTTATATAGTGGCCTCTCAACCATCAAGTCTCTCAAATATGGAATAACTTATTCCATCATGCCAAGTTTGATTTTATATCATGGTTAAAATCATATTTTAATTCATGATAAAAATCTTCTCTCCTATGGAATAAATTTCCTTATCATGGTAAATCAATCCATGATTGATTTTATAAAAATAAACTAATCCATGGTTCATTTTAATTTCCATGAAAAATAAAACAAACCTTGGTTTATTATATAAAAATTTATATCATCCATAATTTTATAAAACAACCCACACTTGGTTTATTTTATAAATTGAATCAAAAACTTGGTTCTCACCCTTTGTTGTGGCCGGCCAAGCAAAGAGGATGGAGGCCTTCTTTGGCCAGCCCATCCAAGCCAAGCCCAAATGAATTAAACTTATTTAATTCATCTATTGAGTCTTCAAAAGACTTAGCCATTTTAAGCTTCCGAAGCGTCTCTGAAAAATTCAGATTCGACTTATCGTTTGGCTCAACCAAACTTAATCTCTCTTGATTGGAAAATCTAATTTTCAACTTGATTTAAATCCCTCGGATTACTCGTAGTGCGTGTGACTAAATAGGCTTTCGATTTATGTTGGTCGTCTATAATTAATCAATTAATTATAGAACGATCATGAGTGGCACCTAGTAGTACATCATGATCCCCAATTAATCGAAAGATCAACAGTTGACCTCAGAAACAATTCTAAAACCCTTCAGCAACTATAATGAATCGTGCCCCATTCCCTTCACCATCTTATACCCACTTGGTTAAGGCATGGTCTATGTGTGTCAGTCCCCACTAGGCTGACTACGTCACACCTAGCCCAAGTAACATTTTCTCGTCCTACGGATTCTAATTACTCTCATGTATTTAAGAGATTCATACTCTGAACATGTCATGCTCTGGCCAGAGGCTTCGAGTAACAATCTGACGATAGGCCTCGGGTATACATCTCCTCGCAAGGAGTGGTGAATCCTTTGTAGGTTGTTCAAACATCTTCGGGCACTTCGGCTTATACCCAATCATCCTGGGTCCACACCTCCTTGGAGATACTTACTTAAGATGTCAAACTATAAGTCTCCATGACCAAGATGACTTGAACACCGCAAGTCAAAGGAACATCGCACTTAAGCTGCAATAAGAGCTTCACTGACATATCTATATGTAGACTACCATATGAAGTTTTACAGCCAGTCACTCCAATGAACTAGTTCCCTTAACTAGCATTTATGTTTATCTCCGGACATCTCAATGTCACCAGCCAGTGAGAATCAGCTGATTAGAGAATAATCCAAGCTAGTCTCAACAGAATTGATAGTGTCCGTATTTATCAATTCATCGACTAGGGACAATTTCAATACTTCACAATTGCACATGTAGAGATAATCACTAGTTGTGAATTCATCACAAATTCTCTCATGCTGTGAATTGTATTGCGGACATTCAGTAAATGAGTTTAAGATCTCAATCAAATACACAAACATGTATACTCAAATAGTGAATATTCATTTATTAAAATAAATGATTATAATCATAAGGCGATTGCCTTATGACACTTCTCTCATATCACTAACAGGACCGGCGAAAGAGGGCCTCCATCCTCTTTGCTTGGCCGACCACAACAAAGGGAGAGAACCAAGTTTTTGGTTCAATTTATAAAATAAACCAAGTGTGGTTTGTTTTATAAAATTATGGATGATATAAATTTTTATATAATAAACCAAGGTTTGGTTTATTTTTTATGGAAATTAAAATGAACCATGGATTCGTTTATTTTTTATAAAATCAATCATGGATTGATTTACCATGATAAGGAAATTTATTCCATAGGAGAGAAGATTTTTATCATGAATTAAAATATGATTTTAACCATGATATAAAATCAAACTTGGCATGATGGAATAAGTTATTCCATATTTGAGAGACTTGATGGTTGGGAGGCCACTATATAAAGGACCCAAGGCAAGGCTTGGGTGTGAATCATAGAGATGAAGGCATAGGCTCTCTCCCTCTCTTTCTCTCCTTCTCTTCTCCCCTTCTTGTCGTGTGCCAACCAGCCCCAAGAAGGAGCACCAGCCGGCCATCCTTTTATGGTTAGTCTTCCGACTTCTCTCTTGGTTTTTCTCGTCGCGTTCTCAGAGAATCTAGTAGTTCTCGAGAACACGAAACTCGTGTCTTTGCGAAGTCATCCCGAAGATACTCGGCGTGGACGTAAATAGAGGCGGAGCTGTCAAGGGACGCTTACGGTTGTTGGAACCGGATGGCTAGAGAGGGGGGGTGAATATTGTTGGAACCCGGATGGCTAGAGAGGGGGGGTGAATATAGCCAATCACTTTGACCTTGGGCACTTATCAAAATTTGCACTCAACCTTATCAGTAGCACAGCGGAAGAAGCAAAGGAAACAAAGCAGTGCAGAAAACAAACACAGAATACGAAGGCAAACAAACCAACTAGCAAGATCACTAACAAGGAGGGTTTACAAGGTTCGGGGATAACTTGCCCCTACTCCTTGGTGTGCACTTAAGGTGGGCGATCCCTTGATCGTCGGCAGATCAAGCCCCAGTTATCACCGGATAGAAAGCAACCTCCTTCTCGGTGGAGATACCTCTCCACAGCGTTTCAATCACAGATTTAAGTTTAAGCACAAAGAAACAACAAAAAGGATCTTACTCAAACACTTAGCAAGGACAAGAACATAGCAAGCTTTCCTGAGCTCCACCCAGCGGCGATCTCACGCAAGAAACCCTTCTTCGTGTCTTCCCACTGTCAGACTCCAAGCTCCTTGTTCTCTCCTTCAAGCGCTCAAGTGAAGAATGATTGCTACTCAATTGCAGTTGCTTGCTCAAAGTAATGACAACTACAGGAACTCAGCAAGCTTGTTGTGGAGAACACAAGGCACGGCTAGAAATCAGTATCAAAACTCTGCCTCCAACGAAGCCTTCCTCCACCCTTTTGTTTCTCCACTCATCATCAGGTGACAACATCTCCTGCAGCCTCCAGCTACCTCACTGTCAACGCCAGCTACCACTGAGCTCTCCCTGGACTTCCTGAGATCCCCTCATCCAAGCTCTAGTCAGCAACCCAGTCTGCAGCTCCAGCCGTTGCAGCCTGAAATGGAGAATCGGGCAAACCTGCTCCAAGGAAAGCCTCCATTGACTTCTCCTTGAGTGTTTGAATCCTCCCCTGTCACCTACAGCTTAATCAGAGTGTTAGAGCAGCATATCACACAGTAAATCAAGTATCAGATGTAAGCAGCAGAGAATCGGATATGGTCAGGCGCGATCAGAGCGTATGACAGTGTAATTTGAATTAAAGTGATCGGTCACCAGACCGATCAGGCTGGGTTCAGACCGATCAAGCTTCGTCCTGATCGATCCCCAACGCTCAATCAGAAATCGCGATTTCTTTGGGACTCTCCTGGACCGATCACCAGACCGATCCCAGGTTATGGATCAATCACCAGACCGATCCACCCCTTTATCGGGCGATTTCTGAGTTTCGCAGTCCAGATCCCCTGATCGATCACCGGACCGATCAGGAAACCTCCTGATCGGTCACCAGACCGATCAGGTAGTGACCAGACTGATCAGGCTCCGACCTGATCGATCATAGTGCGGAACCTGCGATGCTAGATCGTTCTCTGGAACGATCTGCACAGTGAGCCAGATCGGTCACCAGACCGATCAATAGCAGATCAGCAGGGGAACTCAACCTCACACAGTGTAATTATCATATTGATCGGTCCGATGACCTATCAGATCAACACTGATCAGAGGTATCAAACTACTCCTCAGTCTGATCTCCTCTTCATCAAACTGTATCAGTGTAATTATCATACCACACACAAATCTGATACAAACCAAGTACAATTGAAATATACATGATCCTCCATTGGTACAAACCTGGTACTAAGGGAGCACAAATTTGGTCAAATGGTAAAATATGGGTAGAAATTGTTAAGACCCTTGATTCTCAGAAATGTTTCTGAAACATCAAGTGATCCTAATCATACTTGGAACAAAACTTGATACAAACCTATGTTGGAATGTTCAAATTCATGAGAAAGGGTTTGTTGAGTTATGACTCTTGCTCTTAATGTCGTGTTTCAGAAATGTTTCTGAAATGTCAAATATTAATAGAGTCTACACCCCTGTTGTGGAATGCAAATTGTTAATGCAGTCTGATCAGGAACGTATCAGAGTTTCAGGAATTTTTCAGAAATCTGATCGATCCCCAGACTAATCAGAAATTTTTCTGTATCACGTAATCAACGAACCTGATCTGTCACGGAGACCGATCAGGATTATGTGTTGGATACAGATGCATTCCCTACTTGTCATATGAAACATATACATGTTTGACCATGATATATCTCTGTATATGGTTTCATGTGCAATTCCCACTTATTGACGTATGATGCATATACATTGTTGCCATGATACATCTTTGGTATATGCCTCTCATATGTAATTCGAAATTTACCTTTGATTATTTTGGGTTTGGGGAGAGACCCTTAGTTGAGGGGGAGTTTGATGTTTAAACTTAATAACCATACCCTTTTCGATGTTTGACAAAGGGGGAGAAAATGGTTGATTAAGTTTATGGTTATTATAGGGGGAGGATTAACCATACCCTTTTCAATGTTTGACAAAGGGGGAGAAAATGGCTGATTAAGTTTATGGTTATTATAGGGGGAGGATCATGATTCCCTTATGAGAATTGAACGGACTTCAATTGATTGATACCTAAACTTAAATCGGGTTGTCAAACAACAAAAAGGGAGAGATTGTTGATGCAGTCTGGCTCGGTTGTTGTTTTGGTGTTTAACAATGATTTAAGTTTGGCTGAATGAAATTCGGGTTAAGTCCAGGTGGATCTGGGAGATCGCACGCTGGCATGGAAAAAGTCCTAACTTGGAGGGTTAGGTGAAAAGTCCTAGTCTGGGGAGCCAGGTGGTGGAAATCCCGGTGAGTGAAGCCGGGTCCTGGTGAGTGGAGCCATGTGGTGGAAATCCCGGTGAGTGAAGCCAAGTCCTGGTGAGTGAAGCCAGGTGATGGAAATCCCGGTGAGTGAAGCCGGGTCCTGGTGAGTGAAGCCAAGTGATGGAAATCCTAGTGAGTGAAGCTAGGTTGATGTCCCGGTGAGTGAAGCCGGGTGACCAAAACCCTGGTGAGTGAAGTCAGGTCCTAGTGAGTGAAGCTAGGTTGAATGAAGTCCCGGTGAGTGAAACTGGACATGGAGTCTTGGTCCGAGGGATCAAGCACGAGTCAAAGAAGGGCTGGAGGCTTGTTCTCGTGACTTGGAGTGGGTTTGGCTCTTCCTGGATCGGTCTGGTGACCGATCAGGGAGTTTGGCATGGAGTTCCCTCATGGATCGGTCTGGTGACCGATCCAGCTATGACTGATCGGTCTGGTGACCGATCATGAACCGTAAAGTGGGTTTGGGAACTTACTGCTCAGCTCCTGATCGGTCTGGTGACCGATCAAGGAGCATAGAGCTCATTTACTGCTCAGCTCCTGATCGGTCTGGTGACCGATCAGGGAGCATACAGTAGGTTTTGGGAACCTTACTACTCAACTCCTGATCGGTCTGGTGACCGATCAGGGATACTGTTCAGATCGGTCTAGAGGACGATCAAGTGTCGCGTGATTCTCCTTATGACCGATCAGGATGGAGCCTGATTGGTCTGGAAGCAGCCTGATCGGTCTGGTGACCGATCAGGGCACAACCTGATTGGTCTGGGGACCGATCTGGAGTGTGCAGCAGAATGCTGGATTGGTCTGGGGACCAATCAGGAGTGTGCAGAAGACTGCTGGATCGGTCTGGTGACCAATCAGGGGCCTTCCTGATCAGTCTGGGGACCGATCAGGAGCAGAACTTTAATTCAAATACGCTATCAGAAGCTCTGATCGCGTCTGTTTTTACTGTCGATTCCCTGATACACTACTGATATGTTTTGATATGCATTGCTAAGCTTCTGGTGGAGTGTGCAGGTCTTACAGGGATGGATTCAAACACTCAAGGAGGGTCAATGGGAGGCTTTCTGTTGAGCAGGTTTGGCAGGTTTCCATCGCAGGTTTCAACGGGCGCTGCTGGCAACGACTGGAAGCTGACCTGGGGCTGGGGCTCGACTGAGGAGAGTTCAGTGAGTCCAGAGGAGGTCAGAGATAGCTGGGCAGTTGCAGGTGGGCAGCTGGGAGCTGAGTGGAGCGTCTGTGACCTGGCGTTTGGGCAGCTGGGATAAGTGTGGGCTGGCGATGAAGAGAAGGGAGTTCTCTGCAGTAACACTTAATCCATCCTTAGCAATCACTTTGAGTCTTGAAGCTTCTGCAAACTTGATCATCCTTTGAAGCTTGAGAGACTTGAGCACTATGAAGGACTCGTGGCAAGGCGATCAACAAGCAAATAAGGAAGAGCTGAGTGAAGGCTCTTGCCGAGGTTGTGCTAGGTTGTTGTTTGTGCTTGTAAGCGTTTCTCTTCATCTGCTTGTGCTCTATAAGTCTCTGATTGTCTCTGTGTTGTTCATTCTACATCATCTTGTTGAGACATTTTGTGGAGAGGTCACTCCACCGAGAAGGAGGTTGTTTTCTATCCGGTGCTCACCGGGGCTTGATCTGCCGACGATCAAGGGATCGCCCACCTTACGGGCACGCCAAGGAGTAGGGGCAAGTTATCTCCGAACCTTGTATATCTTCTTGTTAGCGTTTGTAGTTTTGTATTTGTCTTCCGCTGCTAATCATTCAAGTGCAGAAATCCTTAAGCTCACAGAAATTGTGTCTGGCTATATTCACCCCCCCCCCCTCTCTAGCCATCCGGGTTCCAACAACATGATCATCCTAAACTTAACCAACCAACACTCTCCCCCTTTGTCGAACACCGAAAAGGGGTCTAGAAGGGTTGTTAAGTTTAAACCAACTCCCCCTCAACCCTAGGGGTATCCCAAAACAGCAACAATTTGATTTTTGATAAGCACATGAATACATATGACAAACAGATATAAGCATGGCAAGACAAGCATATGTATCATATGAGCATGGCATCATAAGCATGAACATAGCTATGGAGCAAATATGCAGAGATCATAGCATCAACAATCAGCATACTAAAGTAGAATAGACATGCATCAAAGTCAGAAAGTTTAAGTCATAAAACATCCAGAGAAATAGCAAGATGCAAGACATATGCATCAAAATACATGTGGCACAAGACCACAACAGATAAGTCATGGGGCATACAGCCCAAAAGTCACACAAACCAAAACCAGTCAAGTACATAGGTCATGAAAAACGGTAGCAGACATCAAGCTCAAACGTCAGTGGGGGGGTCGTCATCGTGCATGAGGTCATCCATCGTGACATCAGTAGATCCTGGTGCAGTACTGCCCGAAGGGGCATCCCTTGGAAATGTATGGCGGCGCCACTCATCGTACCATGTCTGCTGAAATGTCTGAACCCCAGAGACAGTGCACTCCACCCCGGTCAATCTGCGATCAAAGGACCGGAACTCCGAGCGGATCCCCTCTCGATGGAGCTCCTGTAAATGAGAATCCTGCTGGATGGTCCACTCGAGCTCTGAAATCTGCCAGCGCAGATCTGGCTCGGGCTCATCGTAGTAATCGCCAGCAGCATGGGCCTCATGAGGTGCAGCAGCATCGGGTGGTGCCTGAAAATGTGGTGCTCCACCAG
>JAGFNQ010002083.1:0-41262 GCA_024364735.1 Boesenbergia rotunda | reverse complement strand
CTTAAGTGCGATGTTCCTTTGACTTGCGGTGTTCAAGTCATCTTGGTCATGGAGACTTATACTTTGACATCTTAAGCAAGCATCTCCAAGGAGGTGTGGACCCAGGATGATTGAGTATAAGCCGAAGTGCCCGAAGATGTTTGAACAACCTACAAAGGATTCACCACTCCTTGCGAGGAGATGTATACCCGAGGCCTATCGTCGGATTGTTACTCGAAGCCTCTGGCCAGAGCATGACATGTTCAGAGTATGAATCTTTTAAATACATGAGAGTAATTAGAATCCTTAGGACGAGAAAACGTTACTTGGGCTAGGTGTGACGTAGTCAGCCTAGTGGGGACTGACACACATAGACCATGTCCTGAACCAAGTGGGTATAAGATGGTGAAGGGAATGGGGCACGATTCATTATAGCTGTTGAAGGGTTTCAGAATTGTTTCTGAGGTAAACCGTTGATCTTTCGAATAATTGGGGATCATGATATACTACTAGGTGCCACTCATGATCGTTCGATAATTGATTAATTATAGACGACCAACATAAATCGAAAGCCTATTTAGTCACACACACTACGAGTAATCCGAGGGATTAAAAACGAGTTGATAATTGGATTTTCCAATCAAGAGAGATTAGGTTTGGTTGAGCCAAACGATAAGCCGAATGTGAATTTTTCAGAGACGCATCAGAAGCGTAAAATGACTAAGTCTTTTGAAGACTTAATAGATGAATTAAATAAGTTTAATTCATTGGGGCTTGGATTGGAAGGGCCGGCGAAAGGGGGCCTCAATCCTCTTTGCTTGGCCGGCCACAACAAAGGGAGAGAACCAAGTTTTTGGTTCAATTTATAAAATAAACCAAGTGTGGTTTGTTTTATAAAATTATAGATGATATAAATTTTTATATAATAAACCAAGGTTTGGTTTATTTTTCATGGAAATTAAAATGAACCATGGATTGGTTTATTTTATAAAATCAATCATAGGTTGATTTAACATGATAAGGAAATTTATTCCATAGGAGAGAAGAGACTTGATTGATTTTTTATCATGAATTAAAATATGATTTTAACCATGATATAAAATCAAACTTGGCATGATGGAATAAGTTATTCCATATTTGAGAGACTTGATGGTTGAGACGCCACTATATAAAGGACCCAAGGCAAGGCTTGGGTGATGATAAAAGAGACGAAGACATAGGCTCTCTCCCTCTCTTTCTCTCCTTCTTGCCGTGCGCCAACCAACCCCAAGAAGGAGCACCAGCCGACCATCCTTTTGTGGTTAGACTTCCGACTTCTCTCGAGGTTTTTCTCGTCGCGTTCTCGGAAAATCTAGTAGTTCTTGAGAACACGAAACTCATGGCTTTGCGAAGTCATCCAAAAGATACTCATCGTGGACGCGAATAGAGGCGGAGCTTCTAAGGGACGCTTACGGTTGGATCTCGTCCCTTCCTTCGAGTTACGCGAGGTAATACGTAAATTAGTTTATGTATCTGCTAAATTTTAAATATATGATCATGTCTACACAAGATAAAATTGCATGCTTAGATGTGTGGTTAAATAATTTAGAAAAATTATTTATGCTAAACCTTCCGCTGCACGTAATTAATTTGAAAATTACGAACCAGCATTCATGTCAACATGCACCCGGTCACAATAGTGGTATCTGACCCAAGGTTTGAGTTCGACATAATCATATAATTGTTTTGCAGAAAGCTTTGTCATGATCTCAATTTTGGAAAATTTTCCAATTATGGAAACTTTCCAATTATTGTAAATTTTCGATTTAGGAATTTCAAATTTGGAAATCCTTATGAAATTTCGCAAACTTTTGAAATATCTCTATTTCTGAAATTTTATGATAATTGTGAAAACATTCCATTTTTGGAAACTTTCCAATTTTGGAAATTTTCTAATTTTAGAAAAACGTAAGTTTTCTTCGTACCAGAAACTTACAATTATTCTGAAAACCTTTTATTTTTGGAAACTTTCCATTTATGGAAAGCTCGCAATTTTGAGCACTTTCTTTCAAGAAAGTCTAGACAAATTATGGGAATATTAATTGGCATTTAAATTTATAATTGGAAATTAAATTATTTACAAAATTCTTTATTTTGGATTGAGCCTCGGGGAGCCGTCCAATTTAATGTTAGTTGTTATAATTAAATTTTCTAAATTGAATTTAAATTGCCAAATGCTTATTTTGGATTGAGCCTCGGGGAGCCGTCCAAATTAAGTTATTGATATTAATTTTGCATAAATAAAATATGTGATCAATCTTGAAAATTTTTTGAGGTGATTCTCAAACGATAATTTCCTGAGGTGATGCTCTTACATATTATTGTCTCTAAAATTAATTAGGAAAATTGTTTCCTATAGAGTATATTTCCTTAAATAAGATTTTCATGAAAATAATATGTGGTTGAATTAAGGGAATCTGTCTCTTAATTTAATAAGATTTGATTTAGAGAATTCAAAGTCTTAAACATATTATTTCCAAAATTGATTATGATAATTCAGGAAATTGTTTCCCAAAATAATTCCTTGAATAAAGTATGAAATTAGAATTAGGAAATCCGGTTCCTAATTCAATTAATGAGACTTGATAAATTAAGTCACATACATACTTTATTAAGGAAATCGTTAGAACATGACATAATTATATGTAATGAATGTGCATAATAGAAAAAGATGAGACCCAAAACCCCTTACAAAATATTAAGGCCAACACCTTCCATTAATATGGTTAGAATCGGAGTTTTGTTTCTCATTTGGGTTGATGGACACATCCATGCCCGGCTTGAACCTCAACATGTTCAAACCATGGAATTAGTTTATGATTAATATAGTTGGAGTCAGAGGTTAATCATTAGTTTTGGTTGTTGGACGCATCCAAGCCTGACTAAACGGTTGAATGAGCTCCAACCATATTAAAACTATTTCTTGATTAATGGGTCATCCTTAAGCTTGGAGCATTGATTTGTTATGCCACAACCAAAGTCGATGTAAAGAGAGGTGCAGTTGGGTGCTATGTATATTGTTGCATACTTGTTAATGAGTTAACAACCCAATGATTTATGTAAACATTCAATTAGTTGATAGCATAATGTGATAGTTACATATGTATAATATGTAATCGGTATAATTACCTACTTTCATAGATAAGAATAACTTGATGGACTCTAGCCATGGTTGTTCTTATCTATGGTTGGATATCAACCTATTTGGAGATGTTCCTACGATCTCCCGAATTGATAAAAAGGGTTATTCAATTCGAAAAATAAATAGGATTTCTAGGATAATCACCTGACCATGTCTTCTCTGAATTTACGTTCCATTTTGGACACCTATAAGCTGACTGAGCCAAACTTCATGGACTGGCTTCGAAACATGAGGATCGTCCTCAAGGCAGAAAAGCTTGCTTATGTCCTTGAAGAACAACTTCCCAACCATCCTCCTGAAGATGCAACTCCAGACCAGTTAGTGACCTATTAGAATCATGTGGTCGATTCTGAACTTACGAGTTGCATTATGCTGGCCCTATGGTACCTGAGCTACAAAAGCAGCATGAGCATATGGATGCTCATACCATCGTCTTCCATCTTCATGAGCTGTTTGACGAGCAGGTGAGATCCGAAAGGTTTGAGGTCTCCAGACTCCTCTTCACCTCTAAGATGCAGGAAGACACTTCTGTTTCACAGTTTGTGTTGAAGATGTTGGGGTACATTGAGCGACTAGGCACACTCGAATTTGCAATGGATCACGAACTAAGTATTGACTTAATTCTGCATTGTTTGCCCAAGAGTTACTCACAGTTTGTGATGAACTATCGGATGAACAAACTGGAGACTACCATTCCTGAGTTGCTTAACCTGCTGAAGACTGTAGAGCCTTCTCTAAAGCAGGATCAGAAGACGGTACTGTTAGTTGGTTCCTCAAAGAAAGGCTCTAAGAGGAAGCCCAAAGAACAAAATAAGGGAAGGAAGAAAAAGCCCAAAAAGATTGAAAAGGCACCAAAAGGCACTTGCCCTCACTGCGGCAAGGAGGGCCACTGGCGAAGAAACTGCAAGGTTTATCGTGAGTCCCTGAAGAAGAAGGCATCCGATGCCCCATCCTCTTCAGGTATCTTCGTCATTGAATGTCACTTTATTTTCTTGTACACCTGGGTACTTGATACTGGGTGTAGCTCACATATATGTAATGACATACAGGGGCTAAGGAATAGAAGAAGACTTGTCAAGGAGAAGCAAATTTGCGAGTTGGAAATGGAGCAAAGATTGCTGCTGTTTCCATCGGAACATATTTGCTAAAGCTCCCTACTGGACTTGTCTTAGAATTGGGTAATTGTTATTTTGTTCCTTCGTTAATAAAGAACATGTATCTATTTCATGCTTGAATGAAAAGGGTTATCATTTAACTTTTAGTAACAATTGCTGTTACATAACTTTAAATGGTGTTCTTTATGGGACCGGAATTTTATGCAATGGTATCTACATGTTAGATTTATCCGGTGACGTTTTCAATATCGAAGTTAGCAACAAACGTGCTCGAATAGATAATCATATAGACTCCTATATGTGGCATTGTCGTCTTGGCCATGTAAGTAAGAAACGCATGACCAAATTACACCGATGTGGAATTCTAGAATCATTTGAACCCAGTTCATTTGATACATGCGAATCATGCTTAAAAGGCAAGATGACCAAAATACCCTTTTCTGGAAAAGGTAAACCAGTGGGAGAATTGCTTGGTCTAATACATACTGATGTATGTGGACCAATGTCAACTCTTGCACAAGGAGGCTATAGCTACTTCATTACCTTTATCGATGATCACTCACGATTCGGGTATGTGTTTTTAATGAAACACAAATCTGAAGCTTTTGAGAAATTCAAAGAGCTCAGAAGTGAAGTAGAGAAACAGCTTGGCATAAGTATTAAGATACTTCGATCTGATCGGGGTGGTGAATACTTAAGTCAAGAGTTTCAAGATTATCTTAGGGACAATGGGATATTGTCTCAATGGACTCCGCCATATACACCACAGCATAATGGTGTATCTGAGAGGCATAACCGAACCTTGATGGACATGGTTAGATCTATGATGAATCATGCAACTCTTCCAAAATCCTTTTGGAGCTATGCGCTTAAGACAACTGTTTACTTACTAAACAGAGTCCCGACCAAGGTAGTCTCTACTACTCCATATGAGACGTGGAATAGTAAGAAACGCCATTTATCTCACCTAAAGATATGTGGTTGTCCTGCTTATGTAAAGCGGACTGTATCAGACAAATTGGATACTAAGTCTGATAAATGTCTATTTATTGGATACCCTAAGGAAACGAAAGGTTACCAATTCTATCATCCCTTGGAACAAAATGTGTTTGTTTCAAGGCATGCTGTATTTCTAGAAAAAGAATTTCTTTTATAAGAAAACAGTGGGAGTAGTATTGAACTTGAAGAAGTTCAAGAAACTCCAATAGACATTACAGAGACACCTAGTCTAGACCCACAACCAATAACTCATAATGATGAGCTATCAGTTGAACCTAAAACACCACCACTTCTTCGTAGGTCTGATAGGACACGTAATATTTCAGAGAGATACGTATTTCTCATAAGTGAATCGAACGACGTGTTACTCATTAACGTTGACAAACCTATGAAGATGTTCTAAAAAATTCATAAAGGGATAAATGGCTTGAAGCCATGAAGTCGGAAATGGATTCCATGTACAAAAATCAAGTATGAAACTTGGTTAACCCACCTGAAGGGATTAGGCCCATAGTGTAGCGACCCGCCTTCTCTACCTTAGACGGACCGTTACTTGTCTACTTCTTGACTCTAATGCACGACTAAGAATGCGAAACTTTTCTTTTCTTTTTTTTTGTATTTAAATCTATCTAAGGATGATATCCTAACTTTAATGGTCATGCATGATACAATGGCACACTTCCTTTCTCTAAAATTCTAACATTTAAACTCATCACACAAGGTTTTATAACATTACTAAAGCATTATGGGATATGAATGCAACTTTTCTAAGCATATTTAAAGCAATAAAACTTAATTCAAAAGGGGACTAACAACATCTTGGCACATGCATCAAATAGCTACATCAAAGTATCGATATTCAAAACTACTCACGCTCATACTCATCCAATGCAATCATAAGATATGTATACTAAATAGAATGACATGGAATCTTTACTCGTGGTTTTAAGGCATGCAAAATATCTAAAACGCAAATACTTGGATAAATTCTATGTGATCTAACTTAAACTAAGAATCTGTAACAAATGCACTTTAAGTCTTTTATTCATCTCGTCCCAAGGACCTCTCCAAGGTCAGCCACCACACACACGTCGCTCAGCACCGCCTCATCGCCTTCCTTCAGAATTGCTTGCCTTTACCTTTACCTGCAGCAAGAGGAAATGCAACTAATAAGCATAAAGCTTAGTAAGTACTATCTAGCTCATAAAATCTCGAAATGCGCAAGCATGCTTTTTAAACAATGTGAAATCACATGAGATACTTTTATGCTTAAAAGAAACACTAAAAACATGTATAACTCAAAACATGCATACTCAAGCATTAATAAGTCTTAACTCACTTTTTCTTGGCCTAACTTGAAACTTTAGCAATTCTTTAACATTAAATCTTTCTTTAACTTTTAGAAAACTTCCTTAAATTTTGGAAAAACTTTGCTAAAGCATATACTTGAAAATAATAACTCACTTGGATCCACTTAAGACGTAAGTACCATCTTATGCGCATTCCCTAAAAGGTTGGGGTAGCGAGCCACCAATCCTAATAGAGCAGACCTTGGTCTACCAGGGCCAAGACCTTGGAATTGGACACCTGGATTTCTTTAACGACGCCCTTGGAGGTAGACCCAAGACCTTGGAATTGGACACCTGGATTTCTTTAACGACGCCCTTGGACACCGGGTACTGGCCTTAGAAAATAAAATACTTACTTTTTCTTATCTTGAATGCCTTGGCATTTTAGCGAGCACCTTGTGTGCCCAAATCCCTAAGTCTTGAGTTTTGGGGATTTCTTTAAGGCCTTGGCCTTTTCTTTTCTTACCTTTACCTTCTCCTTCCTTTTCTCGTAACTTTTCTTAGACCCTAACCTCATATAGGGTACTTAATTAACTTATACAAGCATGGATTAAACTAAGGTTACATGCAAAATCATAAACTAAAGGAAAATTGCATTTTTAACTTTCTAACGGGAAAAACTTGCGGAAAACCGCCTCTTACTGCAGGTGAGCAGTACTTACATCGATATCTTGGACTTACAACCAAGAACGGCGTCGGAGGTTCCGGAGAAACTCGGAGTCTCGGAGATTTCTTCGCGCTCACGCGTTCCTGTCGTCGCGGGGATCCCGAATATCTGAAAATCTCTCAGAGGAGAGCCTTGGCCGGCCACCGGAGGAAGGTCCTAGGGCTTGGTGTGGTTTCGCCCAAGAGAGGAGAAGGGGGCGGCGTGCGTGGGGTTTGGGCGAGGGAGAGAGGGTTTTAGTTGAGAGAAAATAAAATTTCTCTCTTTAATTATCTATTTATACTTAGGGTATTTAAGTCCAACTTATAACTTAACTTAATATCTCTCTATCTTCTTTCAGCACACCCCTGCTGGGGCTCCTGGTTAACCCGACCAACTTAAGTCGTTGATCCCATGGGAGGTCTCGGGTTCAAAACTCATCCAGGCAACTTTTTGCCGAAAATTCTATTTCTTTAATAAAATACTAACGGACTCGGAAAATTCCATAAAAATATTCTAAAAATTCCTAAAAATATCTAGAATATTTCTAAAACATTTTTAAATAGTTCTAAGGACTTTAAGAACTTCAATATGGAAATTTCGGGGCGTTACACATAGGGTGCAAGTGGGGTTTCAAGAAGAAAACCGACATGGAAGGTAATGTTGTTACCTTTAAGGCTTGATTAGTGGCAAAAGGATATCGCCAGAAACAAGGAATTGATTATGATGAAACCTATTCGCTAGTAGCTTTGCTTAAATCCATTTGGATGCTCCTAGCCATAGCAGCTCATTATGATTATGAGATATGACAAATGGATGTGAAAACAGATTTCCTTAATGGAAACCTGCTTGAGGATATATACATGATACAACCTGAAGGTTTCACATCGGTTAATAAAACCAAAGTATGCAAGCTTCGACGATCCATATATGGACTAAAGCAAGCATCCAGGAGCTGGAACATCCGTTTTGATGAGACAATCAAAGAGTTTGATTTCTCACAAAATCCTGACGAATCTTGTGTGTACAAGAAGTTTAGTGGGAGTGCAGTCGTATTCCTAGTGTTATATGTCGATGACATATTACTTATAGGAAACGATATATCAGTCTTACAGTCAGTTAAAATTTGGTTATCCAAAACTTTCTCCATGAAAGACCTGGGAGAAGCAACCTATATCCTTGGGATTAGAATCTATAGAGATAGATCAAAACGGTTGCTTGGTCTTTCGCAGTCTACATATATAGACCGAGTGCTAGAAAGGTTTAGCATGTCGGAATCCAAGAAAGGTTACCTTCCCATCAGGCATGGGATCATCCTTTCGAAGTCTATGTGTCCCCGCACAGAAGACGAGAGGATTTGCATGAATAAGATTCCTTATGCATCCGTGATGGGCTCTATCATGTATGCTATGTTATGTACTAAGCTCGATGTATCGTATGCTCTGAGCGTCACAAGCAGATACCAGTCTGATCCATGAATGGATCATTGGGCGGCTGTCAAGACAATCCTCAAGTACTTAAGAAACACTAAGGATGTGTTCCTAATATATGGAGAAGGTGATATGGTAATACGTGGGTATACAGATGCCAGTTTCCAGATAGATAAGGATGACTCCAAATGTCAGTCCGGATACGTATTTATTTTGAATGGAGGCGCAATAAGTTGGAAGAGTTCCAAGCAATACACCATAGCAGATTCTACCATGGAAGGGGAATATATTGCAACTTCGGAAGCAGCAAAGGAAGCAGTATGGATCAAGAAGTTTGTCTCAGAACTTGGTGTGGTTCCAACCATTGATGAAGCAATACTAATTTATTGCGACAACAATGGAGCTATTGCACAAGCGAAGGAACCAAGGTCTCATCAGCGATCCAAACATGTGCTTCACCGCTATCATCTGATCAGAGAGATTATAAGTAGGAATGATATACAAATTGAGAAAATTCCCACTGAAAGGAATTTAGCGGATCCTTTAACTAAGGCCTTGCCTCAAAGCAAGTTTGAGGGTTATGTTAGAGCCTGTGGTATTGGGTACCGTAGCGATTGACATTAGGCCAAGTGGGAGTTTGTTAGTGATATTAGAGAAGTATCCTAAGGCAATCGCCTTATGATTGTAATCATTTATTTTAATAAATGAATATTCACTATTTGAGTATACATGTTTGTGTATTTGATTGAGATCTTAAACTCATTTACTGAATATCCGCAATACAATTCACAGCATGAGAGAATTTGTGATGAATTCGCAACTAGTGATTATCTCTACATGTGCAATTGTGAAGTATTGAAATTGTCCCTAGTCGATGAATTGATAAATACGGACACTATCAATTCTGTTGAGACTAGCATGAGTTATTCTCTAATCAGCTGATTCTCACTGGCTGGTGACATTGAGATGACCGGAGATAAACATGAATGCTAGTTAAGGGAACTAGTTCATTGGAGTGACTGGCTGTAAAACTTCATATGGTAGTCTACATATAGATATGTCAGTGAAGTTCTTACTGCAGCTTAAGTGCGATGTTCCTTTGACTTGCGGTGTTCAAGTCATCTTGGTCATGGAGACTTATACTTTGACATCTTAAGCAAGCATCTCCAAGGAGGTGTGGACCCAGGATGATTGGGTATAAGCCGAAGTGCCCGAAGATGTTTGAACAACGTACAAAGGATTCACCACTCCTTGCGAGGAGATGTATACCCGAGGCCTATCGTCGGATTGTTACTCGAAGCCTCTGGCTAGAGCATGACATGTTCAGAGTATGAATCTCATAAATACATGAGAGTAATTAGAATCCTTAGGACGAGAAAACGTTACTTGGGCTAGGTGTGACGTAGTCAGCATAGTGGGGACTAACACACATAGACCATGTCCTGAACCAAGTGTGTATAAGATGGTGAAGGGAACGAGGTACGATTCATTATAGCTACTGAAGGGATTCAGAATTGTTTCTGAGGTCAACCGTTGATCTTTCGATTAATTGGGGATCATGATGTATTACTAGATGTCACTCATGATCGTTCTATAATTGATTAATTATAGACGGCCAACATAAATCGCAAGCCTATTTAGTCACACGCACTACGAGTAATCCGAGGGATTTAAAACGAGTTGTAACTTGGATTTTCAAATCAAGAGAGATTAGGTTTGGTTGAGCAAAACGATAAGTCGAATCTGAATTTTTCAGAGACGCATCGAAAGCGTAAAATGGCTAAGTCTTTTGAAGACTTAATAGATGAATTAAATAAGTTTAATTCATTGGGGCTTGGCTTGGATAGGCCGGCGAAAGGGGGCCTCCATCGTCTTTGCTTGGCCGGCCACAACAAAGGGAGAGAACCAAGTTTTTGGTTGAATTTATAAAATAAACCAAGTGTGGTTTGTTTTATAAAATTATGGATGATATACATTTTTATATAATAAACCAAGGTTTGGTTTATTTTTCATGGAAAATAAAATGAACCATGGATTGGTTTATTTTATAAAATCAATCATGGGTTGATTTACCATGATAAGGAAATTTATTCCATAGGAGAGATGAGACTTGATTGATTTTTTATCATGAATTAAAATATGATTTTAACCATGATATAAAATCAAACTTGGCATGATGGAATAAGTTATTCCATATTTGAGAGACTTGATGGTTGAGAGGCCACTCTATAAAGGACCCAAGGTAAGGCTTGGGTGATGATAAAAGAGACGAAGGCATAGGCTCTCTCCCTATCTATCTCTCCTTCTCTTCTCCCCTTCTTGTCGTGCGCCAACCAGCCCCAAGAAGGAGCACCGGCCGACCATCCTTTTGTGGTTAGACTTCCGACTTCTCTCTTGGTTTTTCTCGTCGTGTTCTCGGAGAATCTAGTAGTTCTCAAGAACATGAAACTCGTGGCTTTGCGAAGTCATCCCGAAGATACTCGGCGTGGTCGCGAATAGAGGCGGAGCTTCTAAGGGACGCTTACAGTTGGATCTCGTCCCTTCCTTCGAGTTACGCGAGGTAATACGTAAATTAGTTTATGTTTCTACAAAATTATAAATATATGATCATGTCTACACAAGATAAAATTGCATGCTTAGATGTGTGGTTAAATTATTTAGAGAAATTATTTATGCTAAACCATCCGCTGCACGTAATTAATTTTAAAATTACGAACTCGAATCCATGTCAACATGCACCTGGTCCCAACAGTTTGTTCACCTGCTTTGTCTTTAATTTTAGGTACCTGCAAGATACATAAATACAAGGCAAACACATATACAACATTAGCCTTGACGAATTGGTTCTGACTTCGGATTTCCACCGGAACCCTAGGTCGAACTGACGCCTATGTTCCCATCCCGGGGAACACACCTTTCACCTACTCCTCTCAGGAGACGGTTGCCACCCGACCCATCCGGTTGGACTTTTGCCCAGCTTTACACACCAGGACTTTTGCCCAATCTTACGACCAGGACTTCGTGCCCAGTCCATGACCAGGACTTATTGCCCAATTCCATGAACCAGGACTTCGGTGCTCAACCCTCGGCCATGACTTATTGCCCAATTCCATGAACCAGGACTTCGTGCCCAACCCTCAGTCAGGTCTTAGGTGCCCAACCCTTGGCCAGAACTTAGTGCTTAATCCATGATCAGGACTTAGTGCCCAATTCTTCGAACCAGGACTTATTGCCTAGGTTAACTAGGACTTTCCTTCACTTTGGTACTATATTTTTTGACTACTCCCTCCTTGTTCAATATATCACTAACTTAAGCATATATTTAAACATTGAAACACTTATAGGAGGACATCACTGATGCTTCTTACACCAACACTTACATCAATGCACCTTGCGTGCCTTAGTCCCATAACTTGTTCTAGGACTTAGTAAGATCTCGGTCTTACTCTGTACTTTCATCGAGCACTTTGTGGCCTAATCCCAAAACTCATTTTGGGGCAAATCAAGACCTTGGTCTTGCTATACTCAGATCACACACACAAAAGGCTTAGAATCAAGTTCTACGATAACTAAAATCGTACGAGAACAACTTTTACTGCAGGTGAGTGATCTACTTACCTTGATTCTTACTACTCACTAAGACCGAGTGCTAAGTATATTGTGGAACCCCTTCGTCCACGTCTTTCGCACGGTCGCCGAGTGTTAGTCACAAGGTGAAAGGAGAAACCCTAGTTCTCTTTCTCAAAAGGAAGAAGCAGAAAGTGAGGATCGCTGTGCAGTCGGATCACTTCATGTACATATAACTGAGCTAGTCTTTCTATTGAGTAAGACACTTTGATTGTCAAGAAGTGTGCAGACTTGGTCAATCTATTTACAATTACACAGATATCATCATAGCCATTTGTTGTCTTTGGTAAACCAACAATGAAGTCCATGGCTATATCTTCTCATTTCCACTCGGGAATCTGTATGAGTTGTAGGACTCCTCCTGGCCTCTGGTGTTCTACATTAACTCTTTGACATGTCAGGCAGGTACTTACATATTTAGCTACATCTCTTTTCATTCCAGACCACCAAAATCTTCTTTTCAAATCTCGGTACATTTTGGTAGAACCAGGGTGCATAGAGTAGGGAGTTCTATGTGCTTCATCAAGAATTTTCTTTCTCAACTCTTCATTGTTGGGGACACATAGACGGTCACCATAATAGAGTATCCTACTATCAGATACTCTAAATTCTTTACTTTCTCCTTTTTGGATCTCTTGCTTGATCTTTTGAATATCAGAATCTTGATCTTGCTTTTTCTGTATATTGTCAAGCAGAGTTGACTCTAGTGTCAATACTAAGAGTTGCCCATATATGATCTCAACTCCATAATCTACCATCTCTTTCTGCAGTGGTGGTGACAGTGATGACAGGGACATCAAAGTTGCGCAAGTCTTTCTACTTAACGGATTAACCACTTTATTTGCTTTACTAGGGTGGTAGAGGATTTCACAGTCATAATCTTTTACTAACTCCAGCCACCTTTGCTGTCTCATATTTAGGTCCTTCTGAGTGAAGAAATATCTTAGACTCTGGTGATCTGTGTAAATCTTGCACTAGACTCCTTACAGATAATGTCTCCACATTTTGAGAGTGAAGACTACTGCTGCTAACTCAAGATCATGAGTAGGGTAGTTCTTTTCATAATCCTTGAGTTGCCTGGAAGCATAAGCAATAACCTTGCCTTCTTGCATGAGTACAGTTCCAAGTCCCAGCTTTGATGCATCACTGTATATATCGAAGCTTTTGTCACTTTCGGGAACTGTAAGAATGGGAGCACTTGTCAGTCTTCTCTTCAGCTTAATAAAACTCTGCTCACAATCTTCAGTCCACTCATATTTCTTATTCTTTCTAGTAAGGGTTGTTAGTGGAGAAGCTATCTTTGAAAAGTCCTCCACAAATCTTCTGTAATACCCAGCTAAACCCAGAAAGCTTCTGATCTCACTGGCATTCTTTGGTCGACCTCAGTTACTAACTGCTTTAATCTTTGTTGGGTCTACCATAATATCTTCCTTGGAAATGATGTGGCCTAGAAAAGCCACTTGGTCAAGCCAGAATTCACACTTTAAAAATTTGGCGTACAATTTCTTCTGCTGTAAGGTCTTCAACACTACCCTTAGATGTTCATCATATTCTTCTTGAGACTTTGAATAAACTAGGATATCATCAATGAAGACTATGACAAACTTATCAAGAAACTCCTTGAATACTCGATTCATTAGATCCATGAATGTTGCAGGGGCATTTGTCACTCCAAAGGGCATGACTACAAACTCGTAGTGTCCATACCGTGTTCGGAAAGCAGTTCTCGGCACTTCACTCTCCTTGACTTTGAGTTGATGGTAACCTGACCACAAATCTATTTTGGAAAAAATGGTTGCCCCCTTCAACTGATAAAATAAATCGTCAATCCTTGGAAAAGGATACCTGTTCTTGATAGTCACCTTGTTCAGGGCTCGATAATCTATGCACATCCGCATAGTTCCTTCTTTCTTCTTGACGAACAACACGGGAGCTCCCCAAGGTGAATGACTAGGGCGGATGAAACCCTTGTCTAGTAACTCCTGTAATTGTTCTTGCAGTTCCTTCAGCTCTGCTGGTGCCATACGATAAGGTGCATTTGAAATCGGGTTGGTACCTAGAGCCAACTCAATTTCAAACTCAATTTCTCGATTAGGAGGAAGTCCTGGTAACTCTTCAGGAAATACCTTTGGATAGTCACATAGTACCCGCACTTGTTCTTTCCTTAGCCCTTCTCTTTGCCTTGCATCTATTATGTGTGCTAAATAACCAGAACATTCATTATCTAGCATCTTCTAAGCTTGTAGAGTAGAAAGAAACCTTTTTTCCTTTCTCTTTGGGTCTCCGATAAACTCAAACGGAAGTTCTGCTTTTGGTGTGAACTTACTCTTCTTTTGCGGCATTCAACAGAGGCACTGTACTTGCTCAAGAAATTCATCCCTAAAATGATATCGTAATCCTTCATATCAAGGACTACTAAATCACCATAGAGTTCTTGGTTGGAAATTCGAATTGGCACAGCTCTTAGCCACTGAGTAAATACCATGACCTCTCCCAAAGGTAATGTCGTTAAGAACTTATCCTTCATCATTACCGATGGAATCCCTAGCTTCTTGGAGAATGACATAGACACAAAAAGAATGTGTTGCCCCAGTATCGAATAGCACCCTAGCATAATGAGATAAGATGAGTATTCAACCTGTGACCACGGTAGGAGAATTTGCCACTTCTTCCTTGGTGATGGAAAAAATTCTAGCGTTGGTCGTGACTGGTGAGGCTTCCACTCTCCCTTGACTGATGTAGGGTCCTTCTGGTGTTGGCTGTGTTGGTGAGAGCCCTAGAGCCGATCATGTGATGATTGTATGGACTAATTTGTATCATATTCCTATGTATAAATAAAGGCATGTTTTATGGTTATTATACTTACGTGTATTTGTGCCAAATAGCTAAGTATAATAATGTCCTTGAGTAGAAGGTTCTAATCTATATCAATCGATTAGTTGAATCGATAGTGAGATGATATAGAGAACACTACTCGATATTATTCCTAGTCGAGTATTAACATTCAGGGACAATGTTAATACGTAGAGACTAGCATGTAGGTCAACATGATGACTTGATCTCATAAGTCATGGATATAGAGATATCAAGTTGACACATGGATATGCATTAGAGAATGTATATTGAATGACCCGCCATGAGAAAGTATCATGGATCGTTATATGAGTGTCATATACTTTCTCATGTGGCTATTAGTATGACTATTAGTCCTTGGACCTGAAGTCACCATGGATTCCTACATAAGGAGTTACATACTTTAGCTTCGTCAAACGTCACTCGTAAATGGGTGGACTATAAAGGCGATTACTGGGTATGTAACAAATTATGGAGAGGGATATGAGTGATGTAGATGGGATCTATCAATCCTATATGACGGGAGCGATATCGTATTCTTGATAGAGTGAGACCACAAAGTGCATGGCCATGCCCAAATGAGTCAATATGAGATATTGAACTCATTTGATAAGTGTGAGTCTACTTGGAGTTCAAGATATAGGTTGATTCGAGGATGACACGGTCTATGCCTCAATTGAATCAATCTAGATATCAAGGATAAAGGGACATTATCATATATTGTGAGAGTCACAATTATTAGTCACAAGGTGATGTTGGATCTCAACATTCTTGTAACTTGGGTAGCAATGATGTGTTGCTAGATACCGCTCATTGCTTATGTCTCTAAAAGTGTTTGGAGACATTGCCAACGTTACAAGAACCTATAGGGTCACACACAAAAGGACATTATATTTGGAGATGAGTTCTTTTAGTTAAGAACAAATGAGCATTGGATGACCAAGACTTGGGTTAGACTCAAGTTGTATTTGGATTAAACTCAAATTGGATTTGAGTTACACTCAAATTAAGCCATATGGCTAGATAAACCCTGGATTAATCTAACCACATGCAACCACACTTGAGTTGGACTCAAGTTGTATCTACTTGAGTTAGACTCAAGTTGAACTTGGATTAATCTAACCACATGCAACCACACTTGAGTTGGACTCAAGTTGTATCTACTTGAGTTAGACTCAAGTTGAACTTGGATTAATCTAACCACATGCAAGCTGGACTCAAGTTACATGTACTTGAGTTAGACTCAAGTTGAACTTGAATTTAGCTAGACACATGCAAGCATGCATGATGTAAACGGCAAGAATTAATGGTGATTAATTAATTAATTAATCTTGCATTAATTGGGGATGTGGTTATGGCAAGAATTAATGATGATTAATTGGTGAATTAATCATGCATTAATTGGGGCTATTTGTGTTCGCGGTGGTTGCGTGGAGACAAACTAAAAAAGGGGAGGAACGTCTCTTGTGTTAAGATGTTTTTTTTTTGGTGTGCTTTTCCTCTTTCTGTTTTGCTCTTTCCTCTCACAAAGAGTTGTGATACGGTTGCTAGCACAACCGATTCTCCAAGGTGTTTTTGTCTGTGTGGATACTTCTAGAGGAGTATCTATTTTGATACTCTACGAGATCCGGCATCATTTGGACGAGCGGGAAAGCGAAGGGCTACGCTACAAAGGTAACTACCCTATCATGTAGATCTAGTGTAGATCTAGTAATTAAACTTGTACTCGTATTATATTTTATAAGTTCGCACGGATCCGTGGCCGAAATTCTGGGGTTTCCGCAACGCAAAAAGCGGTTTTTGCGGCCTAAAATTTTTAACAGTGGTATCAGAGCCACGTGCGAACCGTGTACAAGATCACGGATCGGCAGCAGCAACAGATCCGTGACTGATAAGGAGAGATAGAAATTTAATTTTTTTTTAAAAAATATATATATATATTCATAATTTGGAATTATGTATGGATTTGTGATGATCATGGCCCAATAAAACCCAATATGATTGGAATGTGTTGTAATTCATAATGCGGCCTGCGTGCCGTTTTTGTGGTTGTGCGTGTTGTATAGTGTATGCAACCTGCGCGTTGGCTTCTTTTATTTTATTTCTGTATTTTCTTATTTTTGTAATATGCGCTATAAAGACGGTGGGCGGTCTATCCGAAGAAGGAGTTATGGAGGGAGCCGACGACACATGCCGGTCAAAGGAGAAGCTTGGAGAAGCGAAACCCTAGGTTGACCGTCCGATCTTCTCATTGGCTTGAGAAGATCGTAGTAGGGCCATGATCCAATCACAAATTAAATTATTTTATTATTTGCTTGTATGTGATGCATGCTAGAGTAAAATAATTAGAGCCTTGTGTATATGATACACCCTCTCTCTTGCGATTAGATTCGATCTAATTCAAATCAACTCATTCTCGAAATGCCTAACAAGCGATGATACCCATCACTACCTCGATCACATGTTGCTGTTGAATCTGCCAAAGCAGAGCAGCACATATTATCTTGGTAGGGTGCGGAGGGACAACCTTGGTCCCGCCTATCAAAGCTTGGGTGAGAACAAACTCAATCAGATTGAGTGAAACTAGTTAACTCGGTCGGATCGAGTCCAACTATAGGCATATTCCAATCGTTGGAAAGGTAGGATAAAAATCGCATTTATATTAAAACTTGGGCGATTTAGCCAAAGCTAACTCAAGTTTTTCTTTAAATGTAAATTTTAATCCTATAAACAAGAGTTGCATAGAGATGTAATCGGTAAATTGTTACCTACCGATCGTACTAAGTCTTGGGCGAATTAGCCAAAGCTAACTCAAGGCTTAGTATGATGTGGATCTTGTCCCACTATATTATAGTTAAATTAGATAGAATCTTGTAGTGTGGTTTGACCACATATATGACTTGATTCTACAAAATTTCTATAATTCAGTGGGAGAATCGTTTAATTAAAGGCCTAATTAAATGATAGTTGGAATGTGATAATTTATTTTCTGCATTTCTATATATTGTAGATCGCCATGACATCGAATACAAACACTCTCTCTCTGTGTTCTGTCCTTGAGAAGGACAAGCTCAACGGAGCAAACTTCCTGGACTGGTACAGGAACTTGAGAATAGTTCTCAAGCAAGAACGTAAACTGTACGTTCTGGAGCAGCCTATTCCCGAGGCACCTCCTACCAGTGCCACGCGAGCTGACCGTGATGCTCACAAGAAGCATCAAGATGACGCATTAGATGTGTCATGCCTTATGCTCGCAACCATGAACTCTAAGCTTCAGAAGCAACATGAGTTAATGGATGCTTTCGATATGGTTGAGCATCTGCGTCAACTGTATCAAGGACAAGCAAGGCACGAGAGATTTGAGATCTCTAAGGCACTGTTTCAGTGCAAGATGCAAGAAGGGACTCCCGTAGGTCCCTATGTACTCAAGATGATTGGGTACATAGAGAATCTACTGAGATTGGGATTCCCACTGGGCCAAGAGCTGGCCACAGACTTGATCTTGCAGTCCCTACCCGAAAGTTATAGTCAATTTGTCATGAACTGGAGCATGAACGAAATTGACAAGCCCCTGCCTGAGATGCTCAGCATTTGAGAACTGCTGAGCTCAATCTTAAGAAGGCCAAGCCCATTTTGATGGTGCAGAAGGACAAAAGTAAGGGCAAGCCCAAAGGCAAGGGAAAGTCTCAAGCCAAGGGCAAGGGCAAGGGCGAAGCACTGAAACCGAAAGGATGGGTTGCCAAGGATGCTACCTACTTCCACTGCGGTGAGACCGGACACTGGAAGCGGAACTTCAAGAAATACATGGAAGATCTCCAGAAGAAGAGAAGTCAGACTTCTACTTCATGTATTCATGTTATAGAAGTCAATTTGTCTATTTCTACATCATGGGTATTAGATACCGGATGTGCTTCTCACATTTGTACTAATGTGCAGGCGCTGAGAAATAGCAGGGCACTGACAAAGGGTGAGGTGGATCTACGAGTTGGCAATGGAGCAAGAGTTGCTGCTGTTGCTACAGAAGTTTATATGCTATCTCTGCCCTCTGGGCTTGTACTAGAGTTAGATGATTGTTATTATGTGCCTGCTCTGACTAAGAACATAGTTTCTGTTTCTTGTTTAGACAAGAAAGGATTTTTGTTTATAATAAAGAACAAATGTTGTTCAGTTTATTTAAATGAAATGTTCTATTGTAGTGCACCTCTGATGAACGGACTCTATCTTCTAGACTTAGAAAACCCTATCTATAACATAAATACCAAAAGGCTCAAGTCTAATGACTTGAACCAAACCTATATCTGGCACTGTCGCTTAGGCCATATAAATGAGAGTCGCCTATCCCAGCTCCATAGAGATGGTTTGCTGGACTCATTTGATTTTGAATCATTTGAGACATGCGAGTCTTGCCTTCTTGGCAAGATGACCAAGACTCCATTTAGTGGACACAGCGAAAGAGCAACCGATTTGTTAGGTCTTATATATAGCGATGTATGTGGCCCTTTCAATGTTGCTGCCAGAGGCGGTTATATGTACTTCATTACATTTACTGATGATTTCAGTAGATATGGTTATGTGTACTTGATGACACATAAGTCAGAATCCTTTGAAAAGTTCAAAGAATTCAAGAATGAAGTACAAAACCAGCTTGGCAAGAGTATTAAAATACTTCGATCAGATCGAGGTGGAGAATACCTCAGCCATGAGTTCGGTGACTATCTAGCTGAGTGTGGGATTCTATCCCAACTCACTCCTCCTGGAACACCACAATGGAATGGTGTGTCCGAAAGGAGGAATCGTACCCTATTAGATATGGTGCGATCCATGATGAGTCACACATATCTTCCTATATCCTTTTGGGGATATGCTCTGGACACGGCAGCCTTCACTCTTAACCGTGTTCCATCAAAGGCTGTAGTAAAGACACCATATCAGATATGGACTGGGAAGAGTCCCCAGATGTCTTTTATGAGGATTTGGGGTTGTGAGGCTTACGTTCGACGTCAAGTCTCAGACAAACTGGGACCCAAATCTGATAAGTGCTATTTTGTAGGATATCCCAAGGAAACGAAGGGATATTACTTCTACATTCCCAGTCAGAACAAAGTGTTTGTGGCGAAGACTGGGGTTTTTCTAGAAAGGGACTTTGTTTCTAGAAAAACTAGTGGGAGTAAGTTCGATCTTGAAGAAGTTCAAGATATGGATCCTAGCACTAAGGCCTTGATGGAGGTTGAACAAGAACCACAAAGTGTTGAGGATGATGATGTTGTTACACAAGGTGTTGTGGAACAACAACCTGTTCAAGCAGACCAACCTCTTCGCAGGTCTGGTAGGATACGTCATCAACCTGAGAGATACTCATTTCTCTTGTCTGATGACAATGAGGTTATGTTCATTGAGAATGAGCCTACCACCTATCAGGAAGCTGTGATGAGCCCAGATTCTGAGAAATGGCTAGAAGCCATGAGATCCGAGATGGAGTCCATATACACCAACCAAGTTTGGACTTTGGTTGATCCACCTGAAGGGGTAAAACCCATTGGGTGTAAGTGGGTCTTTAAGAGAAAGACTGACATGGATGGATATACGCATACCTATAAGGGAAGACTGGTAGCTAAGGGTTTCAAGAAGATTCATGGTATTGACTATGATGAAACTTTTTCTCCAGTTGCTATGTTCAAGTCTATTCGGATCATGCTTGCTATTGCAGCATACTACGATTATGAAATCTGGCAAATGGATGTCAAAACCGCGTTCCTGAATGGGAACCTACTCGAGGATGTGTACATGACACAACCTGAGGGTTTTGTAGATCCAAAGCATACTAGTAAAGTATGCAAGCTGCATAGGTCCATTTATGGACTAAAGCAAGCTTCTTGGAGCTGGAATCTTAGATTCGATGATGCGATCAAACAGTTTGGTTTCATCAAGAATGAAGATGAACCTTGTGTCTACAAGAGGGTTGAGGGAACTACAGTTGTCTTCCTCATATTGTATGTGGATGACATACTACTCATTGGGAATGATATCCCTATACTCCAGTCTGTCAAGACTTGGTTAGGGAATTGCTTCTCAATGAAGGACTTAGGTGAAGCAGCCTGTATTCTAGGCATCAAGATCTATAGAGACAGATCTAAGAGATTGCTTGGTCTTAGTCAGAGTACATACATTGACAAGGTATTACTTCGGTTTGCCATGCAGAATTCCAAGAAGGGATTTCTGCCTATGTCACATGGTGTGAGTCTTTCGAAGACTCAAAGTCCCTCTTCTACAGAGGAGAGAGACCGCATGCATCAGATCCCTTATGCTTCGGCCATAGGATCTATCATGTACGCCATGCTATGTACTCGTCCTGATGTCTCGTATGCTTTGAGCATGACGAGCAGATACCAGTCAGATCCAGGTGAGCGTCACTGGATAGCGGTCAAGAATATTCTTAAGTACTTGAGAAGGACTAAAGAATATTTCTTGATATTTGGAGGCTCAGAGGTGCTATCTGTAAAGGGTTACAGTGATGCCAGCTTTCAAACCGACCAGGATGATTATCGGTCGCAGTCAGGGTTCGTGTTTTGTCTGAATGGCGGCGCTGTGAGTTGGAAGAGTTCGAAGCAGGACACAGTTGCTGATTCTACAACAGAGGCCGAGTATATTGCTGCATCAGAGGCAGCAAAGGAGGCAGTTTGGATCCGCAAGTTCGTTGCAGAGCTTGGGGTGGTTCCTAGCATTGCAGATCCCATAGAGCTCTATTGTGACAATAATGGAGCTATTGCGCAGGCTAAGGAACCTCGCTCACACCAGCGAACCAAACATATACTACGGCGCTTCCATCTCATTCGAGAGATCATCGATAGAGGAGATGTGAAGATATGCAGAGTACCCACAGAGGCGAATGTCGCAGATCCCCTGACCAAGGCTTTGGCACAGACAAAACATGATGGTCACACTAGATCATTGGGTATTAGATACTACAGTGATTGGCACTAGTGCTAGTGGGAGATTGTTGGTGAGAGCCCTAGAGCCGATCATGTGATGATTGTATGGACTAATTTGTATCATATTCCTATGTATAAATAAAGGCATGTTTTATGGTTATTATACTTACGTGTATTTGTGCCAAATAGCTAAGTATAATAATGTCCTTGAGTAGAAGGTTCTTATCTATATCAATCGATTGGTTGAATCGATAGTGAGATGATATAGAAAACACTACTCTAAATTATTCCTAGTCGAGTATTAACATTCAGGGACAATGTTAATACGTAGAGACTAGCATGTAGGTCAACATGATGACTTGATCTCATAAGTCATGGATATAGAGATATCAAGTTGACACATGGATATGCATTAGAGAATGTATATTGAATGACCCGCCATGAGAAAGTATCATGGATCGTTATATGAGTGTCATATACTTTCTCATGTGGCTATTAGTATGACTATTAGTCCTTGGACCTGAAGTCACCATGGATTCCTACATAAGGAGTTACATACTTTAGCTTCGTCAAACGTCACTCGTAAATGGGTGGACTATAAAGGCGATTATTGGGTATGTAACAAATTATGGAGAGGGATATGAGTGATGTAGATGGGATCTATCAATCCTATATGACGGGAGCGATATCGTATTCTTGATAGAGTGAGACCACAAAGTGCATGGCCATGCCCAAATGAGTCAATATGAGATATTGAACTCATTTGATAAGTGTGAGTCTACTTGGAGTTCAAGATATAGGTTGATTCGAGGATGACACGGTCTATGCCTCAATTGAATCAATCTAGATATCAAGGATAAAGGGACATTATCATATATTGTGAGAGTCACAATTATTAGTCACAAGGTGATGTTGGATCTCAACATTCTTGTAACTTGGGTAGCAATGATGTGTTGCTAGATACCGCTCATTGCTTATGTCTCTAAAAGTGTTTGGAGACATTGCCAACGTTACAAGAACCTATAGGGTCACACACAAAAGGACATTATATTTGGAGATTAGTTCTTTTAGTTAAGAACAAATGAGCATTGGATGACCAAGACTTGGGTTAGACTCAAGTTGTATTTGGATTAAACTCAAATTGGATTTGAGTTACACTCAAATTAAGCCATATGGCTGGATAAACCCTGGATTAATCTAACCACATGCAACCACACTTGAGTTGGACTCAAGTTGTATCTACTTGAGTTAGACTCAAGTTGAACTTGGATTAATCTAACCACATGCAACCACACTTGAGTTGGACTCAAGTTGTATCTACTTGAGTTAGACTCAAGTTGAACTTGGATTAATCTAACCACATGCAAGCTGGACTCAAGTTACATGTACTTGAGTTAGACTCAAGTTGAACTTGAATTTAGCTAGACACATGCAAGCATGCATGATGTAAACGGCAAGAATTAATGGTGATTAATTAATTAATTAATCTTGCATTAATTGGGGATGTGGTTATGGCAAGAATTAATGATGATTAATTGGTGAATTAATTATGCATTAATTGGGGCTATTTGTGTTCGCGGTGGTTGCGTGGAGACAAACTAAAAAAGGGGAGGAACGTCTCTTGTGTTAAGATGTTTTTTTTTTGGTGTGCTTTTCCTCTTTCTGTTTTGCTCTTTCCTCTCACAAAGAGTTGTGATACGGTTGCTAGCACAACCGATTCTCCAAGGTGTTTTTGTCTGTGTGGATACTTCTAGAGGAGTATCTATTTTGATACTCTACGAGATCCGGCATCATTTGGACGAGCGGGAAAGCGAAGGGCTACGCTACAAAGGTAACTACCCTATAATGTAGATCTAGTGTAGATCTAGTAATTAAACTTGTACTCGTATTATATTTTATAAGTTCGCACGGATCCGTGGCCGAAATTCTGGGGTTTCCGCAACGCAAAAAGCGGTTTTTGCGGCCTAGAATTTCTAACAGGCTGCATCTAGTGCAACTGTGCGGACTTTCCCCCATACTGAATATGCTGTGGTGGAGGCGGATTTGCTTTAGTAGGGCAAGTCTTGCACATATGCCCTTCTACTCCACAGATATATCACCCGCTCATGCCTTGGCGACATACTCCTGGGTGCATCCTCCCACACTTTAAGCATTGAGGATATTTAGGGTACTTGCTTGATGAGCTTCCTTTGTTGCTTCCAGAAGTCTTTTGGTCCCACTGCTTCCTTTTATTTGGGTTCCCTTTCCAGTTCTCCGTGTTACCCTGGGATTTTTGGACTGATACTTGCTTCTGTTGCATACTGGTGGCCTTTATACTGTTTAAGTAATGCTTAGTGATTAAAGCACTACTTATCAGTTCTTTTGAGGTCTAAGACCTACTAACACCACCGACCACATTTAAAGCTATCTCAGGCCTTAACATCTTGAGCATTAGCCTGACTCTTTCTCTTTTAGTGCCAACTAGCTCTGGGCACAGACGAGCTAGTCGGTTGAACTTCTTCACTGTTTCATCCACGGATAGTTCTCCTTGTCTGAATTCCGTGAATTCATCATAATGTTTGTTGGTTACTCGCATGTGGAAGTATTCTCCGAAGAACTCAGTCTCGAAGTCGGCCCATGTCATCTGGCTGACATTTCACTTGGCCTCGACTCTCTCCCACCACATTCTAGCATCACCCGTAAGACAGAAAGATGTACACTTTATCTTTTCTACTTCAGTCCAGGCAGCAACTCTATTATGCTCTCCAGAGTTTTGAACCATGCTTGAGCATCCCAAAGTTCGCTTATGCCTGAAAAGTTCTCTGGCTTCAGTTTCTGCCACTGGATAAGGTATGCTTATTGCCTTACCCCCCTTGCCGGGACTACAGATGTAACCGATAGAACTTCGGTTACAACTGGTGCCACTACATTCACCACCGGCAGGGTAATAGGAGCGGTCTGTTGGTTAGCCATCAGGGTGGCAATCACTTGTTGTTGTTCTACTAACTACCTTTGTAACTAAGCCATTACCTCAAAAAGATTTGGTGGTGGTACTGACTCTGTTGCCTCTTGCCCTCTAAGAGCTCACTCCTCATTTTGGGCATTCTTAGCACGTCCTATTAGCATTCTCTTACTCTATATCATAATAAGACAAGGACATTACTTCACTATCATCATACACATATATCATATGTTGAGACCAATAGTCAAAGAAAGACATGTATATAAAACTAAATATATGCACTTTCTTACTTGGTAGGCGGCAGGACTGATGCTTGATGTCAGTGTGGTGGAAGGGCGGAACCTCGCTCTGATAGCAAACCTATAACACCCCTCTCTCCTTAATCTTAGAGGGAGGTCACAATTCCTTTCTCCTACACTATGATCAGTCGACTGATGGAGGAGCAGTCGATTGATGCCAGTCGACTCCTGGCCCGAGGTCACTCGACCAATCTTTCTGTTTGAAATTTGGCCATGGACCAGCCGATTGGTGGGACTACTAGTCTACTGATCAGTCGACTCTACCTAGATTTCACTCGACAAATGTTTCTATTCCCTCGAATTCACTGAGGTCAGTCAACTGCTACCCTGGGCAGTCGACTGGTAATTCTGGAATCTCATTTCCAGACTTTAGAAACATTTGAATAACTCAATGAATACACTTCTACTTCAACTATAGTTAGAACTCGTATTCATTTCATTTGTGCTAGTTCATGAACCATCTATAGCAACTCAAACTTATAATCTTTGCAGAAATAATAAAATTATCATGCAACTAAAGTAAAAACCTATAACACTAAGCAAGTCTCAGTCCCGAGTTCTTAATCCACGGTTCTGCCGCCACTGACACCAATCATCCTTCCATTAGTCTCCTTGATTTACATCCTTTCTTTACCTTTATCTGCAGTAAAAGGATGCAAATTATAAGTAAATTACTTAGTAAATAGATCCTACTCTCACAAAACATGCAATCAATATTAAACATGCTCATAATTAAAAGAATGCTTGCTTTAAAACATATGTAACTAGAAATGTCATACTTAACATGAATATGCTCATGAATATGCTTGTAACAAATGCTTGCATTTGAAAACCTTGCTTGAAATGAAAAATGCTTAACATGCTTGAAACAAATGCTTGCATTTGAAAACTTGAAAACTTGTATACTCTTATACTTTAAAATAGATAAACATCATGCTTTTGGGTCTGACATAGTACCAATGCACGCATCCTTAATAGGTTTCAGGGTAGCTAGCCACTGAACCCTACTAGAGCATCTCTACTAGGCTTGCCTAGATCTCTCGTGGGCCTCAGCCCGGTACATGCCACTAAAAATAAAATAATATACTTAAAACTTGTAATGCTTGTACTCATAATGCTTACACTTTGCATATTCTTTGCACTTAAAAAGTAATGTTCCCAAAACTTGTTTTGGGACACATCAAGACCTTGGTCTTGTACTTACATCAATGCACCTTGCGTGCCTTAGTCCCATAACTCGTTCTAGGACTTAGTAAATCCTCAGTCTTACTCTGTACTTTCATCGAGCACTTGTGTGTCCTAATCCCAAAACTTGTTTTGGGGTAAATCAAGCCCTTGGTCTTACTATACTCAGATCACACCACAAAAGGCTTAGAATCAAGTTCTACTACAACTAAAATCGTACGAGAACAACTTTGACTGTAGGTGAGTGATCTACTTACCTTGATGCTTACTACTCACTAATACCGAGTGCTAAGTCTATTGTGGAACCCCTTTGTCCACGTCATTCGCACGGTGGCCGAGTCTTAGGCATAAGGAGAAAGGAGAAACCCTAGTTCTCTTTCTCAAGAGGAAGAAGAAGAAAGTGAGGAAACGTTTAATTTCCTCCTCTTTCTATTCCTTTATATACTAAGTGGAAGTTGAAGCAACTTCCATGAATAGGTGCTTTGGTGCTTACTTGCACATATCTTAAATTAGGATGCTTTGTAGCTAGACTAGATCCAATTAGGATGCTTCTAGCATATGCAACCCATAAGGGATTCAAGTTGTATCAAATGGATGTTAAGTCCACATTTTTAAATGGATTTATAAAAGAGAAAGATTATGTAAGTCAACCTCTAGGGTTGAGGGCTTAGATCATCCCAATTATGTGTTTAGACTTAAAAATTCTCTATATGGACTTAAACAAACACCTAGAGCGTGGTATGATAGACTATCCAATTACTTAGTTTCTAAGGGATTTAACCAAGGCCAAATTAACCCAACCCTGCTTGTTAAATCCTTAGAAAATGACATCTTCTTTGCCCAAATCTATGTAGATGATACAATTTTTGGCTCAACCAATACAAATTTCTTAAACGAATTTATAAAAGTAATGGAAAGTGAATTTGAAATGAGTCTTGTAGGTGAACTAACCTTTTTCATAGAACTTCAAATAAAATAAACTAAAGATGAAAATTATATCCATCAATTTAAATATTCAAAAGAACTAATTAAAAAAGTTGGAATGAAATATTCTAAAAACCCCTATGGCAACAAACATTAAAATAGATAGTGACCCAGAAGGAAAATCAGTGGACTTGAAGCACTTTAGAAGTGCTATAGGTAGCCTACTTTACCTAACTGCTAGTGGACCTGACATCTTATTTGCAGTAGGTATTTATGCTAGATATCAAACCTGTGCTAAGGAATCTCACCTAAGTGCTATCAAGAGAATCTTTAGGTACATTAAAGGCACCCTAAATGTAGGAATTTGGTATCCTAGAATTTTAAATTTTGACCTACTAGGCTACTCTAACTCAGATTATGCAGGGTGCAAGCTAGATAGAAAATATACTAGTGGGAGTTGCCAAATGTTAGGTCAAAGTTTAGTTAGTTGGTGCAGTAGAAAGCAACATTATGTTGCATTATCCACAACTAAGGCAGAATATATAGCCCTAAGAGAATGTGTAGCTCAATTGTTATGGATGATGCATACTCTTAAGGACTTCCATTTGACCTACACTAACACTAAAGTATATATTGATAATATTAGTTCAATTAATCTTAAAAAAATCGTATTTACCATTCTAGAACTAAACATATTGAAATTAAACATCACTTTGTTAGGGATCATTAGCCAGGGGCGAACTCATAATTACACATATAGATTCGAAGTCTAATCTAGCTGATATTTTCACCAAACCACTACCTGAATCTAAGTTTAGTTCACTAAGAAGGCAGCTAGGAATGCGTTCAGTAGAATATGATTAGTTTTCATTTATATATATTTTTGGATTTTTTTAAATATTTACTGCTTTTCAAATATTTATATTATTTTAAAAAAATTTCGCGACTTAGTTTTTCAAAAAAAAAACTCTTTAAAACTAGGGTGTTTATTCGTGATGGACTTAGCGACATAACCCTAGTTTGCATGTTCCTATAGATTTAGAAGCCAGCATCTCACAAGTACATTAGGATACCTTGATTGATAACCTAGATTGGGTTGAGATACTTAGGTCTATGCCTTGACTCAAGATGCTTTAAGTCAGTGCATCAAGAGCAGTTGGGGCAATAAATACAGTTGAACAACAATCAAGATATGTAATCAAGCTTAGAAAGTCTAACTTGATCAGAATGCTTAACTTGACTAACCCAAGTAAAAGCCGCTATTGTATAACAGTTAGTAAGTAGCAAATTGGGATAGACAGGGACCCAAAGAATTATGATTTGATTATTTTTTTATTAGTTGCATGATCTTTTTTTCATAATTGGACTCACTAGGATTGTCAACTTGGTTCAAATCTTGTCACTTTTAATTTCTACTTGGTTCTTTACTACTGATTCTTGCTTAGTTCATAATTCAGTACTTGTTGCATATCAGTTGCATTCTTGATTTATTTTGCAAGACTAATAGGCTCTGATACACAATTGTTTTCCATAATCAAACTTTTCTTTCAAAATATAATTTTCAAAAAGAATGTCTATTTTTTTGATATATGGCAAAGGAAGAGAGTAAAAAAGTGAAGTTAAAGTTAAAAATTTAAGTGAAGTTAATAATTAAAATTTAGTAGAAAAGTGAAGTTTTCCTCAAAGAAGTTTTCTCTTTTTCAAAAGTTTTTTCTTTAGATTAAAGTTTTTGGAATTTGTAATACTCAGAAGATTTTCAAAACTAAACATAGAATTATTTCTTTTTCAAAGTAATGAATGTTTTCATACTTAAAATTCTTTTCAAAAATCAGAAAAATCTTTAAAAATGGAAATTACATGTTTTCAAAAGCTTCAGGGGAGGATTTAAAATCACGGGGGAGCTTTATGTAATTTTTCAATTTTCTAAGATATTTTTGAAAATTTTGAAATGTCCTAAAAGGGGGAAGTTACTAATCAAGGGGAAGAATGAAAAAAAATTATTTTTAACTTATTATGTCTTATCTTTGTGCTTAACATTGGATTATTATTTATTCATGTTTTTTAACTTAACTTTTGAACTGGGTTGCCGTAAATAAAAAGGGGGGTGTCGGAAGCACCAGATGGAACCTAGTTTTGATAATGACAAAGGGTTCAAAGTTAAGTTTATATTGTGATTTGATAATTCTACTAAGTTTGCAGGAAAGTCCTAGTTGAGCTAGACACGAAGTCTTGACTTGCAGGATTGAGCATGAAGTCCTGGTCGAGGACTGGGCACAATGACCTGGCCAAGGGCTGGGCACCGAAGACCTGACCGAGGGTTGGGCATGAAGACCTGGTTCGAGGAATTAGGCAAGAAGACCTGGTTGGGGAGTGGACACCGAAGACCTGATCTGGAAGATCGGGCAGGGGACATAGTGTAACACACAAGAATTTTCGTGAATTATTAGGAATTTTTCAGAATTTTATAGCATTTTTTCGGATTAAAATAAAAAGAAAAAAAATAAGGGATCGGGCGGGGTTTGATCCCACGACCACAGGGCAAAGCAAGCCCTTAAGTGAGTTGGGGTAACCAGCAGGGCAAGGGTATCAAGCACAAAAAAGAATGAAGCGAATTAATGTTATAGTTGATTAAGCCCGTTTCATGAAGAGGTATTTAAACTTCCGCTTATGTCACGTTAAGTCCCCGATTAGGTTTTGTGGCTGCGTGAAAAACAGAGGACGAGGAAGGCTACGAAAACAGGGAGAAAGCAATAGTTTTCTTCCTTCTTCTTCTTCCTCTTAAGGAAAGAACCTAGGGTTCCTCCCCTAGGGCCAAGGAGTGGAAGTTCTCGCAAGGAAGAGGAAAGGAGTCCTATGCTAGGGTTTTTACCTCTATTTAGTGAGTTTTCATCAAGAAAAGGGTAAGTAAATCACTCACCTGCAATAGAAGTAGTTTTGTGTGTAGATTCTCGTTGTAGAACCGTAATTTTGTGATCTAAGTACATACTTTGAGAATATTGTCTTATTGTGTGATTTAAGTTTCTAAAGAATACATGTTTTTATCATAGAACTTGAATTTAAGTAGGTTTTGTATGTGTGACCTAAGCATGATAAGACCAAGTTCTTGAAAAGTCCCAAAAATGAGATTTGGGTTAAGGTCACACAAGGTGCTCGATGAATGTTCCAACTAAGAAAGGTAAAGTTTTGTAGTGCAAAAAGTTATGCAAAAAGAAAGATAGCTTGATAAGTATAAGCTTGATGAGTAAGAAAATATTTTACTTTTGTAAAGTGACATGTACCGGGCAAAAGAGAGGCCCAGAGAAAGTTAGAAAGAAGATCTAATAGGGTGCGGTGGCTAGCTACCCCGAAACCTATTAGGGATGCGCGCATTGGTACATTGATACCATGGTACAGTGTCAAGGCCTGAGAAAGTTGATTATTATTTTGAAGTATATGAGTATATGTAAGTGTTTCAATTTCCTTAAGTGCATGTTTTTGGTTATGTATGTTGACATGGTTATGTTATAAGCATGTTAAAGAGAAAGAGCAAAGAAGTTAGTGTTTTAAAGTATGGAAATGTATCATTAGTAAGTTTCAAAAGAAATCATGAGCATGTTAAGTTTGCAAGTGTTTTGATGCTAGTAAATGTTTTCAAGCATGATTGAGATTGATAAGTGTATGAAAGTTCCCATGTGCAAATATTTCCAAGTGCATGTATTTTGAAGCAAGCATTCTTTGAAATGAGCATGCTTATTATCGATAACATGGATTTATGAGTTAGGATTTACTTACTAAGCAATTCGCTTATTAGTTACATTTCCTTCTATTGTAGATAAAGGTAAAGAAAAAGCATAAACTATGGAGGCGAACGGGACTTGCATTGATGTTCAGTGGCGGCGGAACCGTGGAAGAGATCTTTGGGATAAGTCTTAGAGGCGTTTTGATTTATAGAAATTCATGGTTGATGTTTTGGATTGGTAGGATGTGATCACCTTATTTAAACTTTACATGAAGTCAAAGTTGGGTACAATGTTAGTAGGGATTGCATGTGTTTTGATAAGTTTGTTAAATTTCATAGAAATCCTAATTTCAAGCTATTAGATTCGTTTTGAGTTGTTAAGATGCTTATAAAACTAGTATGGAGTTTAGTTTTGGAGTTGTTTCATTATATGCATTAGAAGAGTATGAATTATGGACCCTTGGAAGGAGTTCTCAGGTCTGAAACTGCAGTTTTAAGGCGTGCCAGTCGACTGGTTCAGAACCAGTCGACTGCGATATTTAACAGAACCTTCTGTTCAATGCACCAGTCGACTGCCATGAGGCCAGTCGACTGGTGCCGGGCACAGAAAGTTTCTGTGGCCGATACCAGTCGACTGGCTATCTAGCAGTCGACTGGTACCATTGAAAAGAAAGTGATGTAGAGCAGATGGTTAGTGCTTCAGTTTTACAACTAAGAGGTCTAGGGGCCAAATCCTTGCAAAGCAAATAAAATGAAAGTTTTTTTTAAGAAGTTGTTTTTTGGAAAAAAAAAATGAGAGCAAGTTAAGGGAAGTCAAGTAGTTGTAACCTAAGGCTAAGAATAAGGCAAAGTTAAGGTTAAGTAAAAGTGACATCCCCTTTAAGGGAGAGAAGTTAAGGGGTCGTCACAGAGTGGTATCAGAGCCAGTTTTCCACCCTTCCGCCACACTGACATCAAGCATCAATCATGTCGCCTACCAAGTAAGAAGTTCATATGTTGTAGTTTCTGTATAATTTTCATTATTGACTGCTAGTATCAGTAAGTGAAAGATGATATGGAAGTATGTTAGTATTATTATATGCTATTATGTGCATGATCAGTATATGTTATATGAGTAAGATGACATGATATGACATATCATGATATGAGTATGATGATATGAGAATGATGATAGTGAAGTAATGTAATGTCCTTAGTGAAGTAATGTCATTATTCTCTTTATGAGATAATAGTAAGAGAATGACAAGTTGACATCCTAGAAAGGCTCAAAACGAGGAGCGAGCTTCTAGAGGGTAAAAGGCAGAGTTAGTACCACCACCAAATCTCTTAGAGGTGGTGGCGCAGTTACAGAAATAGTTAACAGAACAACAACAAGTTGTTACCACCTTAATGGCTAACCAGCAGGCTGCTCCCATTACTCTGCCGGTGGAGAATATAGTAGCACCAGTTGTGACCGAAGATCCATCGGTTACATCTGTAGTCCCGGCAAGGGGGTACGATGTAACACCCCAAATTTTCTATGTAATATCATGACGATGTATGAACAAAAAAATGGTTATAATGAAATGATGTAAATTTCATGCAATCACATTCTATGAAATGTCATGAATGCATGAAATATCATATTCATGAATATGAAATATTAAAAAAATATTATGAAATAATATTTATGGAATATTATGAGATATTACGAATTCATGAAATATTATTTATATTATGAAATTTTATGATGGGCTTGGCTTAATGGGCTTTGATATGGATTAGTGCAAATTGTGATAAAAAGAAGAGGTAGAAAGGAGGAAGCAAGGATTGAACCTTGAACCTCCTAGTTGCACTCACCATGTCATAACCAATGAACCAAGCAATGTTTCTTGTTGATAGAATAAGAAACATGCTTGTTAAAGCTAGGGAAGGGAAGAGACATGTCTCTTCATGAGAAGAGTATAAATAAGAGAGGGGGAAAGGAAGTTACACTTCCTCTTCTTCTTCCTCACTCACTCCCACCGAAATCCCCTTCCCCTCTCCTTGCATTTTCGAAAAACACACCCTAGGGTTCTAACCCTAGGGTGTTTCGAAGGAAGAAGACCCTCCAAGTACCTTGCCCTCTACTAAGTCCAAGGAGCCCTAGAGAAAATTTGAAAAAGGAGGATTTCACTTGCCCTCCAAGTCTAGGGTACCCTACGGTTTAAAGAGAAGGTGAAATTCCAGCGCAAGGATGTAAGTGTCCTCTCGCCTGCGGCATAATTGCTATTGAATGTTTGCTTGTTTCATTCTTTTGAAAAATCACAAGGACCTTCCTTGAGGAAGGTTTCGGCCACCCTAAGCTTGGGGGTCCAAGAGAGGGGTTTTTGATCAAACCTTGATGCATGCTAGTACCCCTAGGGACTTTATACACATATGTGTTGTTTCCAAATTTTTGGGAGGACAAAAATTAGGGTTTAGCCACCCTACAACTTTCGGCCAAGAGGAGAAAGGCTAGGGCTTTTGAGTTGCTTGCTAACCTATTATGTTCCCATGATTAGTAGTGTAGATAAAGTGTTTGTGTAGATGTTTGTGTGAAGATTTGGATGTCAAAAACCTAGCCTAGCCATCCTACAAGTTTCGGCCACCCCTTGTAATTTAGGGTTAGTGGAAGCTAACCCCACTTTGAGGTATAAACCATGTTTCAATTGTTAACATGAAGTGCACTTGAGGTGTTTGTAGAAATGCATGAATGAATGCTTGATTGAAAAACCAAAAGAATTCCCTACCCTTGACTTTCGGCCAACCATGGTTCTAGGGTTGGGAAGTACTTAATGAAACCATGAAGCATGCTACCACTTATATGATATGAGTATAATTTATGTGACCTATCTTGTTAGGTATAAAAGCATGCCTTATAGCCCATGGGGCACCCTTATGACATGAACATGATGTGTTTGATAATATCCTTGAAAAAGGATACTCTACGGAAATTGGGATCAAGAGCACCCCTAAATGTGTGGTGTGTCCCTAGGGGATCATGAGCACCCATGATGAGTGGTGTGTCTCTATAAGATGTTATTAGGAGTACCTTTAAGCATATACATATATGTGTAATTGCATGTAAGATACTTTACTTTGAAAGTTGTGTACCCGACTCGGAAGGGGGTCGTTAAACAAAATCCAATGTACATGTTAACTGAAGGTCATGGCATTGGTAGGACGGAAGGGTCCTGCCCTAATTGGATTGGTGGCTCGCTACCCCAACTCATTAGGGAACGCGCTTGATGTGGTACTACAACTGGGCCCTGGATGATACTATATTTTTAAGTACTTACCTTTATGGAACCTTTTGAAAAGCATTTTCTCATTATGTGATGATCTTGTTCTGTAAAGCACTTAGAAATATCTGATGTGATGCTTATGATGCTTATAATTCTATCTTGGTTACTGTGTACATGATATGATGTATCGATATGGATTTTTGCGAGTAAGCCCGGATTCTTACTAAGCATGTTTTGCTTACTAGTTTCATGTTGTTTGCTTATGCTGCAGATAGCGGTAAGAAATACTTGAACTAAAGGAAGAGGCAGAGGGAAAGCTAAAGATGTGTGTGGTGATGGTTCGGGAAAGAAAGAAGGATTCTTATCTACCATTTTTGTCTAGAATCTAAATTGCTTCCACTAAAGGATTATAAGTTGTATTACTATACTCTGATTGTGTGATGACTATAACTACTCTACTGTTGGTCAAGTTAGGGATATGAAACCTATGTCATGTTAGATAACTCTATGCTTGGTTGAGTTTAGAATTTAACTGATACATGTGAACTTTATATAGAGGAAGACACTATCATTAGATGTCTAATTCTTGTTGTATGCATGCTAAGTGAAATGCTATAGAGTTCCTATTTCCTGTTGCTTATGAATGCTTCTTATGCATGTGTCTAAGGCTAGATAACTCATGCTACGTTTCTACTTGATATACATGCTTAACATGGTAAATGATATGAATGTATGGACCCGTAACCCCACCTTTAGGGTAGATATAAGGGCGGGCGTTACATACGACAAGAAGTATACCTCATCTAGTGGCAGATATTGAAGCCAGGGAACTTCTCATGCACAACCGAACCATGGGATGCTCAAGCATGGTTCAAGTCTTTAGAAAGCATAGTAGAGCTACTGGACTGGCCTGAAGTAGATAAGATAAAGTGTGCATTTTTCTGCCTTACTAGAGATGCTAGAATATAGTGGGAGAGAGTTAAGGCCAAGAGAAATGTCAGCCAGATGACATGGGCCGACTTCGAGACTGAGTTCTTCAAAGAATACTTTCACATGCGAGTAACCAACCAGCACTATGATGAATTCATGGAGTCCAGACAAGGAGAACTATCCGTGGATGAAGCAGTGAAGATGTTTAAGCGGTTAGCTCATCTGTGCCCAGAGCTAGTTAGCACTGAAAAAGAAAGAGTCAAGCTAATGTTGAAAATGTGAAGGCCTGAGATAGCGTTAAATGTGGCCAGCGGTGTTAAGAGGCCGCAACCCTCCGAAGAACTGATAAGCAGTGCTTTGATCACTGAGCACTACTTAAACAGTATAAAGGCCACCAGAAAGGTTGAACGATGAAGTTCTTAACAACCTTACCTTCGAGAGAGGTCATGGCATCTACTCAGTGGCTGAGAGCTGTGCCAATTCAGATTTCCAACTGAGAACGCTATGGTGATTTAGTAGTCCTTGACATGAAGGATTATGATATCATCTTATGGATGGATTTCTTGAGCAAGTACAGTGCCTCTATAGACTGCCGCAAGAGAAAAGTCAAGTTCACACCAGAAGCAGAACCTCCATTCGAGTTTATTGGAGACCCAAAGAGAAAGACAAAAGGTTCTTATCTACCTTACAAGCTCAGAGAATGTTAGAGAAGGGGTGTTCTGGTTTTCTAGCTCATATACTAGATGCAAGCCAAAGAGAAGGATTAAAGAAAGAGGAAGTAAGGGTAGTCTGTGACTATCCGGAGGTGTTTCCTGAAGAGTTACCAGGACTCCCTTCCAATCGAGAAATTGAGTTTGAAATTGAGTTGGTTCCAGGAACCAACCCAATTTCCAAGGTACCTTATCGCATGGCACCAGCAGAACTGAAAGAGATGCAAGAACAATTACAAGAGCAGCTCGACAAGGGTTTCATCCATCCTAGTCATTCATCTTGGGGAGCTCGTGTGTTGTTCGTCAAGAAGAAAGATGGATCCATGCGAATGTGCATAGATTATCGAGCCTTGAATAAGGTAACCATCAAGAACATATATCCCTTGCCAAGGATAGATGATTTACTCGATCAGTTGAAGGGAGCCACGGTGTTCTCCAAAATAGATCTGCGATCAGGTTACCATCAACTCAAAGTGAAGGAGAGTGATGTGCCAAGGACTGCTTTCAGTGCAAGATATGGGCACTATGAGTTTGTGGTCATGCCCTTTGGAGTGACAAACGCCCCTGCGACGTTTATGGATCTAATGAATCGAGTGTTCAAGGATTTTCTTGACAAGTTCGTCATTGTCTTCATTGATGATATCCTAGTGTATTAAAAGACTCAGGAAGAACATGATGAACACCTGAAGATAGTGTTGCTGACCTTACATCAAAGGGAGCTGTACGCCAAATTCTCAAAGTGTGAGTTTTGGCTTGACCAGGTGGCCTTTCTAGGCCACATCATTTCCAAAGAAGGCATTATGGTAGACCCAGGCAAAATTGAAGCAGTTAGTAACTGGAGTCGACCAACGAATGCTAGTGAGATCAGAAGTTTTCTAGGTTTAGCAGGGTACTACAGAAGGTTTGTAGAGGACTTTTCAAAGATAGCATCTCCACTTACAATCCTTACCAGAAAGAATAAGAAGTATGAGTGGACTGAAGACTGTGAGCAGAGTTTTCTTGAGTTGAAGAAGAGACTAACAAGCGCTCCTATTCTTACAGTACCCGAAGATGATAAGAGCTTTGATATATACAGTGATGCATCAAAGCTAGGACTTGGAGTCGTACTTATGCAAGAAGGCAAAGACATAGCTTATGCTTCCAGGCAACTCAAGGATTATGAAAAGAATTACCCCACTCATGATCTGGAGTTGGCAGTTGTAGTCTTCGCTCTAAAAATATAGAGACATTACCTGTATGGAGTGCAGTGCAAGATTTATACAGATCACCTGAGTCTGAAATATTTCTTCACTCAGAAAGACCTCAATATGAGACAGCGAAGGTGGCTTGAGTTAGTGAAGGATTATGACTGTGAGATCCTTTAACACCCTGGTAAGGCAAATAAAGTAACAGATGCACTAAGTAGAAAGACGTGTGACACTTTGATGTCCTTGTCAGTATTATCACCACCATTACCGAAGGAAATAGTAGATTATGGAGTTGAGATCATTTATGGGCAGTTAGCTCTATTGACACTAGAGTCAATCTTGCTTGAAGATATACAGAAAGAGCAAGCTGAGGATTCTGATATCCAAAGGATCAATCAAGAGATACAAGAAGGAGAAAGTAAAGAGTTTAGAGTATCTGACAGTGGGATACTCTATTATGGTAACCGTTTATGTGTCCCTAATAGTGAGGAGCTGAGAAAGAAGATTCTTGAAGAAGCCCATAGAACTCCCTACTCAATGCACCCTGGTTGCACTAAGATGTACCAGGACTTGAAAAGAAGATTTTGGTGGTCCGGAATAAAAAGAGACATAGCCAAGTATGTCAGCACTTGCCTGACATGTCAGAGAGTTAAAGCAGAACACCAGAGACCAGGAGGTATCCTACAATCCATTCAGATTCCAGAGTGGAAATGGGAAGACATAGCCATGGATTTCATAGTTGGTCTACCAAAGACAATTAATGGCTATGACGCTATTTGGGTAATAGTAGACAGATTGACCAAGTCTGCCAACATTTTGGCAATCAAAGTGTCTTATTCGATTGAAAGATTAGCCCAGCTATATGTACAGGAAGTGATCCGACTACACGGAGTCCCGAAGACCATTATCTCTGATAGAGATGGTCGTTTCACTTCACACTTTTGGGAGTGCGTACAGACAGCGCTAGGCACCAAACTGAAGTTTAGCACAGCTTTCCATCCCTAGACTGATGGACAGATAGCGAGAGTGATTCAAATTCTAGAAGATATGCCCAGAGCTTGTGCATTAGATTTCAAAGGCAGTTGGTGCAAATATCTATGTTTAGCTGAGTTTGCCTACAACAACAGTTACCAAGCCACTATTGGTATGACACCCTATGAAGCTCTTTATGGTAGGAAGTGTAGATCTCCCCTCTGTTGGTATGACGGTAGTGAGAAGAAAGAAATGGGGTCTCGGACTGACCTTATAGATGATACCACAGAAGCTATAAAGAGCATCCGCCAGAGAATAGAAGCTTCTCAGAGTAGGCAGAAGAGTTATGCCGATGTACGCCGTAGACCGTTAGAGTTTGAAGTTGGGGATACAGTTTTCCTCAAAGTAGCTCCTATGAAGGGTGTAATGAGATTCGACAAGAAAGGCAAGCTAAGTCCTCAATACATAGAACCCTACCTAGTGACGAAAAGAGTTGGCAAAGTAGCTTATGAGTTGGAGTTACCTCCAGAGATGTCGGCAATCCACAATGTGTTCCATGTCTCAATGCTAAAGAAGCATATCCCAGATGCCAACTAAGTGATTGAGCCACAGATGGTACAAGTTCAGGAAGATCTCAGTTATGAAAGTCGACCTATTCAGATAATAGATCGAGCAGATAAGAAGCTGAGGAACAAAGTGGTACCACTAGTAAAAGTCTTATGGCTGAATCAGAAGTATGAAGAGGCAACTTGGGAATCAGAAGATAGCATGAGGCAAAGGTATCCAGAGATGTTCTAAGTTCGAAGACGAACTTTTTATAAGGTAGGGAGGATTGTAACACCCAAGAATTTTCATGAATTATTAGGAATTTTTCAGAATTTTATAGCATTTTTTTCAGATTAAAATAAAAGAAAAAATAAGGGGTCGGGCGGGGTTTGATCCCACGACCAGGGGGCAAAGCAAGCCCTTAAGTGAGTTGGGGTAACCACAGGGCAAGGGTATCAAGCAGAGAAAAAGATGAAGCGAATTAATGTTATAGTTGATTAAGCTTGTTTCATGAAGAGGTATTTAAACTTCCGCTTAAGTCACGCTAAGTCCCCAATTAGGTTTTGTGGCTGCGCGAAAAATAGACGACGAGGAAGGCTACGAAAACAGGGAGAAAGCCATAGTTTTCTTCCTTCATCTTCTTCTTCCTCTTGAGGAAAGAACCTAGGGTTCCTCCCCTAGGGCCAAGGAGTGGAAGTTCTCGCAAGGAAGAGGAAAGGAGTCCTATGCTAGGGTTTTTACCTCTATTTAGTGAGTTTTCATCAAGAAAAGGGTAAGTAAATCACTCACCTACAATAGAAGTAGTTTCGTGTGTAGATTCTCGTTATAGAACCGTAATTTTGTGATCTAAGTACATTCTTTGAGAATATTGTCTTATTGTGTGATTTAAGTTTCTAAAGAATACATGTTTTTATCATAGAACTTGAATTTAAGTAGGTTTTGTATGTGTGACCTAAGCATGATAAGACCAAGTTCTTGAAAAGTCCCAAAAATAAGTTTTGGGTTAAGGGCACACAAGGTGCTCGACGAATGTTCCAAGTAAGAAAGGTAAAGTTTTGTAGTGCAAAAAGTTATGCAAAAAGAAAGATAGCTTGATAAGTATAAGCTTTATGAGTAAGAAAGTATTTTACTTTTGTAAAGTGACATGTACCGGGCAAAAGAGAGGCCCACAGAAAGTTAGAAAGAAGCTCTAATAGGGTGCGGTGACTAGCTACCCTGAAACCTATTAGGGATGCGCGCATTGGTACATTGATACCATGGTACAGTGTCAAGGTCTGAGAAAGTTGATTATTATTTTGAAGTATATGAGTATATGTAAGTGTTTCAATTTCCTTAAGTGCATGTTTTTGGTTATGTATGTTGACATGGTTATGTTATAAGCATGTTAAAGAGAAAGAGCGAAGAAGTTAGTGTTTTAAAGTATGGAAATATATCATTAGTAAGTTTCAAAAGAAATCATGAGCATGTTAAGTTTGCAAGTGTTTTGATGCTAGTAAATGTTTTCAAGCATGATTGAGATTGATAAGTGTATGAAAGTTCCTATGTGCAAATATTTCCAAGTGCATGTATTTTGAAGCAAGCATTCTTTGAAATGAGCATGTTTATTATCGATAACATGGATTTGTGAGTTAGGATTTACTTACTAAGCAATTCGCTTATTAGTTGCATTTCCTTCTATTGTAGATAAAGGTAAAGAAAAAGCATAAGCTATGGAGGCGAACGGGACTTGCATTGATGTTCAGTGGCGGCGGAACCGTGGAAGAGATCTTTGGGATATGTCTTAGAGGCGTTTTGATTTATAGAAATTCATGGTTGATGTTTTGGATTGGTAGGATGTGATCACCTTATTTAAACTTTACATGGAGTCAAAGTTGGGTACAATGTTAGTAGGGATTGCATGTGTTTTGATAAGTTTGTTAAATTTCATAGAAATCCTAATTTCAAGTTATTAGATTCGTTTTGAGTTGTTAAGATGCTTATAAAACTAGTATGGAGATTAGTTTTGGAGTTGTTTCATTATATGCATTAGAAGAGTATGAATTATAGACCCTTGGAAGGAGTTCTCAGGTCTAAAACTGCAGTTTTCAGGCGTGCCAGTCGACTGGTTCAGAACTAGTCGACTGCGATATTTAACAGAACCTTCTGTTCGATGCACCAGTCGACTGCCATGAGGCCAGTCGACTGGTGCCGGGCACAGAAAATTTCTGTGGCCGATACCAGTCGACTGGCTATCTAGCAGTCGACTGGTACCATTGAAAAGAAAGTGATGTAGAGCAGATGGTTAGTGCTTCAGTTTTACAACGAAGAGGTCAAGGGGTCAAATCCTTGCAAAGCAAATAAAATGAAAGTTTTTTTTTAAGAAGTTGTTTTTTGGAAAAAAAAAATGGGAGCAAGTTAAGGGAAGTCAAGTAGTTGTAACCTAAGGCTAAGAATAAGGCAAAGATTAAGGTTAAGTAAAAGTGACATCCCCTTTAAGGGAGAGAAGTTAAGGGTCGTCACA
>JAGFNQ010002082.1:45263-73911 GCA_024364735.1 Boesenbergia rotunda | reverse complement strand
CGTTCGGATTTAAAGAGCAAGTGCACAGCGGAATAAAATAGAGTAAAACAACGCTAACACGATCGTCTTACTTGGTTCGGAGCCTAGGTCGACTCCTACTCCCAAGGCCCACGATCGTTGACCGTTTTCTGCGGGCAATTCTATAAGTTCGCAAAGTTTACAAATAGATTTTACAATAAGGCAGAATAGTAAACTTTAAATACAGAGCTCTTCGTTACCGACGTCCGTGTAGATCAAAGTTTCGGAGCAGCAGGACGTCGTCAGCTTGAGTTGGAAGATTTCTGAAGCGTGTCGCGGAAGCAGAAGAGCGCAGAAGCGTCGAAGCAATTCATTGTTTTTTGAAGAGGGTCGAGGCCCTCTTTATATAGGGCAGGGGGCGCCCGACATGCGCGGGGCGCCCCCCCCCCCCCCCACGTGGCTCTTGATCCGGTGATGCTCCAGTCAAAGCTGATCTCGTTATCTTCGGGATTGTATTTGACTGGGGCGCCCGACGCGCACGGGGCGCCCGATTGACCGGTCAAACTTTATCACCGAGGCTTCGCGAGGGTGAGCTGCAGCCGCCTTCAGTGGCGTGGCACAGTGGGCGCCCGAGACATGCGGGGCGCCTGACATGTGGGGCGCCCGACACACGCGGGGCGCCCGACACACGCTGCTGTCGGGGCGTTTACCTCTCTGCTGACTTTGGGTTGACTCTGGGGCGCCCGACACATCCGGGGCGCCCTGCTCAGCTGCGGCCTCACTCCTTTGAGGCCCTCTGAGCTGCAGAAACACAGTCCTTCGGTCCTGCATCCAGGGTTAGTCCAAAATAGCAAATACTAAGTTGATTTTTCACAGCCTTAGCTGTCTTGGTTCTGACTTTGGGTCTCCAAAATGGAGCCCTAGGTCGAACCGACGCCTAATGTTCCCTCTAGGGGAACGCGTCCTCACCTACTCCTCTCGGGAGAATTTACCTGGTGCCAACCGGTTTCACCAGTTGGACTTTTGCCCAGCAGCCCTTCGCCAGGTCTTGGTTTTCGCCCAGCATCCCTTCGTCAGGACTTGGTTTTCGCCTAGCAGCCCTTCGCCAGGACTTGGTTTTCACCCAGCAGCCCTTCGCCAGGACTTGGTTTTCGCCCAGCATCCCTTCGCCAGGACTTGGTTTTCGCCCAGCATCCCTTCGCCAGGACTTGGTTTTCGCCCAGCATCCCTTCGCCAGGACTTGGTTTCCTGACAGCCCATCGTCAGGTGCCTAGCAGCCCTTCGCTAGGACTTTGTTTCCTGCACACTCAAGCAGCATTGTTAGACAACAAATAACCCTTAACTTTGAATCCTTTGCCAATATCAAAACAAGGTTCGATCTGGTGCTTCCTGCACCAACAAGAACAACCATGGCTATGGCCATCAAGTTATTCTTAGCTATGAAGGTAGGTAATTATACCGATTACACATCACATATATGTAACTATCACATTATGCTATCAACTAATTGAATGTTTGCATAAAACATTGGGTTGTTAACTCATTAACAAGTATGCAACAATATACATAGCACCCAACTGCACCTCTCTTTACATCGACCTTGGCTGTGGCACAACAAATCGATGCTCCAAGCTTAAGGCTGACCCATTAATCAAGAAATAGTTTTAATATGGTTGGAGCTCATTCAACCGCTTAGTCAGGCTTGGATGTGTCCAACAACCAAAACTAATGATTGACCTCTGACTCGAACTATATTATTCATAAACTAATTCCATGGTTTGAACATGTTGAGGTTCAAGTCGGGCATGGATGTGTCCATCAACCCAAGCGAGAAACAAAACTCCGATTCTAACCATATTAATGGAAGGTGTTGGCCTTAATATTTTGTAAGGGGTTTTGGGTCTCATTCCTTTTAAGCACATTCATGACATAAAATTATGTCATGACTAACGATTTCCTTAATAAAGTATGTATGTGACTTAATTTATCAAGTCTCATGAATTAAATTAGGAACCGGATTTCCTAATTATAATTTCATACTTTATTAAAGGAATTGTTTTGGGAAACAATTTCCTAAATTGTCATAATTAATTTCGGAAATAATATGTTCAAGACTTTGATTTCTCTAAATCAAATCTTGTTAAATTAAGAGACAAATCCCTTAATTCAACTACATATTATTTTCATGAAAATCTCATTTAAGAAATCTCTATAGGAAACCATTTTCCTAATTAATTTTGGAGACAACAATATGTAAGAGCATAACCTCTTCAAACATATTTTATTCATGGATTTAATTAATTACAACAAATTATTTTCTAAGGGTGGCTCCCCGAGGCTCAGATACCCAAAGAAAAGTAATGTGTTGTAAATCCAATTGGACGGCTCCCCGAGGCTCAATCCAATCAAACATGACAATTTCAATTAAAATTGGGAAATTAAATTACAACAACTATCTTTAAATTGGACGGCTCCCCGAGGCTCAATCCAAAATAAAAAATTTTGTTGTCAATTTAAAAACCAATTCAAATTTAATTGTCAATTAACTGTCCATGAATTTGTCTAGACTTTCTAAAAAGAAAGTGCCCAAAATTGCGAGATTTCGAAAATTGATTTTCAGAATAATTGTAAGTTTCTGGTACAAAGGAAACTTGCATATTTCCAAAATTGGAAAATTTCTAAAATAGAATAATTTCCAAAATTGAAAAGTTTCCAAATATGGGAAGATTTCGAAATTATTATAAAATTTCAGAAAATAGAAAATTTCAAATGTTTGCGAAATTTCATGAGGATTTCCAAACTTTGAAATTCCTAAATCTAAAATTTATTATAATTTGAAAGTTTCCATAATTGAAAAAAAAATTCCGAAATTGAGATCATGACAAAGTTTTCCACAAAACAATTATTTGATTAAGTCGAACACTAACCGGCTCTGATACCACTGTTGGGACCGGGTGCATGTCGACAAGGATACGAGTTCGTAAAATTCAAAATTTTTACGTGCAGCGGAAGAATTTGCATAAAATAATTTCCTAAATTATTTTAACTTCGTATCTAGCATGCAACCTTATGGTGTATTGACATAATCATAAAATAAAACTTTGCGGAAAAGTAAACTAATTTACTTTGTACCTTTCCTAACTCGAAGAAAAGGGACGAGATCCAACCGTAGCGTCCCTTGGAAGCTTCGCCTCTATTCGCGTCCACGCCGAGTTCTCTTCGGGATGACTTCGCAAAGTCACGAGTTTTGTGCCGACGAGAACTACTAGATTCTCGGAAGGCACAACTTGAGATCAAGAGAAGAGTTAGAAACTAACCAACAAGAAGTAACGGAATCGAATTCCGAGAGGAGAGGAGTCGCTATCCGCTTCTTCTTTTTCTTGTTCGGGTTCTTCTTCTTCTAGTGGCTCACGGCAACACCTCCTTGGTGTTGTGATTGGGCGCCGGCCCTAGAGGAACTAGGGTGCGCCGGCCCTAGAGAGCTAGGGTGCGCCGGCCCTAAGGAAAGAAGAAGAGAAGGAGGAGAGAAGAGAAGAGAAGAGAGAGAGAGAGAGAATAATTAATCTCTTAATTACTCAATTAGAATTAAGGGCTAGCCTTTGGTTCCTTTATATAGTAGCAACTCCTTTGCTAAGTCTCCCTCTAAACCGAATTAACGGAATTAGTTATAAGAAATTTATCTTATAAATTTTCTTATTGCTTATTCCTTTTAAGCCTAGTCTTATTATAAACAATTTATAATAAAACAAATTAGTTATCATAAGAGATTTATCCTATAAATTCTCTTATGAATTTTATTATAACTAACTTTATAATAAAACTAATTATTTATCATAAGAAATTTATCCTATAAATTCTTATGAATTAATTCCGTTTAAACCAAGTCTTTATTATAAACTAATTTATAATAAAAACTAATTCTTCTTCTCTTTAAATTATGGAATAAATTTTATAAGAAATTTATAAACTTTCTTATTATGGATAAATCAATTCATAATTGATTTTATAAAATTAAAATGAACCAACTCATGGATTATTTTAATCTTCCATAAAAGAATAAACTTCTATAAATTTTATTTATATAAATTTCTTTATACAAATTTATTTATCCATAATTTATAAAATAAATCGTGCTATATTTATTTTATTAATTAAACCAATTAAATTGGTTTTCTCCTTTTATTTGGCCGGCCACCAAAGAGGGGTTAACACCCTCTTTGGTCGGCCAAACCCAACCCGGAACGTCGCGAATTAAACTCATTTAATTCGCCCAAAAAAGCCTTCAAAAGACTTAGCCATTTTTAGCTTCTAATGCGCCTCTGACTAACTCAGATTCGACTTATTTCTCTTGATCGGAAAATCCAATTTTCAACTCGTTTTAAATCCCTCGGATTACTCGTAGTGCGTGTGACTAAATAGGCTTTCGATTTATGTTGGCCGTCTATAATTAACTAATTATAGAACGATCATGAGTGGCACCTAGTAGTACATCATGATCCCCAATTAATCGAAAGATCAACGGTTTGACCTCAGAAGAAATTATTCTGACACCCTTCAGTAGCTCTAATGAATCGTGCCCCATTCCCTTCACCACCTTATACCCACTTGGTTCAGGACACGGTCAATGGTGTCAGTCCCCACTAGGCTGACTACGTCACGCCTAGCCCAAGTAATGTCTTACTCGTCCTTTGGATTTCTAATTACTCTCATGTATTTTAGAGACTCTCACTCTAAACATGATATGCTCTGGCCAGAGGCTTTGAGTAACAATCCGACGATAGGCCTGGGTATACATCTCCTCGCAAGGAGTGGTGAATCCTTTGTAGGCTGTTCAAACATCTTCGGGCACTTCGGCTTATACCCGATCATCCTGGGTCCACACCTCCTTGGAGATGCTTGCTTAAGATGTCAAAGTATAAGTCTCCATGACCAAGATGACTTGAACACCGCAAGTCAAAGGAACATCGCACTTAAGCCGCAGTAAGATCTTCATTGACATATCTACATGTAGATTCCCATATGAAGTCTTACAGCTAGTCACTCCAATGAACTAGTTCCCTTAACTAGCATCCATGTTTATCTCCGGACATCCCAATGTCACCAGCCAGTGAGAATCAACTGATTAGAGAATAACCCATGCTAGTCTCAACAGAATTGATAGTGTCCGTTTTTATCAATTCATCGACTAGGGATATTTTCAATACTTCACATTTGCGCATTTAGAGATAATCACTAGTTGTGATCTCATCACAAATTCTCTTATGCTGTGAGTTGTATTGCGGACATTCAATAGATGAGTTTAAGATCTCAATCAAATACACAAGCATGTATACTCAAATAGTGAATTATCATTTATTAATATAAATGTTTTACAATCATAAGGCGATTGCCTTAGGACACTTCTCTCATATCACTAACAGTAGGTTACCTGTATTTCCTGTTATAGGATTTCAGACTGAGACTTAGTATACTGAGGACTTGGGGAGGGAGGTATGTGTATCTATCATACACCATCCTTGCATTGTTGCATGTCGGCGATCAGCGACTCCCTTGTGGTTGAGCCTAATCGTCTTCCGGCACATGATATGCACACACGACCACTCATGGGTTAGTGGATACCGCTGGGTGTGTGCATTTGCTCTGTATTGCTCCGCTCGTCCGCTCAGGGGTTGTGGTTTCGGAGTGTGGTAGCAAGCAGGGATCCCTTCTCTACCCATAGACCAGAGAAGATGAGAGAGATATCTCCCCCATATATACATAGGGCGGAGCGATAGCTCCACCAGCATCCTATCCTCTCGGTCACTTAGGAGCAGTGATGGCAGAGTGCGGACAGTGTCACAGCTCTACCCACTCGGCCGACACAGTATCGCCTGTCTCGGTGGCTTGACTGGAGTTAGGGGGTGACCATGGCATTGCACCATGTGCATATTTTGCATCGTGCATTGTTTGCTGTACTTGATTTCTGCACTTGATTGACATGCATATACTGGATACCTGTATACCTTGGTTTATATGTTATACTTGTTCCATAGGGATTTATTTCACCCTCTGCAGGATAGATGGATTCTGGTATGTATCTTTTGTAACGACCCGGAAAATTCTCTTAATATTTTCTTAAAATATTAAGCATGTTTAAATAATTTTCCAAGGGACCTAGAAATATTAAGGAGAACTTAGGCCTAGAAAATCCATGTTTTCTCATTTAAATTGAGAAAACTAAGTACCAATGAGCTTTAAATGAGCTCCAAAAATGGGTATTAATTAGGTAAAATTAATATAAATTAGGTAAAATTAATGTAAATATAAAAGAATTTTATTTATGAATATTGGCATAATTATGAGTGATTTTAGGGAGATTTTCGAATTTAGGAAATAAAAATAATAAAATAAATGAAATAAAAATAAAATAAAAATAAAGGTGCATGAGCCAAGGATTGAACCTTGGACCTCTTGTACAACCATGTAAGCCTTAACCAACTCACCTAGCAAGGGATTTCTATGAGGAAATGAAGTGGATATAAGTTAAGATTAAGAAGAAGATGAAGAGTCATGGAGAGACTCTTCATTTACCTCCTTAATGGGCTATTAAAGGGGGGTTTTGGGAGTTACCTCTTCTTCCCATTACTTGCATTTCGAAAACTCTTCCTCCCCTCATTCTTGCCGAGCACCAAGAAGAGGGTTTTCCCCTTGGAAAAGCTTCCACCAAGGTCCCATCTCCTAGATCTAAAGTCTCTTCCAAGGATACAAGGACAAGGGTGTTCAAGGGTCCAAAGATCTTACCATTTTCTTCTCTTTCAAGGTTCGAAAAAAAATCAAGAAACCCAAGGTAAGACTCCCTCACCTGTGGTATAATAGTTCCCCTGTGATTTCCATGATTTTTAGCATGATATATTGGTTAGTTTTCGAATTTGATGTTGAAAGGAAAGAAAACCAAGACCCTCATGCTTAAGGGTTTCGGCCACCATGATTTCTAGGTCTATAAATATGCTAAAAATCTTTATAATGCTATTTAATGTTCCCTTATGATGTGTAGAGGTTAAGTATAATTTTTGGGAATTTTTGGAGTACCCTAGGACACCCTAGGGTTTCGGCCAACATGAAAGAAACAAAACTAAGAACCTTAAGTTTAAGGGTTTCGGCCACCATGATTTACAGGTCTATAATTATGCAAAAAATCATGATAATGTTATTTAATGTTCCCTTATGATGTGTAGAGGTTAAGTATAATTTTTGGGTATTTTTGGAGTACCCTAGGACACCCTAGGGTTTCTGCCAACATGAAAGAAACAAAACTAGGAACCCTAAGTTTAAGGGTTTCGGCCACCATGATTTACAGGTCTATAATTATGCCAAAAATCTTGATAATGTTATTTAATGTTCCCTTATGATGTGTAGAGGTTAAGTATAATTTTTGGGAATTTTTGGACTACCCTAGGATACCCTAGGGTTTCGGCCAACATGAAGGAACCTAAGCAAGCACCCTAGGACACCCTAGGGTTTCGGCCACCATGTTTAAGGTCTAAAATGATGATAAAAATCCCAATCATGATGTTTAATGTACTCTCATGATGTCTATAGGTTTTATACAATTTTTGGGAATTTTTGAGGTACCCTAGAGACCCCATATGTTTCGGCCAACCTCAAGGACCCAAGGGTTAGGGTTGAGCCTTTAACTTCAAGTATATATTTATGTGTTGCCATGATAAGTATGATAAGTTTATGTTCAGGATATGAATGATGCCATGATAAGAATGATAGGGTTATGATCACGATAAAAATGATACTATGATATGTTAGGTTCATGATATGAATGATGCCATGTTAAGTATGTTATGTTTATGTTTAAGAATGAAAATGATGCCATGTTTAAGAATGAAAATGATGTCATGTTAAGTATGTTATGTTTATGTTCATGATAAGAATGATACATGCCATGTCTTATGAATGATACATATGTATGCCATGATTTATGAATAAGATGTATGTATGTCATGTCTTATGAATGAAGTTAAGTACATGCCTTTAAGGCACATCTATGATGTTAAGTATGATGAATGACAAGTATGATGAATGAATGATGATGAACACAAGTATGATGAATGAAAGATGATGCTTATGTCTTTAAGGTATAAATATGCTAATCAGCACGGTCAATGGTTGACGGTACGATGGTCGAGAGGACCGGTAAATGGGCCGGTAGACGGGCCGAGCCGTAACAAGTTATGCTATGTTCTATGAATGAATGATGACACATGAAAAGTATTTTACTTTATGTATGGGCTTGTACCGGACCGAAGTATGGGTCCAAGGGATGGGCACCTTAAGAACGCCCCGGTTTTGGACTACCGTAGCTGTCCACGGTTCTGGCCCTACCGGAGCTGGGCAATAGGGATGGGCACCTTAAGAACGCCTCGGTTCGGGGACTACCGACTATGCTGTCCTTACCCTAGTAGGTTGGGGCTTGCGACCTCGGACTTGCTAGGGATGCGCGCTATGATGTATGTATGTGGTACAAGCCGGGGACCCCAAATGATGTATGATGATTATGTTTAAGCATTTAAACGTATGTTTTAAAAGTTAAGTATCCCTTATGTATATGCATTCCACTCATGCATCCATTCATGTTATGCATTATGCTATAATGATAAGATTTTATGCTTACGTTTCATGTTAAGAAGTATGCATGAGAATGAATGATCTATGCCATGATTATGTTAGGAAGAGGTTCATATGCTATGATAGGTTTTATACCATGAATTATGCCATGCTTAGAATGTTCACTACGTTTATGAATTATGCCATACTTAGAATGTCTACGATGTTTATGTTTATGCCATGAATTATGCCATGCTTAGAATGTTCACTATGTTTATGATCTATGCCATGAATTATGTTCACTATGTTTATGAATTATGCCTTGAATTATGTCATGCTTAGAATGTCTATGATGTTTATGTTTATGCCATGAATTATGCCATGCTTAGAATGTTTATGAAGTTTATGTTTATGCCATGAATTATGCCATGCTTAGAATGTTTATGATGTTTATGTTTATGCCATGTATCATGTCATGCTTAGAATGTTACTATGATTATGTTCATGCCATGCTATGTATACGACAAGTGACGAAAGATGTTATGTTCTAAGTAGAGCACCAAGTATGTTAATGTTTTATGTGCTCATTATGAGATGAATGATGAATGGTTTTGTGAGTAGGAAAGAGTCTTACTAAGCCTGTGTGCTTATAGTCTTATTTTCTTATACCGCAGATCATTCAAGGGGACAATGAAGGAAGCAGCAGGAGGGCAAGAACGCATGTGTGTCGTAGTGACTTGGCCCAGGAAACTATATGTTTACTTATATGTTTGAATAATGACTTATGGAACCTTATGACCTTATGATATGATGTTATGTGAGACATGATATGATGCTTAAGTCCAAAGTTAATATGCTAAGGTTCCCATGTCAATAAGTTAAGAATGGAACAGGGCATGTATAAGTTAAGTTATTCCACTGCCTTATGATGTCTACATGCCCTAAGCATGTGAACGTAACGCCGCTTATGAAAAGAAAAAAAAAAGCGGGCGTTACATCTTTATTCAGTATCTTCAGTATACCCTTTCCTATTGTTCATATGGACTGTATCAGCGTAGACTCCTATTGTTATTATAACATGCTATGCATATCCACTGGGTATTCGCTGAGTTTATGGACTCACACCATTGCCATATGTTTTATTTCAGGTTGAGATACTTAGAGTCGTCAGAAGAGCCCAGCAGCCAGTCCCTACCCATCGCGACGACATAGTTTCGTTTTGTACTTAGTAGTGTCTATTTTTTTATATTTACTTATTGGACTTGTATATGTCTTGGGAGTGTTGTCGTGTGCCCTAAGGGGTTTTTGTATTGGTTGTCTTGTCGTAAGTCGGACCGGTCCGCAGTCAGGTATGATTTACTTAGTTTCTTAGTTGTCTGGTGTTTTTATGTTGTGTTTATATATTTTGGAGGCCTGAGGCCAAATTAAACTGCGTGGTGATATCTATTATGTTGTATGTATGTGTAAATTGTCCGCCGAACAGGGGAGGTGCTGTCCGATTTTCTATTGGAACAGCGGCTCCATTGGTCTCGGGGCGTGACAATCCGACCATTCAGGACCTCGATAGATAACTCGAGGAGATGGACGTCTTCCAATAGCTGCTTCTCCCGAGCTTGGAGTCGCCCCTGCTCCTGAGTCAGGTGACTCACTTCCTCGGAAAGGGTTATCTCCCTCTCAAACAGAAGTCACTCCCGATGGCGAGTACTGAGCAGGGATGCTTCAGAGGCTAGAAGGGCGTCCAAGTAATGGTCTACTTTGGCACGTAGATTCCTGCTAACTTCCAATTGCATCCAGCCCCCCTCACGAGCTCGGAAGACCTCTGCCTCCAATTCTACCACCTGTTGGCACAGGGATCCAATTTCTTGCTCAGGAGACATCCGCCGGCACAAGAGGAGGCACTAGGAAGTGGCCTGACACAAAAAAAATAAGGGTTAAAAGGAAAAAATAAAATAAATACACCGAGAAGCTTACCTTTAGGAGTGACTCGTACAAGATGTTGATTACCCTAGCCGAAGGCATCCCCCTGAGGGATGTAATGTGCTCTTCAGTTCGCCCCCGCATGGCTTGCTAGCTCCATGGGGAAGGTATTCTAAAGATAACCCCAGAGCTGCGGGGAGCGAGAGGTAGGAGACGCGGTGGGGAGGTAGGTATGCTGGAGGGCACCTCGTCAACTGGATATTTCCCCTATGGCAGCTCCTTAAGCTGGACTGGCTGGAAGCCTCCAGTCGCTGCCTTCTCGACCGCTTTCACCTTCCGGCGCAGGTGAGCACTGGTGAGTGCGGGCTCGCCTGGTCACACCCTCTTGCCCTTAGTGCTGCTGGAGGCCTCAGGGGGTCTGGGAGGGAGCTCGACCTCACTCTCTGGCTCCGCGATAGTCGGTGCCGCCCTCCGGTGGCGCTTGGAGAGAGGAATAGAATCCTCCTCCTCCTCAATGGCCCTAGCCGAGTGGGTCCTTTTCCTTGGAGGAGCTGGAAAGGACGCAGGTTTTCAACGGGGGACTTGTGGCTCGTTCTCCTCCCCCTCTTCCTCCTCAGCGGGTAGGACGAGGTGTGTCCGTCTGATAGGTGGCAGGTCTGCTTTCTCAGTGGGCTCTGCCACCAACCTCGAAGCCTAAGCCGGTGGTTCCTCGTCGCCAGCCCCCCCCCCCACCTCAGCAGGAACCGGAGGGAGGGGGGTTTCCTGAACACTAGGTAGCTGTGTGGTGGTCAGCACCTCACCTTGGGTTTGTTCGAAGCCCTCGGAGGGCTCAGTCGCGGAAGGTAGGCAATCTGGAGGAGGAACCAGAGCCTGTTCATCCGCAAGCTCCCACTTGAGAAGCTTGCTCATGGCCCAGGAGAGCATAGTATTCTCTACAACACAAATAACAAAATGTCAGTTAGCATAGATAAGCGATTAATAAAACAGTGCACTTACGGAGGTCGGGGCTAAGACGGGTGACTTTGGGGTTGATCTCAGCCCGGTACAGAAGCTCTTCGCATGAAACCAAGTTGGGTCCATGGAACTCCATCTGGGCCAAAATGCTTCTGACCCTCTGATACCCCGGATCTCGTTGAAAATCACCCAGGTCTGGAGAATAAGGTAAATCTTCAGGCCAGCGTGTTAGACAGAATGGGAACTCAACAAGTGAATAAATAAACAGTGCTCCTGCCATCCCATATGGGAGGAAGGGAGGCTACTAATGAATTTGTGGCTCGGACGGGCGGTGAAGCTAAAGGCTCCCCTAGACGCTAAGTTTGGAAGGAAAAAATAATGGAAAGAGCAGGGGGGTCAAGGGTATATTAAACAATTTGAAAAGGATGAGTGCCCCGCCCATCTGGGTGAAGGCGTTTGGGGCCATCTGGTGTAAGGGCACATCAAAATATTTGGAGATGACCATGAAGAAGGGAGGGATTGGAAAATGTAGGTCGAACTCCACCAGTCCTAAGAAGAAAGTGTAAAACCCTAAGGGGGGTTATACAGGGGACTGGTCGATACTGGGAACCCTAACATCCAACTCTATCGAAATGCCATAGGCCTCGTAGGCGGCTCTCAGGGTGGCGGACTTAACCTTAGACGAAGTGACTTCGTACCACTTCGGACGGTAAGCTCTTTCCTCTTCTGGTTTCCCCTTCCTACCCTAGTCTTTCTTCTCCTTTCCCTCCTTGCCCATGACTTCGGATGAAAGAAGGAGAAGAAGATAGAAAGTGAATGGGACTTACGCGTGAAGAAGAAGCCCTAGCGAAAGAAGACTCTAGTAGGCAGAAATAGAATGCGCAAGCTTTGATAGTCGGCGGTGCAAGAAGATGGAAGGTCACTTTTGCCTTCCCTTTTTATAGGGAAGAAACCGCTCTCGTGCGAAGAATAGAGGCACGACACGTGGACGGCGATGACTCCAAACCTTGAGGTGTCGTCATTCATTATGGTCGTTGGTTGGTATGCCCCTACTAAGCGTATCAGAGGGAGATCACATAAAAAAGACCCTGTCACATGGCAATATTCTAGTCACTGGAATGCTCACTCATCATTAAGATACCCCATGCGCTCTTAATGGGTGATGGACAACTATCATTACCAGGCCTTGGAACTCGCAAGGACTCTTGGATTAACTCAAAGGATCGCCTGGAGCCAAGGGACGAATGTTTCAATTCCTAGGACCCGACAAGTCGTCAAGAGAGAAGGAATGGTAATATGGGCCCCGCAGATACTTCGCTTCCTCTAATCATGCCACCAGCCTAATCAGTTAGTCACACTTCCTTCGATTAGACTTGAAGGGGGGACTTATGATAGGGATGAATAACCCAGGGTGGACATGTGGTACGGGAAAGCTACGTGGCAGATCCCGCCGAACCAGTGCCCCAAGGCTAGATCAGGAATCGGGCTCCCGAGACTATCTCGGGAGAGTCGATGAAGGTCTCGAGGTTAGCTCGGGAGATGAGACTCCGAGACTAACTCGGGAGAGTGGAGCCTAAAGATTAATGAAGGGATAATAAAGTCAGACTTCAAGTACCCGTTCCTCTTTCTAGAACAGGAAAGCCATCAGGTAATTATTGTTCGCAACACACGGTAATTAATGCCTTAATAATCGCAGTGGCTGTTACCAAAAGAGAATATCTATCAAGTAACCGATGATTAAGGAACGTAGAGGAGAACGTGGGGACACGTGTGATATAGACATCAGGTATATAAGATGCCTCAGAACCCAGGTAAAAGTGGGGTAAGCTTTTCGAGACTTAGACCACTTTTGATTCCTTGTTATTCTCCGAAAAAGAGAGAGTTCTGACTTAAGCGTCAGAGAGGGCTCCATCGGAAAACCTTCCGGTGTATCCCCTTTAACGCCCGTGTTAATCTCGCATGCGTGGACATCCTCTCCCCGTCGGTGTCGCCGTGGGCTGCGCTTTGGTGATTAGCCATCCCCATCCTTCGCTTCCGGAACAATCCCAATGTCATATTTTCATGCATAACACTCAATTCCATTATGCAAAATCCCTTGAATTGAGACTCAAATCCGTCTCCAAATCCTTTGACACACTTCATGGTTCATCTAGACTTCCAGGAGAAATCCTCCCGAGATCCATTGACCATGGGTCCCAACTTGGCTCCTAGAGCTCCCTCTTGAGCTCTTAGCCTTAGTCACCTCCCTAAGTGACTCATTTATAATCACAAGGTCACACCGGTGTACCTTCGATGACTTTTAGCCTACAAACCTAACCTTTTTAACCTTGGGCACCTTGTCCTTGGTTAAGTTCTTCTTTTTCCCTTTAAATGACTTTCCCTTGCCATTCTTGGGCTTCCCCTTGCTATAGTCATATGACACCCTTGCATATGACTTCTCCATAGCATTGGAGAACTTAGATCGGTATCCTAGACCCAATCTATCATTGTTGGATTTTTGACTACCAAACACCATTCCTAAACCCTTAGACCAATGGTGAATCTATCTAGGGTTTTCTCTAATTTATCAAGCTTTCCCTCAAAGCTTGATTTTTCCTTTTTAGGTTCTTAAACCTAGAATAAACATGTCCACCTTGGACATTCCAAGACCTACCCATTTGTCTAGTCATATGCTTCCCTTTTTTGGGATTAATGTTTTGGTCCTTAGGTCTAAAGGTTCTAGGTTTATCATGATGCATGAATTGCCTAGGGTTTTGATATGCAACATTAACCCTATTTTTATCATGATATCTAAAATCAAAATTATACATGGGCAAATAATTTTCATTATTTCTAATATGCATGGAGGAGTTTAATTTGAATTATATTTCAAATTAAAGTTAGGAATTACCTTTCTTACCTTTGTAGCTCCTCCTTAATGTGAGCTCCTCCTTTTCTCCTTCTTCTCCCATTTCTCAAATGCTCCAACTTCTTGAATTCTCCTTTCCTTGAACATTTAGTGTGGTAATGTCCTAGCTCACCACACATGAAGCATCGAATGTGCTTCTTCTCCTTCTTTTCCCTACAACCCATGTTAGAATTTAAAAGAATTGACTTAGGTTTTGGGTTTACCTTCTTTTTCTTACCCAATGGACACTTGTCCTTGTAGTGTCCATTTTTATTTCATACAATGCAAATGATGTGATTTTTGGATTTTGCTTTGGTGGAGGTGGTGGTTTCTTCTTGCTCCGGTGATGAAGGTGGTCTCTCCTCCCCTCAATCCGTGAAATGGAGACTTCTTCTTCACCCTTTGATAAGTGCATGGTTCCTCATCTTCTTGTGCCACTTCACTTGAGGAGGTGGATGATTCTTTTTCTTCTTTCTCCTCCTCTTTGGATGTTGAGCTTCTTTCCTCATCCGATTTGTCCATTTCTTCTTCTTCTTGGACCAATAAGTCCATCTCCTTGGGCTCTTCTTCTTGTGTAGGCTTTTTAGAAGAGCAATCACTTTGTTTCATAGTTCATGAGCACACTTGTACTCACCTACATGACTAATTATATCATTAGACAAAACATTAAGTAAAATTAATATTACCTTATCATTTGCCTTCGATTGTGTTTGTTGTTCCTCATTCCAATATCGTGGTCGAAGCTTTTTCCCAAGTTTATCTTTCCGGGATTCGAATGATTCTTCGAGTGCAATCATTAGATCTCAATCCATGCCGAACCAAGTTTTCACCCACAATCTCCGATAGTCGAATCCTTTATTTGTTGAGGAGAAACTAACTTTCGCGATCATATGAAGGTGGGATGTTAATGTCATCTCACATTCTCTCTTCAAGCATCATTTCCTCTAGCTCTTTGCTCTCCCAGCGGTTAGTCCGTAGATGAGCAATCTCGCTCTAATACCAATTGTTGGGGATCGATGGATCGACTAAAGGGGGGGTGAATAGACGGTTGCCCCAATGTCTCGGTTTTCTTCCTACACATTGTTAGTGCGTAAGCAGAATAACAAAACTAAACTTACAACTAAGAAGACACAAACCGATTTAACATGGTTCAGAAATAAAGCTCTTACTCCACGGCTGTCCGTAAGGTGGACAATCCCGATCCGTCGGTGGATGACTCCCCGGAAAGCCTTCGGCTAGCTCGTGTATCTCCTTGTGGGTGGAGAAACCTCGCCACAACCCACAACCCACAACACACACCTAAGCACTTAGACTACTAATTGGCCTTTAACCAAAGCCAATTTTGTCAACCTTAGCTTGCCAAACCGAGCTCCTTAAATAGAGCTCGTAGCTGAACTAGCCGTTACCAGTCGACTGGTTCCAACACCAGTCGGCTGGTTCCAACCGCGTCCAAACATTACAACCCAACGTTCAAATTCCCAACTGACACCAGTTGACTGCACAGAAGATCAACCGACTGATCTTTCTGTGCCAACTACCAATCGACTGATCCAAGCATCAGTCGACTGCCTAAACCCTAAACCTATGATTTCCCTTCCTGAGTACAATTCTCTCAACACTCAGACCCTCACGACTCAGCAGACTCTTCACCTAGTAGTCTCGACCTGTTGCCTTCAAGCCTTCTTCGACTTTGGCTCTTGTCCCTCAGATGTATACGAGCCTGCAGCTCGTCCTCATGTCATCCTTCGTATATGCCTCGAAGTGCGCTTCCCTCGTCTCATCGTTCCTGCTTTGTCCACAGTACCTCGGATGCATATAAGCCCATGGCTTGTCTCCTCATGCCATCCTTCACCGGACCTGAAGTCGTCCAACTAAGTCTATGTGTATCCTACAAATCTGCACATTCAAATACACATATCAAATACATGGGTGAACCTAACTTAAACCCTTTGACCAAACATCAAAATACATGAGCACTCCATACCATAGATTGCGCCAACAACTATGTGATCTTTTGATTTGGCTTCGATGGAGGTGGAAGCTTCTTCTTCTTGTTCCGATATTGAAGATGGTCTTCTCCTCCTCCTCAATCCTTGAAGTGGAGGCTTCTACTATTTCTTCCTTGGATGTTAAGCACTCCTCAACTTTCGGTTCCCTAAGCTCTTAAGTTGGTGAGCTTGATTCTTGGGGTTCTACATGGAGCTCAATTAGCTTGCTCCATAACTCCTTGACATCCTTATACTCACCTATCCTATCTAAAATATCATTAGGTATTAAATTGATTAACATTTTGGTTACCTTGTTATTGATTAAAATTGATGAATTTGCTCCTCGGTCTACTTCTTCTTCTTAAGTGTTCTTCCCTTTTTGTCCTTTGGAGCATCGAAACCTTCTTCTATACACAACCAATCTTCAATATTAGTCATAAAAAAATACAATATTTTACCTTTCCAATATGAGAAGTTGTTACGATCGTATGGGGGTGGGATGTGGATATCCCCCCCTAGCGGACCTTTCGACTCTATCTTTTTCTTCTTCTTCGAACACCTTTCTCTTTTGGTGATTAGTTCAACAAGAGAGATCTTATTCTGATACCACTTGTTGAAAATGATCGGATGGCTAGAAGGGGTGCATAGCCGCTGATCTTGTCATGAAGTGAGTCGGACGCCCTTACAGCGAAGTGAGTCTCCGGGGAGAGCGAGGTCGCTGAGGTGGCTTGACGAGCGGGATATCGCCCCAACCTGCAAGACAAAGACCGTTAGAACTCGCCGGGAAAAGTCCTCGGCCAGGCACTCCGACGGTCAAGTCAGTACACGACGGTGGAGATGGAAGACAATAGAACAGTATGAAAATTGCACTATCGCGCGTACCTGGGAAATGTGGAGCGAGAAGGTATATGTAGTCGGGGAAGATGACAGGTTCTACCCCGCCTGCCATCTGCTGTCATCTAGCAAGGACAGGGTAATGCATGTCCAAGGGTGGCAGGATAAAGTGACACATGCTGGGTTAAGGAAAGGGGCACTGTCAAATTAAGGGTTAGCACCGTCGGACGCCGCTCGGCCTGACACTAAGGCATGTGGTCGAGGTACGGGGGACAAGATGTGGCAGGAAGATCAATACCTCGGTGAGATATCCGCTATTGGGGATCAGGATGTCCTCAGTCTTGCGCCGACCTCGTACAGCTTCTGGTAGTCTGATGTCAGGGAGTGGTTGTGGCCTATAAGGGTGCCGACTAGGGCACTGAATAACGGGGTCGACTGAGGGCCTATGAGGGTACCGACTGGGGCACTGAGTAACGAGGCCGGCTGAGGGCCTATGAGGGTGTTGACTGGGGCACTAAGTAACGAGGCCGGCTGAGGGCCTATGAGGGTGCCAACTGGGGCACTGAGTGACGAGGCCGGCTGAGGGCCTATGAGGGTGTCGACTGGGGCACTGAGTAACGAGGTCGGCTGAGGGCCTATGAGGGTGCCGACTGGGGCACTGAGTGACGAGGCCGGCTGAGGGCCTATGAGGGTGCCAACTGGGGCACTGAGTGACGAGGCCGGCTGAGGGCCTACGAGGCGGGAGCCCAGGGGTCCAAGCCGGCTTGCCCCCACCTAACGGGCTCATTCAACCCACTAACTATCTTCCTTCTGACTGGGTGCCAGGCTGCTGGGCCAGGCTACACACAAGCTGGCCCGGGATCATAAGCATCCCCCTCAAGTCTAGTCGAAGGAGGCTTGTAGCTCGACTGACTGGACTCCAAATCTGGACCGAGCCTGGCGCGTCCCTCAGAATCTGGGCATATCATTCCCTTGATCGTCGCCCAAATGGTCGGAGGCTCATCCCCCCAAGTCACCTGCGTGCGCTCCCCGAACAACACCCAAGCCTGATCAAGCGGCTCTGGCTGGGTGGCACGCCCTTCTTGCTGGCTCATCAAACGATTTATCGCTCCTCGCCTATCCCCATAAATATGGCCCTCGTCTGCCTGTTCTTCTTCACGCATTTGAAACTTCCCATTGTCTTCCGCCGCTCTGAGTACCGCTAGGGTTACGACAGCTGCTTCTCCTAGGCTTTCCTCCGGCGACCCCCTTTACCAGTTAGCTTCTCGCCTCCCTCTTATCCGATAGCCTCTTCTTCTTCATCTCCTTCTCCTTCCAGGCCTTGGTACTCCACCATGGCCACCACTCTTACTGCTCACAACCTAGAGCAACTACAATCGGACTTCTTCATCCCCGCCGATCACCACCTACTCCTGCCGGAGTCACACGCTCGACCGAACTCCGCCCCATTGGGCTTTGTCACTTTGTCTCGGGATCATCTTCAAGCCGATATCCGCTTCCCCATTCATCCCTTTCTATCCGCCATCTACATTTACTTCCAGATCCCTTTGCCTCAACTAGCTCCCAATGTCATTCGCCTGATGTGTGGCTCAGCCATAGTTTTTACTCTGCTCCGGATTCCCCTGGAACCGAAGAGTTTCCATTACCTCTTCTACCCAAAACAGCAAGAAGCGGACGACTTCTTCTTTCAAGCCCGAGCCAAGGCGTCCTTCCTCTTGAATCTCCCTACTTCCAACAAGGGGTGGAAGGAGCGCTTCTTCTTCGTTGGTCCTATCGAAGCTCCGGGTTGGCCAACCACTAGGGTTGAGGAACTTCCTGTTTCCGAGGTCAGGCCCCAAAGAAGACCAGCCGAGCTCCATGAATGGGGAGCAGTTACTACCGAGACCTACTTTCTTTATCTTTCTTGACTAGAGAGGGATTGAGCATCTGTTTTGTAATCGTGCTTGATAATAAAATGCCGCCTTTTCTTTTACTTTTTCTTGCAATGTTTGCGAGTCCAAAATCCGAGCGGCGTTATTAACCCGAGTGAGGACTTCCCTACTTAGGTTCAAGTCACTGTGTGTTTCTGTGGGTGTCGCGGGTATGGGGTCACTAGGACCAAAATATTTCATATTTTGCCCGTCGAGAAGGGATACTCTAGAGAATACCGCCAACTTGGGTATGAGTAAGTGATTTGCGACGGGGAGAGCACCTAAGTATTGATCGAATGAGGTTGCCGGGCTAGGCCATTCGTAGCGTCATGGCCGAGTCGCCAACCTTGTGGTTTTGTCACATCGTTAGGCTTCCGCCTGGGCCCTACTTATGGGGCAACCAGGTGGGCTAGCTGTTGGAGGAATGTTCTTATCTTAGGACTTCGAGAACTTCGCATGCTCGACGGATTAATAAGTAGGGGAGCGTAGGCCGCCACGCGCCGGGCTAGGGGCCAAGCCGAGGGATGAATGTGCCAAGTTAGAAGATGGGCATCTGACCACTGACTCAGGCCGATTCTCAGGAGCATGGGCCGCCACGCGTTCGATCGGAGGCACTGAATCGAGTGGGGCGTGGAAGCCGATCCACTTATAACTTGCCGGTGAGGCAAGAGTTTGCGCACACAGTCGGGCAGGACTCAGAAAGCGTGGGACTCCATGCGTCTTACTGAGCAGCCGAACTGCGGGAAATTCGCGCACACAGTCGGGCAGGACTCAAGGAGTGTGGGACGCCACGCGCCTTACTGAGCAGCCGAGTTGCGGGAAATTGGCGCACATAGTCGGGTAGGACTTTAGGGAGCGTGGGACGCCACGCGTCTTACTGAGTAGCGAAGCTGCGGGAAATTCGCGCACACGGTCGGGCAGGACTCAGGAAGCATGGGATGCCATGCGTCTTACTAGGCAGCCGAGCTGCGAGAAATTGGTGCACACAGTCGGGCAGGACTTAGGAAGCGTGGGGCGTCACGCGTCTTACTGAGCAGCCGAGCCGCGGGAAATTGGCGCACATAGTCGGGCAGGACTCAGGGAGCGTGGGATGCCACACATCTTACTGAGCAGCCAAGCCGCGGGAAATTGGCGCACACAGTCGGGCAGGACTCAGGGAGCGTGGGACGCCAAGTGTCTTACTGAGCAGCCGAGCTGCGAGAAATTGGCGCACATAGTCGGGCAGGACTCAGGGAGCGTGGGACGCCACGCGTCTTACTGAGCAGCCGAGCTGCGGGAAATTGGCGCACACAGTCGGGCAGGTCTCAGGGAGTGTGGGACGCCACGCGTCTTACTGAGCAGCCGAGCTGCGGGAAATATAGCACACACAATCGGGCCGGAGTCAGGGAGAGTGGGACGTCACGCGTCTTACTGAGCAGCCGAGCTGCGGGAAATATAGCGCACACAGTCGGGCAGGACTCAGGGAGCGTGGGACGCCACGCGTCTTATTGAGCAGCCGAGCTGCGGGAAATATAACGCACATAGTCTGGCAGTACTCAGGGAGTGTGGGGCGCCAGGCGTCTTACTGACCAGCCGAGTTGCGGGAAATATAGCGCACACAGTCGGGCAGGACTCAGGGAGCGTGGGACCCCATGCGTCTTACTGAGCAGCCGATCTGCGGGAAATATAGCGCACACAGTCGGGCAAGACTCAGGGAGCGTGGGATGGCACGCGTCTTACTGAGCAGCCGAGCTACGGAAAATATAGCGAACACAGTCGGGCAGGACTCCGGGAGCGTGGGTCGTCACGCGTCTTACTGAGCAGCCGAGCTGCGGGAAATATAGTGCACACAGTTGGGCTGGACTCAGGGAGTGTGGGACACCACGCGTCTTACTGGGCAGCCGAGCTGCGGGAAATATAGCGCACACAGTCGAGCACGACTCAGGGAGCGTGGGACGCCACGCGTCTTACTGAGCAGCCGAGCTGCGGGAAATATAGCGCACACAGTCGGGCAGGACTCAGGGAGCGTGGGACTTCACGCGTCTTATTGAGCCACCGAGCTGCGGGCTAATGGCTCGAGAGTCCTGAACATCTGCGAGCGGGGAAAGGACCACGTTCTTCCACTGTTGGGTGTGTGTTACATTTACATTACCACTTTTCACTCGGCAACCCGATAGGGTTGAAGGTGGATCGCACTCCAGGGTCGATTCAACCTTTTTCCCTTCTCATTCTCTAAATAATATGCTCCCGAGGCGAGCTTTTGAACGATCTTGAAGGGTCCTCCCCATTGCGGCTCCAATTTGCTTACATCTCCTATGGGTTTGATTATTTTCCAGACAAGATCGCCCACTTGAAATGCTCTAGGCAGCACCTTCCGATCGTACTTCTGTTTCATCTTCTGCCTATACGCAAACATCCGAGCCGCTGCACTGTCTCGGATTTCATTGACCAGATCCAGCTCCAGTCACCGCCTTTCCGCATTATCTTCGTCGTAGGCCGCCCGCCGGTCTGACTTGCACCCGACCTCGACTGGGATCACGGCCTCACTCCATAGACTAATTGGAAAGGAGTGCACCCAGTCACTTCTTAGATCGTGGTTCTCAAGGCCCACAGGATGCTCGGGAGCTCCTCTACCCATGTTCCGCCGACGTGGTCGAGCTTCATCTTTAATCATCGGAGGATCTCCCGGTTGGCCACTTTCGCCTGGCCATTACTTTGAGGGTAGGCCACAGAGGTGAAAGCTTGCTTGATGCCGTACTTGCCGCACCATTCTTGTATCCTCCTACCATGGAATTGTCTCCCGTTGTCAAAGATGAGTTTGTGCGGGATCCCATACCGGCACAGTATGTCCCGCCACAGGAACTTCATTACCGACTGCTCAGTGATGCGCGCTAGTGCCTTAGCTTCTATCCACTTGAAAAAATAATCAACAGCCACTAGAAGAAACTTCTTCCGGGTCGCGACAGTCGGGAATGGCCCTACAATATTCATGCCCCACTGATCGAACGGGTAGGAGACGACTGATGCTTTTAGCATCTCCGTGGGTCGGTGTGGTAGACAATGATGCTTCTGGCAAGGCCGGCAGGTGGCAACCAGCTCATTGGCATCCTTTTGCAGGGTCGGCCAATAATATCCCGACATTATTGCCTTTCTGGCCGTTGCGCGAGCTCCAGCATGGTGCCCGCAGATCCCCAAATGAATTTCCCTCAAGACATAGTCGGCATCCTCTTCATTTAGGCATCTGAGGAGAGGCCGAGAAAACGATCTCTTGTAGAGGGCATCGCGGACCATTGTGTATCTGGACACGTGCTTCCTAAGCCACCGAGCTTCCTCACGGTCAGCTGGTAAAGTTCCCTGGGTGAGGTAGGTGATGATCGGGGTCCGCCAGTCGGATTCTAACTCCAGGTCGGCCTGCCTTTCTATCTGCATGACTAGCATCGCCGGGCCGCCAGCCTGAGGAAGCACCCATGAGCCAATTGAACTGGCTAGTTTAGCCAATTCATCTGCCTTGAAGTTCTCTTCTCGTGGGATCTTCCTCACTTGCACTTCTTTGAATTCGGCCTTAAGCTTCTCATAGGCTTCTATAAAAGGCCTGCAGTCGATCACTGTTGACCTCGAATCGTCCCGCCACTTGCTGCGTAACTAGTTGAGAATCCGAGTAGAGCATCACTCGGGCCGCCCCTACATGCTTGGTTGCCTGCAGTCCTGCTAGGAGGGCCTCATACTCGGCCTAATTATTTGTTGCCTGATACTCCAGCCACACAGACAGGTGCATCTTTTCTCCACTCGGGAAGACCATCAGAATACCAATTCCACTTCCCGATCGAGCCAACGAACCATCCACATATATCTGCCATGCTTCTTCAATCTCGTCTGAATGCAACTCACTTAAGAAGTCATCGAGGGCCTAAGCCTTGATAGCAGGCCGAGGCTGATACTGGATATCCTACTCGCTTAGCTCGGTGGTCCATTTAATCAGTCACCCAGATGCTTCAGGATTTGAGGTCACTTGACCTAGGTTGTTGTTCGTCAGCACCATGATAGGGTGCGCTAAAAAATAAGGATGGAGTCTCCGAGCACCAAACAACAGCACATACATCAATCTTTCGAGTGTCGTATAGAGGCACTCGGCTCCCTTCAATAAATGGGCGAAGAAGTACACAGGCTGTTGCTCGGTCGCTTCCTGCTTAACCAAAACTAGGCTGACCGAATCAGCTGATGCGGCCAAGTACACGTATATGTTGGGACCGGGTGCATGTTGACAAGGATACGAGTTCGTAAAATTTTAAATTTTTACGTGCAGCGGAAGAATTTGCATAAAATAATTTCCTAAATTATTTTAACTTCGTATCTAGCATGCAATCTTATGGTGTGTTGACATAATCATAAAATAAAACTTTGCGGAAAAGTAAACTAATTTACTTTATACCTTTCGTAACTCGAAGAAAGGGACGAGATCCAACCGTAGCGTCCCTTGGAAGCTCCGCCTCTATTCGCGTCCACGCCGAGTTCTCTTCGGGATGACTTCGCAAAGTCACGAGTTTTGTGCCGACGAGAACTACTAGATTCTCTATAGGCACAACTAGATATACAAGAAAAAAATTAGGAAACTAACCACCAAAGAAACGGAATCAAATTCCGAGAGGGAAGGAGATGTGATCCGCTTCTTCTTCTTCTTGGTTGGCTTCTCCTTCTTCTTGATAGCTCACGGCAACCAAGGTTGGGAGGAGGTGCGCCGGCCCTAGGGTTGGTATGCGCCGGCCCTAGGGATGGTGAAGGGCGCCGGCCCTAATGGGGAAGAGAGAAGAGAATAAGAGAGAGAGGGAGCTTCTCAATTATCAATTAATTGATTAGGAATTAAAGGCTTCCCTTTGGTTCCTTATATAGTTGCTTCTCTCTTGCCAAGTCTCATTCTTAACGGAATTAACGGAATTAGTTATCATAAGAAATTTATCCTATAAATTCTCTTATGAATTATTCCGTTTAAACCAAGTTTTATTATAACTAACTTTATAATAAAACTAATTTGTTATCATAAGAAATTTATCCTATAAATTCTCTTATGAATTATTCCGTTTAAACCAAGTTTTATTATAACTAATTTTATAATAAAACTAATTAGTTATCATATGAAATTTATCCTATAAATTCTCTAATGAATTACCAAGTTTTATTATAACTAACTTTATAATAAAACTAATTAATCTCTCCTTTTATTATGGAATAAATTTTATAAGAAATTTATAAACTTTCTTATTATGGAAAAATCAATTCATAATTGATTTTATAAAATTAAAATAAACCAATTCATGGATTATTTTAACTTCCATAAAAAGGAATAAATTTCTATAAATTTATTTATATAAATTTCTTTATACAAATTTATTTATCCATAATTTATAAAATAAATCGCGCTAGATCTATTTTATTAATTAAACCAAATAAAATGGTTTTCTCCCTTTAATGTGGCCGGCCAAACCAAAGAGGGTGGGCACCCTCTTTGGCCGGCCACTTCAAGCCTCACCAATCGCGAATTAAACTCATTTAATTCGCCCAATAAGCCTTCAAAAGACTTAGCCATTTTTAGCTTCCATTGCGTCTCTGATTAACTCAGATTCGACTTATTTCTCTTGATTGGAAAATTCAATTTTCAACTCGTTTTAAATCCCTCGGATTACTCGTAGTGCGTGTGACTAAATAGGCTTTCGATTTATGTTGGCCGTCTATAATCAACTAATTATAGAACGATCATGAGTGACACCTAGTAGTACATCATGATCCCCAATTAATCGAAAGATCAACGGTTTGACCTCAGAAGAAATTATTCTGAAACCTTTCAGCAGCTCTAATGAATCGTGTCTCATTCCCTTCACCATCTTATACCCACTTGGTTCAGGACACGGTTTATTTGTGTCAGTCCCCACTAGGCTGACTACGTCACACCTAGCCCAAGTAATGTCTTTCTCGTCCTTTGGATTTCTAATTACTCTCATGTATTTTAGAGATTCGTACTCCAAACATGATATACTCTGGCCAGAGGTTTTGAGTAACAATCCGACGATAGGCCTGGGTATACATCTCCTCGCAAGGAGTGGTGAATCCTTTGTAGGCTGTTCAAACATCTTCCGGCACTTCGGCTTATACCCAATCATCCTGGGTCCACACCTCCTTGGAGATGCTTGCTTAAGATGTTAAAGTATAAGTCTCCATGACCAAGATGACTTGAACACCGCAAGTCAAAGGAACATCGCACTTAAGCCGCAGTAAGAACTTCATTGACATTTCTATAGATAGATTCCATATGAAGTCTTACAGCTAGTCACTCCAATGAACTAGTTCCCTTAACTAGCATCCATGTTTATCTCCGGACATCCCAATGTCACCAGCCAGTGAGAATCAGCTGATTAGAGAATAACCCATGCTAGTCTCAACAGAATTGATAGTGTCCGTATTTATCAATTCATCGACTAGGGATATTTTCAATAATTCACATTTGCACATTTAGAGATAATCACTAGTTGTGATCCCATCACAAATTCTCTTATGCTGTGAGTTGTATTGCGGACATTCAGTAGATGAGTTTAAGATCCCAATCAAATACACAAGCATGTATACTCAAATAGTGAATTATCATTTATTAAAATAAATATTTTACAATCATAAGATGATTGCCTTAGGACACTTCTCTCATATCACTAACAGTATAGAGTCTCCCCGACCTCCGATTTTGCCAACACAGGCAGTTCAGTGAGGTAAGTCTTCATTTCTTCGAAGGCCTTGTCACAATCGACATCCCATTAGAATTTAGTAGCATTGAGGAGGGTTCTGAAGAAAGGTAACCCTCGCTCTGCCGATCGGGAGATAAACCGAGATAGGGTCGTGATTCGCCCAGCGAACCGTTGAGCCTCTCGTAGATTCCGAGGCGGGGGCATATCCAGCAGAGCCTTGATCTTGCCCGGGTTAGCTTCGATGCCCCTCTTGATCACGATATAGCCCAAGAATTTCCCCCTTCGAGCACCACAAAGGCACTTGGCTGGGTTCAACTTAAGCCCATACCTCCGCAGCGTCTGGCAGGTTTCTTCGATATCCGCCACCAGGTCTTCAGCTCGAGCAGACTTGATGAGGATGTCATCAACATAGACTTCCACATTTCTCCTGATCTGGGATCGGAAGACTTTGTTCATCATACGCTGGTAGGTGGCTCCAGCGTTCTTCAACCCAAATGGCATGATGGTGTAGCAACAAGTGTCGTATGCCGTGATGAAGCTAACCTTTTCTTGGTCCTCGTCGGCCAGGGCACTTGATGATACCCCTGGTAAGCGTCCAACATGGAGATGAACTCGCTGCCTGCTGTCGAGTCCACCATCTGATCAATCCGGGGCAAGGGGTAGCAATCTTTCGGGCAGGCCTTGTTGAGATCCCGAAAGTCAATGAAGATTCGCCACCTGTTGTCCGACTTGGGTACTAGCACCACATTAGCCAACCAGAACGGGAATTGTACCTCCCTGATATGCCCTGCCTCCGTCAGCCTCTCGATCTCCGCCCTGATCGCCTTGTTCTGCTCGGTGCTAAAGTCCCGCTTCCTTTGTTTTACGGGCCGAGCGTGGGGGTAGACATGGAGGTGGTGTTCTGCAACCTCCGGCCGGACACCTCTCAACTCTTTGATTGACCAGGCGAAGACATCTTGGTTCTGAACCAGACACTCCAGCAGGGGTTCCTTCAGCTCTTTCCGCAGTCCCACGGTGATCCTGACTCGGGATTCCTCCCGATCGGGGAGGAGCTGCACCTCTTCTTTGTCTTCCTACAACTCGGACCAAGGAGAAACTTGGACCATGTTGCAATCAGGGAAAGGGCGTGGAGCCTTGCGACTTTCCACGTGAACGTCGTCTACGTAACACCTCCAGGCTACCTTCTGGTCACCCCTAACTTCCCCTACCTAGTCTCCGACTGGGAATTTAACCTTCAGGAAGAAGGTGGAGGCGACAGCCCGGAACTCATTGAGGGTCAGTCGGCCCAGAATGGCATTATAGGAAGAAGGGGCATCCACCACCAAGAACGTGGACCACCGAGTCCTTTTCAATGGCTCCTCGCCCAGGGATATGGCCAATCAAATCTGGCCAATAGGCTACACCGGGTTCCCTGTGAAGCCAAACAACGGGGTCGCCACTAGCTCCAACTGGGACCTTTCAATCTGGAGCTGGTCAAATGCCCTCTTATAGAGTATATTGACCGAGCTGCCGGTGTCCACGATGGTGCAGTGGACTTGATAATTGGCGATGACGGTGGTGATGACCAGCGCATCCTCGTGAGGGACTTCCAACCCCTGAAGATCTTGGGGCCCGAAGATGATTTGTGGCCCTTCTACCTGGGCCAGACTAGTGCCAACTTGATGAATCTCCAGTCGGCGCACTTGGGCCTTCCAGGCCCGGTAAGAGTCTCCTCCCATCGGTCCACCCGAGATTACATGCACGCCTCCTTGGATGATATTTTGTTGATTGGCCCGTTCTTCTTCCGTCTCCTCGTCCACCGCACGGTTCTCTTGGGGGAACAGATTGCGAGCAGCCGGGGGATTCTCCCGCAGTTCTTCAACCATCGGGTCGGCATTCGAGCCGCCTCGACCTTCCCCCCGCCCGGGAGGTGTTTGCTGCCCTCGTCCTCTAGGGGCGGGGGCCCGACCCCTACCAGCTTGACGGCACTCCTCGATGGCGTGGTTGTGGCTCTGGTGGAAAGTACAGTAGGGCCTCCATCGGGCAGGGAAGCACCCTTGGGCCACCTACTGTACGTGGCGCCGCTCCATGCTGGAGTGCTCGGCGGGCCCCCATGGGCTACGGATAGGTCCTCCCGGGGGCCTAGGACCATGGACTGGGGGAGGGGGTGCCTGATTGACTACCTCCTTCCTCCGTGCGGCCTGCGCCTCCTCCACGTTGATATATTTGTCAACCTTACCGAGAAGGCTATCCAAGTCTTTCGGGGGATTCCTGATCAACGCATGGAAAAACTCCCCATCCTGTAGTCTCTGGGAGAACGCACTAACCATGACTTCCTGAGTGGCCGTTGGCACGTCCACCGCCATATCATTGAATCTTTTGATGTAAGCCCGAGGGTCTCCTTCGACCCCTACTTCAGGGCGAACAAATTAAGGCTCGTCTTGTGGTGCCGTCGACTACTAGCAAAGTGCTGCAGGAACACCCGTTTGAACCCCTCAATGTTAGTGATCGACCCCTCAGGGAGGTGGTCGAACCATCTCTGGGCCGCGCCAGAGAGTGTGGTCAGGAGGGCCCGGCACTTAACGCCTTCCGGATATTGATGAAGCAGAGATGCGCTCTCGAACTTCATCACGTGCTCCTCCGGGCCCGTGGTTCTTGCGTACTCGGGGACGGTGAAGAAACGAAGGTGGCGAGGCACAGGTTCTTCCAAAATCCAGGTGGCGAAAGGACTGCGTACCAACATGGTTGAAGCAGGGTTGGCCGGAGCCTTTCCCTTGTCCGGCCGCCTCCCTCGCACCAGGTTAGAAACCGAAGCCTCTGCCGACATCGAGTGGGCCTCGCCGACTTGCTCCCGGGGGACAACCACAAGGGGAGGTGCGGAACCGCCCTCAGGCCCAATAGGCCTGCCTTGTCCTCCTG